>JAJLZB010000009.1:0-398649 GCA_030571995.1 Yamadazyma insecticola
CATGTCGCTATTGCAGGAGCCGCAAGATCAGATGTGATAAACAATGAAAGGTTTAAAGTTCTCGCTTAGTTATCTCAAAGAGAAACTTAATGGTCTGAAATTATTGACACCAGCACACCAGTACAGCGAGCACGATGACAACTCGAGTTTGCCCCTGGGGCCATACACTCATTTCTGTTTTTTTTAGGACACCAATAAGTTGAAGATATATCAAAAAGAAAATCACAATTAATCGAAGATGAATGATGATATTTTAGAATTAATGGATTTGTTTTCTAATTTAAATGAAAAGACTTTAAGAGCTTTTCAATCTACAGGTAAAAATGAAGATATAACCGAATTTATGATGGAAATAAAACGTTTAATAACAAATTCTTCTAACTATAAATTAATAGATGCAATACCTTTAGAGGATGATAAATATAAAAGAATATTTGAAGGAGGTCATACAGACATAGTTCATATTGATGATCTTGATAAACCTTGTAAATGCCCTTTGTCTCCTGAAAATAATAGAATATTAGAGATATTATCTCAGGAAGATTCACCTATATTAACTTTCAAACTAGATCGAAAAATTAAAAAGGTTGAAGATAAGGAAATAACATCTGCAATAGAGAAAATATTTTTTTGTGAATTTCAGGACACATAATGATTGTAGTTTTCCTGTTATAGGAGTATTTAATGCTATTGAAGTTATATGTTCTCTTGCTTTAATAGATATATAATACCACTCGTTTATTTCTAACCCATCAAAATAACATCCTTTTATATCAATTTTTTCTCCATCTATATCTATTTTACCAATCGACTTATATATATTATTATAATTAAATATATCTCCTTTTGATTTATTATCGATCGTATATTCATTTCATCTCCATCAAATTCAGCATTAAATGATTGGCATAATAAAGGATTAAAACTTATAGTTCTTTTATTACTTATTTTTAATTTGACTAAAGTCATTGAACTAATATTTAATGAAGGCTGTCTATTTAATATACCATATTTTGTTCCTATATCACATTCTAATGGAATGAAATATATTTACGATTACCTACTAATATTTTATTTTTAACTTTAATATTTTGGATATATACTACTTCTTCTTTGTTACCCATCTCTATTGGCGGTTCCTGTTCTGATGTACTTTTCTGGGTGACACTATCTGGTAAGTTTTTCTGCGTAGTCAATTTTGAGGAGATTCTTGAATTCACATCATATGAGCAGTTGAAGTATAACTTGTGGGTGACTTTTGCGGTTAGAGTTATCGAAGAAGATCCCAAGACTCAAGAAAGTTGTTGTTTGAAAAATTTCTTTATACTTCACGTATATTGATAAACAAAGATATATAAGATGAACGTCCGCACTCAAACAATCACACACAAGTTTGGTGTAGTTCCACGTTTGGTATTAAAGTTTCTGTTATCTTTAGTTTCAGTTTTAGTTTGAGTTTGAGTTTGAGTTTGTTGAGCAGCCATGATTAATTGATAAAGACATTTATAAGGGAAATGTATCTTTATTTATAGTCAAGACTTGTTTCAGGTTCCAACAAGAATTTCCTTTTTGCTATTTTGCAATCAACTTATCTTGTATCAAAATAATTTCCTATTTAGTCGATTACAATAGAGCGATTGAGAAATCGATTTCAGAAATAATCAGCCAATTATTATTAAAAATAAAAATATGAGACACAGTTAAATATCTATTAATTACAAAAAATTTTAAATGTATAATTTTCAAAGCTTGAGGGCATTTAAAAAAAAATTGGGACGTTCAAAAACATTATTAAAATAATAGTTTGTTCCACGATCAATTTAAAAATTTACGAAGAATCGATTAAACACATTAAAAAAGAAGACGGGCCCTAAAAAATATATTAAATTTAAATAAGTCATATATGGGTATTATCAATCTAATGATAAACCTAAAGCTTCTCTTTGGGATCTTGATTTAGGATCAAAAAAAGGGACTTCTGCTAAAGATGTAACTCTTGTACCATGTCTTGGTTCTAAAGATTCATGATCCCAAACAGCATTATGTTGACTGATTCTATTATCCCAAAGAGCTGAAGTACCTAAACCTTCTTTTGATTTCCAATTAAATCTAACTTGTATATTCAAGTGCTTCTCATAAAGTTGGAATAAATATTCCAAAATGGTTTTAGATTCTTCAGGTTCTAATCCAACAATTCTAACGGTCATAGCCCTATTAACAAATAAAGATTTCCAACCAGTAGCAGGATGAGTTCTAACAAGGGGGTGTTCCCTCTCAATATATTGGGGTCCACTTAATGGATTTTCCCTGTCTAAGTAAGGGTGAGCCGATCTGTAGATAGCTTTTTTACCATCTAAGAATTTTTGGAAAGCTGGAGATAATTTGTCATAAGCACCATAACCAGAAGACCATAAAGTATCTCCTCCAACAGATGGAATAGCATCATTGTGTAAATGAGTAATACCTGCTGGTTGATACTCATGAACTAAATCAGTGTGCCATTGTGAATTGCCTGCAATACTTCTCTTAAATGTTAAAGGAATACCAAAATGCTCTCTAGCATGTTCTTGCCAAATAGTACTTATACCATTCAAATTTTCACCATCAGTTGAATTTGGAACTCTTGGAACTTGAGGATGAACTTCTACTTGACCCCAATATTTACCTAATTCCAATTGCTTTTGAGGAGAAAGATCTTGATCTCTAAAGAAAACAACAACCCTTTCAGCTATTAAAAGAGCTAATTCATCTTTTTGTTTATCAGTTAATTCACTTAATTGTAAACCAACAATTTCAGTACCAACATTTTTTGTTAAATGAATAACTTCCTTTGCAGCTCCCAATAAAGCCCTTTTTTCTGGATCGGCATTAGCACCTCTTTCAATATAAGGATGCTCTTTATTTCTAACTTCATAAGCATCATCTAAAAATTTTGGAATTTGATCCTTTTTAGGTACAATTGGATAACCTCCAGAAAGATCGATATTGTACTTTTCAAACCTTCTTCTTGTAGATTCTGGTAATTTTTCAACCCATGATAAATTGGTCTTCCCAGGCTTATAATTTGGCTTTCCTGCAACTTTTAAATCAGCTAATTCTCTAATAGTTTTATCAATCAAAAGATCTTGATTGGAAATTTCTTCTTTAACTGGGGCCATGATAAATCACTCAAGTAATTATTAATTGAATAAAATAAAATGAAGTTTGTACCCTATTTATATTCAATTTTTGATTGATTCTTTAATTCAAATTGTGGCATACACCTAATATTCACACTTTTTTCTGCTTATTAATATAAAGTTACGATAATCCAAAGAGATCGAATTAAATATCCTTATTTGGCTATTTTAATTTTTTTTTAAACATTATTTCAGATTCGGAAGATAAAATTGTGGAAAATTTCTCTAATAAATAATTATTCATTACACTATAAAGCTAAGTCTATAAGATAGAAGTAATGATTATTGTATATAGTGCGCAGTATTTTGTGGCTGACAGACTTTTATTTTTTCACATTTTGCAACCACAGTTGTTATCTTTTTGTTGAATTTTCGTAAAAGATCTTGATTATATCATCTTTGGCTGTTTTATATTCCTTTTCCAAAATAGGTAAAGATTCAATCCTTTCTTTTGGTGCCAATTTATATAATTCTTTTATAAGAGTTTTACCTTCATCATGTTTCAAAGTTTGAGTCAGTTGTTCACGATTTTGTCTCAACCAATTGCTTCGATTTTGTTTTGAGGTTAATTTATTAGAATTTGACCAAACTCCTGCTATAGCTACAGCGTTAGCTTCTGCCATTAAGAAAAAATAAGGACTTTGTACAAGTCCAATATGGCAAAGAGTTGGATCGCTTGAAGTGAAAGTATGTTGATATAGATTATCAACTTTCCTCTGAGGTGAAGTTTTTAAATCTCCAGATTCTGATGAAATATTGACTAATTCAAGATTTTTATTTTCTGGAAAATCTAGAAAAGGATAATAGATATGATATCCAGTAGCCAAAATAATTTTATCAAAGTTTCCTTCAATACTACCATCATTAAACTCAATTGTGTTATCTAAAAGATTTTTAATCCTTGGATGTTGAATAATTCCAAATTTCTCATCTTTAAGAACATGATTAGCCCATTCATCTTTCAATTTACTAAATTTATCTGACGTGTTCCGATTGTTTGAATTCAAAGAAATATGTATCTCTTTACAAACTGGGATTAAATATTGCAACATATCAATTGCACTTATACCTTTACCCACAATCAATACCTTTTTATTTCTCAAATCTTCTGGGTCTCTACAAGTTTTTGAATGTTGAATAACTCCTGGGTTTTTAATATTAAATTCTTTTATTCCTTTTATATTCGGAAAAAATGGGATATTAAACCTTCCTACAGCAAGAACAACTGAATCAAACTCTTCAGTATACCATTCTTCTTTATTGGTTTCATCATTATGTTTAACGATGAATAATTTCCATTTATCAGTTTCCTCTTGTTTAATTACCTTTTCAATACGAGAATTAAATCTAATGTATTTTTCTAGGTCATTTACCTTAACATAATTATCAAGATACTCGAATACTTTTGAATGATGTAAAAAAGGATGATAAACATTATCTGGTGAAGTTTTATTTGGTGGCCCAGAAGAAAATCTCATAAAATTATATGGAACATTTGTGTAAAGGTCTTTGTATAATGCAGATTTGTCCCAAAGATAATTTTCTTTTTTAGGTTCTGATGAAATAAAAGGTTTAGCTTCAGAAGATGAATTTAAATTTTCATCAGATGGAAAAATTGGCTTTGAACGAATTTCTTTTGGATCATAATATTCTTCAATCCCTTTTGGGAAAAAATCTCCTGTATCACTATTGTATTTCCATAAACCACCATAATGATCACTTTGTTCAAATACAGTTATCTCTTCAAACTTTCTTTTCTGTGGTAAAGGATGAGGATAATCTAAAGAGTTAATTGTAGAACTACCATCTTGAGAAGTATGTAAAAGTTCATTTAATGTGACCAAACCCCCTGGTCCTGCACCTATAATTGCAACTTTTTTAATTTTATATTCCTCTAATGTCATAATATTATCTTAAACTAATTTTTTACTGAGGAATAAATTAAAGGTTTTATAGTTTGGATAAAACTGTGGTTTCATATGATGCAATTTTGAGAATCTTACACAATTGACCAAATTTTTTGAAATTATTCCCATTAAAAAAATTAAACCAGTTAAAAATACCAATATGAACTATAATTAAAAGAATGAAAAGTTATATATGAATTTATATAAACCAGATATCAAAAGAAACAAACCAAAAAGAAGGTTAAATTGAATTGAAATGAAATGAAATACTATATGCAGGATATATCACTTGCAGCTAATTACCTATTAGAGAACTTAGCGCAAATTACCATGAACTTGATTTAATAAGGAGTTGATATTTGTTTAAAACAAAGGAAAAAAAAAAAGCAAAAAAAAAAAATAGAGAATAGCTTTAATTAATCCGTGTTCTTATTAATTTACTATTTAGGTCGAAATCAAGATTCATCAACTTTTGACATACTCAATTCATAAGCATAAGCTACAGTGAGTTTTGCATGTTCCTTGATATGATCCCAATCTAATCTATCGATTGTATCCATAACAGAATGGATATATTTACTTGTTAAAGACATTTCAGATTCAATTACAAAAGAAGCAGGGAAACCATGTTCCAAAGCTGAAGCATGATCAGAACATGCATATCCACAAGCTGTTTCATGGTAAGGAATACTACAATAATTATCAATAATTAACTTAATGAAATCATTCAAGCCTGGTGAAGTGTAATCACTTATTAATCCCATATGAATATCATCTTCTTTCATATTACCTGTATAACCAGTCATATCTTGTTGTAATAAACCAATAACAGTTTTTTGATCTTCATAATATGATTTATAAACATCAAAAGAACCCAATAAACCACCTTCTTCAGCAGAATAGAAATGAAATTCTAATGTTTGATATGGTTTAAAATCACCTTTTTCATAATCTTTGATTAAAATTCTTAAAGCTTCCAAAATTGTGACCGTTCCAGATCCATCATCGTCTGCACCAGGAGCTTTCATTAAATTTGGTAAAATAAGATTCATGGAATCTTGATGAGCTCCAACAATAACTTTTGAATCGACTTCACCAGGGATGGAAACAATTAAGGAAAATTGATCCCAAGTTTTATGTTTGAATCTATCAACTTTAACAGTTTCTTTAACAGGTTCAATTATACTTAAAAGTTTACTTTCTAACCATTCAGCACTTTCAACTCCACTTTCTGATTTATAATATCTAGTGAAAAATGATGTAAATTTACTTAAATTTTCATACATTGAATCTGTATCAATTTGATCAATGAATTTTCTAACTTTTTCATCATATTTAATTGATTTAGGATAAGTATAATTTTTTGGTTGAACAATAGTACTAATTTGTTTAGTACCTGTTAATAATACATTTTCTAAAAATGAAAGTTCTGGAGTTTTTTCAACCAAATTTTGGTTGCTTGCTTCTTCAATCGATATATGATTAGAAACATCAATAAATTTAATTCCATCCCTTCTATATTTCAATTTAGTAGCTTCATCAATTATTTCAAATTTATTGGGTCCCAATTTAATCAATCTTTTTTCATTAGTTTCTAACCCTGGGATGTTCAAAGCACCAAAACTTGGGAATGATTGACAAACACCAATCAATAATAATAATACTTTTGTTAAATGCATAGTGTATTAAAGCTTTTATCCCTTTTTTTTCTCTTTTTCCGTGCCTCACCAGCATTTTCTCATAAAATTTGCGACTGAAAAACAAAAATCGTAATCTAGTAATAAAATATTATTTCATGTTTATTCTAAGAATTGAACTATAGCTAAATATTATGACTCTAAATAAGTTAATTATGACGTGTATTTGTGTTTGTTTTGCTTTTTCTTTTTTTCACTAATATGTTTTTTTTTTTTTTTATTTTTTCAATTTTTGTCTCGTATTATACTGATTCGAGTATGCTATGAGGAACCGAAAATGGCTTTAACTTTAGATTTTGGTGCATTTTCAGCATTTGGACCAACATCAAATCCAAAAATATTATCGAAAACACTTTCAATCAGGTTGAATAAAGAATTATGAGATCCCCAGTAAAAAGAATTACTTAATCTGTCAGATCTATCACAACCCCAAACAGCTGGTTCACCTTTTATTCTTTTTTGCATCCATGCGAAAGCAGCACCACTACCACCAATTAATTCAGTAGCATGACCAGTTGTCATTGAAGCAGCAAATTCAAGAGATTTAATACCATTATCACACCAATTTTCATAAACTCTTTCAACATCTTCAAATGGTACAACACTATCTAATTTACCATGATGAATAAAGACTGGAATTTCTGGAATGAAAGAATTATTTATACCAAAAGTATTCATTCTAGTAATTGTATTAATAGGTTCTTTAGCAAAAATACCTTCACCATCAGGGAAATATTTATCTTTACCAGTTAAAAATTTATAATTATCATATTCTGGGGCTTCTTGTTTACAAACATCATGAATTTTAACAAAATCTGGATATTTACTTGGGTAAATATTTTTTTTGAAAAAATCTTTTAATTCAGTATAAGCATTAGCTAATCCAGCCATACAGAAAACAGTAACACCAGAAAGAGATGAACCATCAGCACCAATAGCAGCAGCGGTAATATTACTAACAAACCCACCTAAGATAGCACCTTTAAGATTTTTCTTTAATTCTGGAGCATAACTTGGTTGTAAAGCAGCAGCCCAACCAGACGCAATAGAACCACCTGAATATCCCCAAACAACAGAACGAGCATCTGGATCAATACCAGTTACATTTTTTGTTTGTAAAGCACCTCTTAAAGCATCTAAAGTGATATGACCAGCAATAGCACCAACACCGAAAGCACCTTTTAAACCTTCATAATCAGGTGCTATAACATAATAACCTTCTTGTAAGATATTTTGAATGGTAAGAATAACAATTGAAGCAGAAGAACTAGATTGAGTTTGATTATAACCATAAAAGAAATATGATGGAGCACATTTAACATTAGCAGAATTATCAATTGGTTCATAAACAACAACTTTTGAAGGATCAGCATTATAAGGTTCAAAGACAGTTGCAACACCTCCTGAAGGTTGATTGTTTTCATCTTCAGTTCTAACAAGCATTTGCCAATGATTTTTGACATTAACATCATACCCTTTCCAAGTAATTGGAGCTGGAGCTTTTCTAAATTTTAATACATCACCTGGTTTTTTATTTTCAAAACCTTCAGGTAATGTATAAAAAGAATCTTGATCAGGCATAGGAGCTTGAATAGCTGATAAAGCTAAATTTATGAAACATAAAAAAAAACTTAAAATTAAGGAAAGTTGCATCTTTTGATTATTAAATATAATTAATTAATTAACTAATGAATGGACGAATCTTATTAATTCAATGTTAGTCAACGATTATTTTGCTAGACTTTAACAAAAATGAAAGACTTAAGGTAAACGAATGAACAGTTAAAAGTCAGCACCAAATAATACAACTAACGAATTGTTGAAGAAGTAAAGAAAGAAAGGAAAAAAAGACTCAAAAGCTACGGGATTCAATTAGATTTATACCAAATTACAATAACCAAAGACAAGAGTGAAGAACAAAATTTAATAATAAATATGCGTAAGAAAAATTATGATACTGGCTGTCAACAATAGTGAACAAATTGCGAGTACTGGTATGCATTGTTGAGTAACAATAGAGCCAGCTAATAAGCAACAAAAGATTCAATTTATATATAAATGAGAAAAAATTTATAATAATAGCCAAGATTATTAAGGAACAATAGCCAGGACTTTAAACCAGTAAACTGTCTTCATACTAAATTACAAATTAACTTCGTATTTTTCAACCCCTGAATAAACCAAAATCTGATAACAATAAAAAGTAAAGATCAAATGTAAATAAAAACAAATCCAACGAAATAAAAACAAAAGAATATTTGTTTAATCACGCGTCTTGCATTTCCCAAAATAGTTAAATTCATGGGAAGAATTCCGATTGAATAAAGAGAAGAAAAACAATTCACAATATTAATTTAAAAAAGGCTTATTCTGCCACGTTCTAAAAGCAAATGATCAAATATACTTTTTTTCTTTCTATGATTTATTACAAGCATTTTAAGATCCTTTTCTTTTAACTTTATTTTTAAAGTGAGGAACTTAGATTTTTCATCGACTAAAGTAACCTCATTCCTGCATGGTCGCAAACTTTAGCTCTATCAACTTTATTTCCAAATTTAGCTCAAATGAAAATATTTATTCTGAGCCTATAAGACCACATGATTTGCTTTACCTAAAATGTCTCTTAGAATACTTAATTAGAAAAAATTTAAGAAATATCTTGTTATTACTTCTTTTCTTTCATTGAGTTTTAAATCCTTAGACCAAATAGAAAGAAATCTAGAACTTTTGAAATTTTACTAATTAAGTTAACAATAACTAAATCATTAACTTTCAGTGTGGAGAGATTCTTGAAGAAAATTATTAAATATTCTCTTAATTATTATTATTGATTTTTTTTTTTCTTCTATTTCAAGAGTTGAAATTTTATAACAATACTGGGGATCAAATTTAATTAAAGTTAAGATTCAAGATTTTCATATAATAAACAAAAGTAATTGTTTGGAAGTAAATATCAAATCCTTCATTTCTTTTTCTTAATAATTTCGTAATTCATTAGGCATTTTATCAGCATATTATTGGCATTAACATAGCATTTAAGTTTCATTTTTGTATAATCAGATGTCATCAACAACTATCAGCGATGAATATGAAGCATTAGAGGTCATTGGTAAAGGATCATTTGGTATTGTAAGAAAAGTTAAACATATTCCAACAAATAAAATATATGTAAGGAAAGAAATTGAATATACTTCAATGAATTCTCAAGAGAGAAATCAATTAATATCTGAATTAAGAATTTTAAGAGAATTAAATCATCCAAATATAGTAAAATATTATAGACATGATCATATTATGAATAAAAAATCAATACATATTTATATGGAATTTTGTGATGGAGGTGATTTAGGACAAATTATTTCAAATTTTAAAAAAAATAAAGAAAGTGTACCTGAAGAATTTATTTGGCAAGTATTAATACAAACTTTATTAGCTTTACATAAATGTCATTATGGAATTGATGCTAAAAAAGTTAATTTATTTTCAAATACAGGTGATGTTGAACCTTCAATTAATTCAGAAACTGTTGTAATTCATAGAGATATAAAACCTGATAATATTTTTATGTTGAATTCTGGTAAAACTATTAAAGTTGGTGACTTTGGTTTAGCTAAAATGTTAACATCTCAAAATGATTTTGCAAAAACTTATGTTGGAACACCTTATTATATGTCACCAGAAGTTTTAATGGATAATCCATATAGTCCAGTTTGTGATATCTGGTCATTAGGTTGTGTTTTATATGAATTATGTACTTTACAACCTCCTTTCCAAGCTAAAACTCATTTACAATTACAAACTAAAATTAAAAAAGGTATTATACCTAATTTACCTGATATTTATTCATCTCAATTAATTTCAATAATTAAAGAATGTATTACAGTTGATCCAAATTCAAGACCTTCATGTTATGATTTATTACAATTACTTCCTATTAGATTCCTTAGAAAAGAAATGGAATTAAAAGAAATATCTTTAGATTTAAATGAATATCAAAATCAATTATTTACAAAAAATGATGAATTAAAGAAGAAAGAAAATTTTTTAAATACTTTAGAACAAAAAATTGTTTCCCAAAAAAATGAATTACAAGAAGAATTTAATAATTTACAAAAAAAATATAATGGACAAAAGAAACAACTTGAAGATGAATTAATGGATGAATTTGATCATCGTAAAAAATTAATGGATCAAGAAGCTAAAGAAGTAAGACTTAATTATCAAAGAGAATTTAAATTAGTAGTTGAACAAGAAGTTCAACAAAGATTAAAAGAATTATTAAGTCAAAAATCTAATGAATTAATAAGGAAAAAATCAGATCCAATTAAAAGTATACCTAATTTAGTTCAACAACAAGATGTAAGTACTACTCAAGCAAAAAATTTCTTACACCAAAATAATCATTATCCAATAAATGATCATTTGGCTCTGCCAAATAAACCAAAAGGTCCAAAAGAACTTTTTGATGATTCTCCAAATAGAAGAACACCTTTGAAAATACGTAATGATTATGATGATTATGATTATCATAATAATCATAAATTAAATGGTTCACCTCAATACTCCCCTTCACGTTTTCAAGGAAATAATTATAGGAAAAGAATAACTGATGAATTGGAGAGATTGTCACTTGATAAAAGAAATATCCCAGAATTTGAAGAATTATATTTGAGGAAAAATTATCGCCATTAATTTAAAAATGACAGAAACATTCTAAATACTAATCACAATTTTTATTAATTCTTAATTGAAAAAGGCACAAAAAAAAACCAAAAAAAAAAAAAAAAAGAAAGCAAACACATTATGAAAAATAGGTCGGGGAATGGTAATGGATTACATCAAATTTTGAATTTCAATTTGAACTTAATATTAATATAATTTTTAATTTTTTTTTTATTTTTATGTTTTTTTTCTAAAATTGTTCAAACATTTAGTTAAATCAACTATTAGCTCATATTCAAAATTTGAAATTTTGAAATATACGGATGGATTATTATGTATTATATAGCATTAATGTATATTTGTAAAATCGAATTCTAATCAGTCCATTTATGACCTGTTAAAGCTTCATAAGCTTCTATGTATTTAGCTTTGGTTCTTATAACTATATCATCATCCATTGATACACCTTCTTTATAAGCTAATTGATTTAAGGTTAACCAATCTCTTAAGAATTGTTTATCATAAGAATCTTGAGATTTTCCAATTGCATAATTAGAAGCATTCCAAAATCTAGAAGAATCTGGAGTTAAAACTTCATCAACTAAAACAATATTATCATTTTCATCTAAACCAAATTCGAATTTAGTATCAGCAATAATAATACCTTTTGTTTTAGCATATTCTTTAGCTTTAGAATATAATTCAATTGCTTTAGAAGCTAATTTATCACATAATTCCTTACCAACAATTTCAGCTGCCTTTTCTGGTGAGATATTTTCATCATGTTCACCTTGTTCAGCTTTTGTTGAAGGAGTAAAGATAGGAACTGTAAATTCTTGTGATTCTTGTAAATTTTTTTGATCAATAGTTAAACCATGAACTGTTTGAGATTTTTTATATTCTTTCCAAGCTGAACCTGTGATAAATCCTCTTACAATAACTTCTAATGGAATTAATTTCATTTTTTTAACTAATAATGATCTACCAGATAATTGATTCTTATATTTATCTTGAGATAATTCACTTGGTAAATATTTGAATAAATTATCATCCCCATTATCCTTTAAAACTAAATGATTATCAATATTTTCATTTAAAAATTCAAACCAAAATTCTGATAATTTAGTTAAAATCTTACCTTTTGAAGAGATACCATTTTGCATAATAACATCATAAGCAGAGATTCTATCGGTGGCAACAAACAATAAAGTCTTGGAGTCAACCTCATAAATATCTCTTACTTTACCTCTTGACAATAATGGTAATATTCCATCTAATTCTGTTGTATGTAAAGCGTCAACCATTTTTTACTTAAGGACTTAATCAATTAGATTAGATATTAAAAAAATGCGAAAGAGTTAAATGCGTTCAATTATCTGACTCTTTCTGCGAGCGAAGAAAAATTAATTTTAAAAATTAACAGTTTAAATCAATAAAACACTTTATAGAGGAGTATTCATTAGAGTTTAACAAAATTCTTTCTCTTCGTGTGCCATAAGTGACCGTTTATAATGGCCAAAATTAAACAGAACGTAACCTAATTTGACGATTTTGTTTTTTTTTTTTCTTTTTTTTTTTTTAGATATCCTTTCACCTTCATTTTTTTAACTGAATAGATTGACTTCTATGGTGAAATCATAGATTGGTTCCCTAATACTAAATAGTTTTGCAACCTTATTCTTTAGTAAAAAAAAAAGGTCGTGTCTTTGTTCATTGATATTTTAACGCGTTCTCGCGTTATACTCTTTAGTAACTAAAGATTAATTATTCTTTTTATCCAATATGTCAAGCACAAGACCTGATCTTAAGTTTAGTGATAATTTAGATGAAAGACAATATTATAATAAATATTCTAAGCTTCCACCGAAAGGAACAAACACAATTCGTATTATAGACCATAATAATAAAGATTACTTCACAGTATTAGATGAAGATGCTGATTTGATCGCTGATAGCATTTATAAAACTCAATCAGTTATAAAATATAATAAAAGTCAAAAAAATAGATATGCAACAATATCTCCTCAAGTATTCGTTAACAATGTACTAAAATTCTGCTTAATTGATAATAATTATAAAGTTGAAGTATACAACAATAAAAATTTTGAATTAATTACAATGGGTACCCCTGGAAATTTAGAGAATATTTCGAATGAATATGGTATTAATTTAGAAGGAATGATTCAAGATTGTTCTTCACCAATTACTGCAGCCATTAAATTTCAACAGCAATCTACAAATAAAAAAATTGGGATCTGTTTGACTGATTTATCAAATTTAACTATTCAAGTATCTGAATTCGATGACAATGATTTATTTTCTAATTTAGAAAGTTTATTAATTCAATTAGGTGTTAAAGAAGTTGTTTTACCTTCAAATTATGACCCTGAAAATAAAGATTTACCTGATGTAATCAAATTATATCAAATTTTAGATAAAGTTGGTAATATTGTTATAAGTACAGTTAAATCAAGTCTTTTCACTAATAAGGATATAGATCAAGATTTACTCAAAATATTATCAAAAGAAGATACAAATATTGAATTAATTTTAGGTACTAAAGGTATTAATTCTAATGAGTCACAATTATCATTTTCTTGTTGCAATGCATTAATTCATTATTTAGAATTATTAAATGAAAATAATGATAATGTATTTTCTATTGATAAATATAATTTATCTAAATTTATGAAATTAGACTCTTCCACTTTAAATGCTTTAAACATTTTCCCTAATAAACAAGCAGCTAATTTAAATGTTAAATCAAATCAAATTAGCTCTATTTTTGAATTGTTAAATAAATGTAAAACAGGAAGTGGCTCAAGATTATTATCACAATGGTTAAAACAACCTTTAACCAATTTATCTTTAATTAATGAAAGACAAAAATTAGTTGGTAAATTAATTGATGATACAAGTTTAAGGGTATTTGTAAGTCAAGATTTCTTAGGAAAAGTTCCAGATATTAAAAGATTAGTTAAGAAATTAAATAATAATGTTAAAAAGACTTCAAGTAATGAGAATAAAAAATTGGAAGATGTTGTCCGATTATATCAATTAGTTTTGATTATACCAAAATTAATTGATATCTTAAACTTGACTACTGAAGATAAAAATGAAGATGAAATTAATGGATTGATAAATAAATATTGGTTGGAACCAATCTCTGAAAATTATACCAAATTGATTAAATTTCAAGAATTAATTGAAACTACAATTGACTTAACTCCTCTTGAATCCAATAATGTAAATGATTTAATCAATACTGATTTTAATATTAAGCCAGAGTTTGATGAATCATTAATAGAAATAAATGATAAATTACAAAATACATTAAAAGAAATTAAAGAACAACATGAAAATGTAAGTGATGATTTAAATATGGAAATGGATAAAAAATTGAAATTAGAAAATCATCAAAATCATGGTTGGTGTTTTAGAGTTACTAGAAATGATTCATCAGTTTTAAGAAATACTAATTATACAGAATTACAAACTGTTAAAGCAGGTGTTTACTTTACTAATAAAACATTAAGACATTTATCTTTAGCATATCAACAAACTTTACAAGAATATAATTCAAAACAAAAGGAATTAATCAAGGAAATTCTTTCAATTACATTAACCTATGAATTAGTTTTCATTGAATTATCTATTTGTTTAAGTCATTTAGATGTTTTAACTAGTTTTGCTAATGTATCGATATTATCACCAACTCAATTTATTAAACCAAACTTAATTCCTTTAAGTAATAATATTAATGATGAAATTTTCCCTCAAAGATTAATTGATTTAAAGAACTCAAGACATCCAATTTTAGAAGTTCAAGAAGATTTAAATTTTATTCCAAATGATGTCAATTTATCAAATCAAGATAAAAATTTTGCAATTATTACAGGACCTAATATGGGTGGTAAATCTACTTATATTAGACAAATTGGGGTTATAGCATTAATGAGTCAAGTTGGTTGTTTCATCCCATCAGATGAACCTGCTACTTTACCTATATTTGATTCAATACTTTCAAGAGTTGGTGCAGGTGATTCCCAATTAAAAGGATTATCAACATTTATGATTGAAATGTTAGAAACATCTTCTATTTTATCTAATGCTACACATAATTCATTAATTATTATTGATGAATTAGGTAGGGGTACCTCAACTTATGATGGATTTGGTCTTGCTTATGCTATTCTGGATAATATTATTCAACAAAAAAAATGTTTTACATTATTTGCAACTCATTTTCATGAATTAACTGAATTATCTAATAAATTTAATAATGTTAAAAACTTACAAGTTAAAGCATTAATGGGAGAATCAGATGATTTGTCATTAATTTATAAAGTTGAACCAGGTATTTCTTCAAAATCTTTTGGTATTAATGTAGCTGAATTAGTTAAATTTCCAGAAAAAATTATTAATATGGCAAAAAGAAAAGCAAGTGAATTACAACAAGAAGAAACTAATGATGATTATATTAAAATTAAAAAAACTAAATGTACGAATGATGAAATAAATGTTGGAATTGATAATTTGAATAATATTTTAAAGAAATGGAAAAAAGAATGTTTTAATAAAGATGAAAATAAATTAAATTTTGATTTAAATGAAACTATTTCAAAATTAAAACAAATTTCATCTGAAAATGGAGATGATAAATTTTTAAATGAAATTATGACTTTACTATAACTTTTGATAAATAAATCTAAATTTATATATAAATAAATAATAAATAAAAAAAAATAAATGATAACTTAAAAATCAATCTCTTTTTTTCGATTTCTGTAATTCTCTAAATTTTAATAATCCTTGTTTATCATTACAATATACAATAGGTAAACCCATACTCCATTTAAAATCATAAAACTGATTTGTATTTGTAAGGAAACATCTTAAGTATTCTTCATAAACGAGATAAAAGTAAACCCCTGTTCCAGTAAATATATGCCACCAACCATGACCTTCTAATACAAATCCATAAGGTATACCAACTTGCCTTCTAAGGGATCTAACATTACTACAAAAATGAATATCTAAATTCCATAAAAGATATCCAAATAAGAAAAGACTTATACCAGTAATCATAGTTCTATCTAAATTTCTTTGAGATTTATTATCTTCAACATAATTTCTACTTAAACGATATGATTTTAAAATTATTAAGAAATTTAAAAATCCATAAGCTGTTTGATGTAAAGTAGGATCTTTAACATATAAATAAATCAAAGTTAAGAAATTTGCTGCCATAAAAACACCAATACCAATTAATACAGAATCTTTTGGATTCTTAAATTCCGAGAAAACTGACCAAAATGGAATACAAGTAGCATAAATCATTGGTAATTCATCTAATAATTGGAAATGATATTTTAATGTCATATGAAATAACCATGATCCAACACCTACCAATAAAAATCCAAATGCAGTAAGAACAAATCTTGGTTCTAATTGATTTCTATAAGCATGGAAAATAGCGAATGCTGCTAATAGTATAAATACTGAATTAGTGACTGTATTTAAATATTCTGCAATATAATCAGAAACCACATAATTTTCTTCACACCAATCAATTGTAGATGTTACTTCACCCCAAAATCCATTCAATTGTTCTTCTGGATAAGGTATAGCGAATGGTAACATATTTAAGTATATTAATTAATCAATTAATCAATTAATAAATTAATCTATTAATTCAAATCTAATTTCTACTTTTTATTGTTGCGATCCAGGTGCAATTTATTTTAATCGGGAGCAACGGTCACCTCAGGGTTCTAACTTACCGCGAGCTGCATGACATATAAGAGGAGAAAACAGAGATAATTATTAAACCTGAAATAAATTATACTTTTTTTTTTTTCTTTTTTAAAAAGGAAAATTATATAACTAACAATTAACAGAAAAAATCCTTTAATTTAAATACCATTCTAACCAACATTCATCATTATAAGGTCTAGTGGTATATGTATCAAACATAACCATTTTTTCTTCGTCTGATTTATTAGCACCTTTATAAATATCACCCATTTTTATTGGATTAGGTAATTTTGCGTCTTCTTCGTATTGTACAACATCACACCAATTACCGCAAATTTTCGAATTAAAATGCCAATACATATTTGCAACAGCTAACTTAATTTCAATCTGTGCAATATTCATTCCTAAACACATTCTAATCCCTTTACCAAATGGTATCATAAATTTATTTTGATTTTTCAATCTATTATTAAAATCTTGTATAGATTCATTTTCTCTTTGTAACCATCTTTCAGGAATAAAATAATCTGGTTTTTCAAATACTTTTGCAACCCTATGCATTGAATATGGTTGACATGAAATTATTGTTTTTAATGGTATTTTAACTTTTTCATTTTTAGAAATTTTAACTGAATAATCTCTATCGACAACCCTTGGCTCTGCACCTGGAATTGAAGCATGAACCCTTGAATTTTCTAATATAATTGCATTTAAAAATGGTAAATTATCAATTTTTTCTAAATCATCTAAAATATCATTTATTGAATTTGGTTTACCAAATGCTTCCTCTAATTCAGTCTTTAATAAATGTTGTAAATATATATTTTTTGGTCTTGATAATTCATAAGTCAAATATGTTAATTGAATAGCTGTAGTTTCATGACCTGCAAAGATATTATCAGTTAAAAATGAATAAGCATATAATCCTTTTAATCCATTTTTTTTTAATAATTCTAATGTAGTTAAATTTTCACCTTCTGAAAAAATTGGAATATTATTTTCTGCATTTTCATATAAATTCATTCTCCATTTTTCAAGATATTTCAGAGATTCAATTATCAATTCACTAGCTGCATAATCCCATAATTTTGGCATTAATGTAGTATAAAATACCATTGAAGCAACATATCTATGATATGTTATAATAAATCTATTCTCTGGTTCACGCAAAAAATCTGTACCATTTCCATCTCCTAATTCAAATCCACTTACTACATCTAATGCTAAAGCTCCAAATAAGGAATAAACATCAATTCCTAAGTTCTTTTCTTTATCTTTTAAAAACCATTTTTTATCTTGTAAATTATGACCATAACCATGAACATTTACTTTTGATTCAGCATTTATAAAATCAGGTTTTGTTCCTTCAACACTAGATTCATTAATTCCTTTTATTAATTCACCAATTTTATTTATCAAATTTGTTCTATTTGCATTCCTTGGATTAAATATAGCAGATTTACTATAAATATTAGAAATATTTTTCTTATAATTTAAATGTCTTTCATTTTCTAAAGAAGCAAACATATTATCCTTGAATCCATGATTTCTAAAATTTTCATAAAATTTTGACTTGGGGAAATTTTTGGTGTAGATATCATTTAAATATTTTGGATCACCATTTACACTGATTTCATAGGGTGATAAAATAACCACATCACCATATTTTAAATGCAATCTATGAACTACATTAACCCATTGATTCTTTCTTTGAAAGTGTAAACATGGAAGTTTTGATATTCTAAATATATAAGGACCTGGTATTTTTCTTAATGGAGATATTAAGAAAGGATATATGATTAAATAATATGATAGAGCGATAATTAATATCGATAAGGAACTTTCATTTTTGTGAGTTTCGATAAAGTCATAACAAGTGCTAAGTAATTCTAAAAGCATTTTTCATTGATTTATTGCTTTGTTTAATGGATATTAATAAAGAATTATTTATAAAGTTATTAGACTTTAATAATCAAGAGATAAGGGTATAGTTTTGTAGGTAAGTGGATATCAATTGAAATTCCGCTCCTACTTATCCCAAAAGGGTAATATGACTCTTTTTCGTTTTTTTCCAATTCCGCTGCAATTGATTAGAAGGAATTTGCAACCCTTTAAAGAGCGGAAATACTTAAGATATTTTGTAGTTTTAATAAACACTTTTTCATTTTCCATTAATAAGTTTCATAAAATGATTCCTTCTATATATCATAAATAAATATCTATACAAGAACTTTGCCAAAAAAGAACAAAAAAAAAAACTTTACATACTATGAAATAAATTCTAAAATTGGACAGTTTCATTAGTTACAGGATTTAAAGATTTGGTATTAGAGTTTTCATTAGAAACTGATTTCAAATATTCAGCATACTTTGAAGTTTGATGGATACCACATTCAGTTTTAGCTTTACCCTTCCATCTTCCACTTCTTTCATCTTCATTTTCATTAACAGGTTCAGTTGAATGCCAATCACCAACGGATTTATATCCAAGGTCTAATAATTCATTATATGGTACATTATTTTCTTTAATATAACTTTTTATTTGAGGGAAACTCCACAATAAGAAAGGATTTATTTTAATTATATTTAATTGTTCATCAATTTCTATGAATTTTAAATCTGATCTTGATTCACCTTGCGATAATCTTCTACCAGTTAAAACAACATTAATATTTAATTCTTTATATGCTCTTGATAAAGGTTCTACTTTTACCAAATAATCATATAATAATTCATCAGTTTCCCATAAGTTCCCATGTTTATCAGTAAATTCTTTTTCAGTATTGAAATCTTTAGGTTTGAAAATATGTAAATTTGGTTTATACTTATCTTGTATTTTTTCAACTAAATCCAAAGTTTGTGGGAAATGAAACAAAGTATCAATAAATACTAAATCAATGTCAAGATTTAATTTTGAGATCAAATCAATGGTAACTAAACCTGTTAAACCAAATGCACTAATTTGAAACAAATTTGGAAAAGTAACATAACTCCATTCTATTATTTGTTGGGGTGTTAAATCTTTTAGCCTTTTATTAATATGCTCTAAATGTTCTTGAGATAAAGATATCATATTGTTAAAATATTAATACTATTAATTATTAATTATTAATATATTTGAAAATTTTTGGTATATTATCTGATCACGTGTGATGTTGCAACTACAAATACACTTTTCTTTATTTGCTGTTTGATTTTGCGCGCTACCATAATTCAAACATTGTCTTAACATAAATGATAGGATTAAAAAAAAAAAAAAGAATTGATGTAAAGTTTAAATTTTATACCCAAAAATGATTTTATTTATATATTTTCAAAGTCTTTTAACAAGTCCCCGAAAATCTTATTGCGGTTAAAGTACTATTGTTACCGTGATTAACTCCGTATATGTTTCGCTCTAATTTATGAAACTTCAAGCGCAGTCGGTAAAGGCTAATATTGTAAATCTTTGACTATTTCTATAATAGAAGATCTTATCTCAGGTATTTGGAATATTAGTTTGAAAATGTCAAATTTTAATTAACATAATTATTTTTGGTGCAAATATTTCCAGGGGTAAATTCGAAATTCCTTCTTTGAAACCTATTGAATAGTGATGTCATCTAGGTTTATAGGGAATATTTAACTAAATTAAACAATTTTTTGCTCGTAATTAATTTTCTGTCTCGGTCAAATCCTGCCATGGCTTCAATTTCTTGTTTCTTTTGGTTTATTTTTTTATCAAAATAAATTGAAGGAAAATAGAAAGGAAAGATACTTTAAGTATAAATATCTATCATTACGCAACAACTACTACTAAATTTAATTGATATGAGCTCTCAATGATAAATTCTTTCAAATTGCTTCCGTAATTGTGATAACAATTTATTTCTCTTTTTCTTTCCTCGCAAGAATTTTACCTAATCGCATCAATTTACGAGCCCCAAAGTATTTAAACAAACCCGATGCCAGTATATTCAGTAAGGATAACCATTTTCTAAGGACCAAATCGAATAAGTTTCATAGTCAATTAATTAATTTTTAATTTTATTATATTTTTTCCCAAGTATTTCAAAATAAAATGCCCATACCCACAATTCAATCTTCCAGTGAACTGCTCATTTATTGCAAAAATTGTTTTACTCACTTACTAACAAGTTGTGAATATCTTAATTTAAAATTCAATAATAATTATATAATAATTGATAAAATGTTAATAAAAAAATTTGGATGTAGTCTATGTAAGGATACAATAGGATTTAAAATTATACTTCATAAAAATAAGGAATTAATAGGGAGATTATATTTTAACGTTAATGAAATTGAATTCAACAAATCTCTTATTGTTGAGAGACAGAAATCGAGCAAAAAAAAAGAAAATGAAGAAGCGATAAGGCTTAAGGATTGGGATCTTTTAATAAGAGATAAATCAACCTATAACAACATTTTATAGATAAGACCAAGACTAGAGAAGTATTTAATTTTTGAAATTAAGTGTAAGCATTGAGTTGTTTAAGGATATTAAGACTTTGTAATTTAACTAGTGGTACTAGTACTATCTTAACTGCTTTAAAAGTAGCATTTCCTCAATTAATCGATGTTGTTATCTTTCTTATTTGTTTTTTTTTTTTTTTTTTTTTTTTTTTTTTTTTTTTTTTTTTTTTTTCAATTTTACAATTTGAATTAAGGTAATGAAGACAATGCTCCGGCCTGCGTATAGAGGATATAATTCGTAAATATAAATTTCCCCGTACATAATTTTACATAATAATGCAATTAGTTTTGCTTATAATAATTTGAAAGTTGAACCAATCTTAAATTTGAAAGATGGTTTTCTTGATTCATTTTACTTAATTCATTAATTTCAAAATCTTTAAGGAAGTCATCAATTTTAATTAGATCCATTTTTTCAATTAAGGTAATTTCATTTTCAAAGTTCTCGTTTATTTTACTTTTTAAAATTGACTTTGGAATTACTTTGTTTGACAAATTGGTTGTGAAATGTTTATTATTAAAATTTGATCTAGTACCTGTCCAATGAATCCATCCTTTGTAATTTAAATTTTTTAAATTCTTGTTCATGAATTTTTTTGTAAAACTGTTTTGTCTTGGTAATGGTAACTCAATTGAAATTAAATCAATATCAAAATTAAGACTTTCAGTATCAAAGCTTATATCGAAGTCATTTAAATCATTAGCAACCTCTGTAAAATCTCTTGATATTTCTAAAGTATTTTGTTGCTGTTTAATGTTAGTTTGTTGTAAAGTTGGTATCATAGCCATCATTTTTGCATCCATTTGTACAAAGGAAATAAAAAAAAATTGAGACTAGAATCAAATTTAGGCGCAACATCCGCTAATGTTGCACACTAAAGCAGATTTTCCAATCTTTCCCCCTAAAGAAAAAATGAAAAAGAAAAAAATGTGAGGCAACAATAAGGAAAAAAAAAAAGAAAAAAAAGGAGAGCGCAAACATTTGCTCCTTCTCCCTCTAAATTTAAATTTGGTGGCACGACTTCCGCAGCCAAAAAAAGTGCAAACGCACATACCGCCTTGATCCGAATTGATGCTTTTGTAGTATCATTTGCTTATTATTAACATCATCTGGTAAATTCTATAAATAATTCTAAAAAAAATATTTTCTTTTTTTTTAATTCATCAACATTATCAATATAAGATATCATAAAAAGGATAATCTATTGATTTATTAGTTATTTGGTTGATGTTATAGTTCTAATATAATGAGTTTCAAAAAGGAAGAGATTCTACCCGCTTCTAATCCACAATCTCCTTTCTATCTTAATTTACCTGATTTAGGTTCCAAGCCAATTGATGAATTGGTACTTTATTTTAAAAACTATAAAAAATTAATCAAGAATTTAATAAATTATTTAAGAGAAATTTCATTAATTAAAGAATTTGAATCTAATCTTAATTATCAACTTATTAATTCATTTAATGAAAATGTTACATCTCCTACTTCAACTAGTAATACACCAAATGGTCTGAGACCTAATTTATTAAAGACTAAATCAAGCTCAAATCATTCATTTTTAAAAGTTAAATCAATTAATGATTCTACTTTAATAAGTAATTTAAATTCATCTATTGTTAATCATCATTTTAATTTACATCAAACTAATTCAAAACATCATAAAGAATTAGTTCATAAACTTATCCCTAAATTAGAAAATTTATTAAAAAATTTAAGTAATAAAATTAAAGAGATTAAATCTAGTTTAAAAAATGATCTGTTTGTTAATGAACAAATTAAAAGAGAAATTAGTAAAACCGGTTCAATTCTTAAAACTTATATGAATTCTGTTGAATTATATAATAATAAACCAATATTCAAAAATATGGTTAGTGATGGTGATGACGATGATGATGACGAATCTGATGGAACTCAAGAAATTCTTGATGACCCCTTTTTAATAAAGTTAAGATTAAATTATCAAATTAAAAATCAATTGATTAAAGAAAATTATTTATTTGCAGCTTTCATTAATTTACAAAATATTTCAAAAGATTTATTAAGTTATATTTTAAAAGAATTATATTCTGTTATTGAAAGATTGGAAAAAATTAGTAGTATCAATTTTAAATCTATTAATTTTAATTCAAATAGTGAATGGGAAAATTTTATCAAGAATAATTTAAATTTCTTAAATGTTTATTCACATTCCGAAATAAATCCAAAAAGAGAAGTTAGACATTTCAAAGATTTAATCATTCCATATTCTAATTCAATTCATAATAAATGTATTAGATTTGGTATTATTTATAAAAAGCTGAAAGTTTTAAAAAATTACAATCGTTATTATTACTTGTTGACTTGTAATTATTTACATGAATTTAAAATTGAAGATAAACTAAGTTCAAATAATAGTTCAAACACTTCAAATAATAAACATAATAAATTAACTGGGTTTATTGATCATAATGATATTCCAATTAAATCATATAATTTAAATAATTATAGAATCGTTGTCAAGAATGAAAAAAATTTCAAATTCAATTTAGTTAAAGTGTCTTCAAACAAACAAACTAGTTTCAAATGTAATAATTTAAATGATTTTACCAATTGGCATAATGATTTGAAAGATTTATTAAAATTTGAATCTAATCATTTTGAAAGATTTGAATTTGTTGAAAGAAAATTGGCTCTTAGAGATAGTATTCGTAAACCAATATTAAGGAATACAAACTCAGATGATTCGACAAGATCAATACCATCAAAATTGACTTCTTCAAAAATGCATTTACCATTACAATCTGTTCCTATGAGTTTTGGAAATCTGCCTCAATCAAATTATCTGATGGATTCTACAATGAGTTTTAATAATAACAGTGGTAATAATTATGGTCATAATCGTAATTTACTGACTAATCTGACAAGTTCTTTAAATATTGAAAATTCAGGACCTCAAACTTCTTTGCAAGGTGTTTTCACCCCTAATATAAGAACACCTTCATCAAGTGGATCGGATAAAAATCCATTTGATAATTCATTCTTGAGTTCCTTAGAATCAAGTTTACTAAGTAATAATGGTTCTACAAGTCCTGTTGGTTCTATACCTCAATCCCCTGGATTTACACAACATGAAGATTATCTTAAACTTCAACAATATTATTTGAAGCAACAACAAGATCTAATAAATTCAAAATTGAAACAAACTGAATTAAATTTAACGCATTCAAGAAATTCTTCGTTTTCAAATTCTAATCCTAATTCAAATCCTAATTCAAATCCAGGTTCTCTTCCAAATTCAAATCCTTCTTCACGACCAAATTCTCATCCAAATTCAAATTCTAATTCATTTGATTCAATTAAATCTTTAGAAAATTCTAAAATTAATAATTTTTTACAACAAAATGAAGGATTAGCTGTACCTAAATTTTTCATTACAGATGAAGATGATGCATATAAGACAGATAATGATACCTAATTTAAGACGAAATGAGTATTAGAAAAAACAAATAAATATATAGAAAATTTTAGATATAGAAGATTAAATAGAGAAATAATCTTTAAATTATTTTTATATTAAATTTTAATTAGGTTTTTTTGTCCATTAATTAAAAAATTATTTTTCAAACTTTAAATTCAGAATTTTGCAACCAGTTTATTCAGCCTCGTTGGTCACATGTTGCGCAAACAAAGTATTGCTTTATCAAAAAATAATTAATGCGTAACGACTCTAATAAAAAAAGAGAGAGAAAAAATTAATTCTTAATTCATACAAGTCATGAGTAAAAGTACTGGATTTAAAAAGAACGAATCAGCAATTGATTCAGATAATGAATTTGATATCAATGCCTCCCCAAAGCCACCAATTAGAAGATCATCATCATTATTTTCATTGGGATCAAATCAAGAGCCATTACCTAGACCTGAAGTTCATGAATATACAGCTTTTATTGAGGACAAAAGACATTTTTCATTAATTAGAAATTTACATATGGCAGATTTTATTACATTATTAAATGGATTTAGTGGATTTTATTCAATTATTAGTTGTTTAAGATTTGCTTTAACTAATGATAAAACTTATGTTCAAAGAGCACATTTTTTCATTTGTTTAGGATTATTCTTTGATTTTTTCGATGGTAGAGTTGCTAGATTGAGAAATAAATCAAGTTTAATGGGTCAAGAATTAGATTCTTTAGCTGATTTAGTATCATTTAGTGTATCTCCAGCTACAATTGCATTTGCAATTGGATTTAGAACTACATTAGACGTATTAATTTTATCCTTTTGGGTATTATGTGGATTAACTAGATTAGCAAGATTTAATATTTCTACTAATAATATTCCTAAAGATAAAACAGGTAAATCCCAATATTTTGAAGGTTTACCTGTTCCAAGTAATTTAATTTGGGTAGTTTTTATGGCTACTTTAGTTTATAAAGATTGGATATTAGATGATTTACCTGGTTCTATTTATTTACAAGATACATTTTTGGAATTTCATAATATTTCAATATTATTTTTCCTTCAAGGATGTGCTGAAATTTCTAAATCTTTACATATTCCAAAACCTTAAATTAATTATTTAAGTAGTTTTTTATAGTCCTTTAATGAAAAATTTTTTGGATCTAATATTCCTAAATTATTTATATTGAATTTTAATCTATGAGTATGTTGACTGATATCATTTATTGAACACAACTCCCAAAATATAGAATGTAATTGCCTAAATTTAAAAATCCTTAAATAATATCTAAATTTTGATCTTACTTTATCTTCTTGATTTATACCTATTTGATTTAAATCTTTTAAAAATTTTGATAATATTCCAACTATTTCAGGTTTATTGTTTATTTTGTCTAATAATTGTTCTACTTTAACCTTGTCATTAACTTTACCTAACAGTGTATATTGTTTATCAATAGTTTGTACTCTAGTTATTGCTGTTTTAAAATACCGTAACATTCTTATAAGTAATTTTCTTATTTGTTTTGTATCGCGAACTTAATGAACTGACGCTCGAAAAAATTTGAAAATTTTTTTTTTATCATATTTGCCATAAAATTTCAAGTTTGAAATGTTCAAATTATCTCTTAGGCAAACAGGCAAGACCGGTAAGGCCTTGTTAGGGGTGAAGCCAACAATTCCTATTAGGAGTATTTCCAGAGTTGGATTAATTAGAAATGAACAAATTAGATCATTCTCAAAATCAAGTTATATGTTAAATAAGAAGAAACAAGATGAAGGTAAGATTTTAACTGACGATTTATTAGCTAAAGCAGGATTTGATGAAGAACCAAATGAAAAATCAAAACAAGAACAAGAATCAGAACAAGAACCATTAACTGAAGCTGAAAATGAACAAATTAAAGGTGAAAGAAGAAGAAGAAGAAGAACTACAACATCTAAAGATAAGCAAAGAGAAAAAGCAGCAAATTGGTTTTACTTATCTAGTTTAGTAGGTGGTATATTAGGATTAGGATACTTAAGTAGAGATTGGGATTCTGAAGAAGAACAAAAAAAATTAGAAGCTCAATCAATCGATAATGGTTATACTCCAAGTTTAATGTATCAAAGGGCATCAACTAGATTATCATCATTATTTACTTTCTTCAGTGAACCTGTATTTGAAAATTTATTACCACCTGCAGCACCAGAACCTTACAGAAGACCATTAACTTTAGTATTAACTTTAGATGATTTGTTAATCCATTCAGATTGGGATACTAAAAATGGTTGGAGAACTGGTAAACGTCCAGGTTTAGATTATTTCTTAGGTTATTTATCACAATATTATGAAATTGTTATCTTCGGGTCAAACAGTCAAATGTTTAGTGAAAAAACTGTTACTAAATTAGATCCTTTCCATGCTTACATTTCTTATGCTTTATTCAGAGAAGCTTGTCGTTATAAAGATGGTAAATTAATTAAAGATTTATCATTATTAAACCGTGATTTAAATAAAACTATTTTAGTTGATATTGATGAAGAAGCTTGGTCTTTACAACCTGAAAATGCTATTCCAATGAAGCCATGGGATGGTAAACCAGATGATAAATTAATTAAATTAATTCCATTTTTAGAATTTTTAGCCACTCAAAATGTCAAAGATGTTAGACCAATTTTAAATTCATTTAAAGATAAATCTAATTTAATTGATGAATTCCAAATAAGAGAAGCTAAATTAAGAGAACAATGGAAGAAAGATAATAAGCATTTATTTGATAATTATAATAAACCAAATGCAGGTAATTTATTAGCTAAATTATTAGGATTACCAACTTCTCAAATCAATAAAGAACCAAAAATGCCATTAGATATAATAAGAGAACATGGTCAATTACAATATCAACATTTCCAAAAATATTTACAAGAAAATGCATCTAAATTTTTAGAAGAAGAACAAAAATTAAAAGATGAATTTGGTAAATATACTTTGAATAAATTAATTACTGAAGGTGCACCATCTCCAGAAGAAATTGCTAAAATTCAAGCTGAAAGAGCTGCCAAAAGTGCCGAAGAAGAAGGAAAGAAATAATTGAACATGAATTAACACCTTTTGTATATAGTAAATATAAAGAAGATTCCAAATTGCTAATAATTTTTTATTCTATTTTATTCTCTTGAAAGGCTGTACAAATAGTGCGAAACTCAAAAGATTTCAGAGATGACATTGTACTTTTCTCTCAGTCATAACAAGAACATTAGCAAGGTACTAAATTTGCATTAGCTATAGGCTAACAACCAGGTTATATCTAGTACATAAAAAATTCCATTTATTTCTAGTATAGATATATATGACAATATAGAAATATTGGTAAAATTTATTTCATTAGAGTTTAGAATAGATTGACTGGATATTTTTTATTGTCTGATTACAAATACGTCAAAACTCAAGAAGGGTATTGAAATTCCGCTTAAGTAAAGAAAAAGATAGACATAAAATTTCTATTAAAAATTTGGTCTATTATAATAAATTATTATCTTATTGGTTGTTTAAAAATTTAATTGGTTATTCTGAAAACTAAAAGACCGATTTTCCGATAATTCTCGCACATAATTGGATGGACTGATCGAAAAGATAAAAATTTTCTTATAAGGCTTAACTGATCAATTTCACACTCAGAAAAATTATCAGATTTATCAGCTTCTCCAATTTGAAAATACAGGCTATAATTGGCTCATTTTGTTGATTTTCTTTTTTTTTTTTCCGATACTAGTTTTCCTTATTTTAAATTTTTTTTTTCAGAAGGAGTTTTTTTTTATTTTCCAACTAGTTTTTCCTTAATAGTAAAATATAACTTAAGATGTCAACTGGTAAAGGACCAAGTATAGCTCCTAGACTGAGTATTGCCCCGTCACCTCCACTGACAACATCACCGGCCATAAGTATCAAACTGAGTAGTGGAGCAGGCATCATGACATCCAAAGAATGGGTATTACCACCAAGACCAAAACCAGGAAGAAAACCAAGTATTGATACACCAGCTTCTAAAAGAAAAGCTCAAAACAGGGCTGCTCAAAGGGCTTTTAGAGAGAGAAGAGCTACCAGAGTTCAAGAGTTAGAAGAAAAATTATTGGAAGTAGAAAAAGAAAGGGATGTTAAAGAAATGGGATTGATAAATACAATCAATAAACTTAAAGTCGAAAATCAATTCCTCATAAAAAATTTGGATCAGTTAAGAAATGAAGTCAATATTTTGAAGAATAGCAATAAGTCTTCAAATAATTACTTATCCAACTCCCCAATGACTTCTGGTATATCGAATCATTCAAACTCACCTACAAACTCGATTTCTTCCTATTCAGTTCAACAGATTAGCCCAGCTCCTTCGGCTGATTCACCTCCAATATTCAATACAAATAAAGGTCTGTATAATAATCCAAATTCCGGACACTCCACTTCAACTTTGACACCTAATTCAAGTAGCGAAACATTTAGTAAACCAAATTCAAATAATTTCGATTGTGGTGTTTGTGTGAAAGAAGAATGTCTCTGTGAGACAGTTGGATTAAAAGATAAAGATCACCAATCAATAAATGATGAAATATCAAGTTTCAAACCAATGAAAGCTGTATCATTGAAAAGAAGAAAAGTTAGTAATGATGAAATCGATTTTACTTCTAAATTTGTTAAAAAACCTTTACCAGACTTGAAGAAACTTTCCAATAAATCTTCAAATACTAATGGTCTTGGTAGTTCTCATGACCATAATAATCATAATTCAGGACAAGGTTTTGATGAAGATTCACCAGTTGATAATTGTGGATTTTGCTCTGATGATACACCTTGTGTTTGTAGAGAAGCAGCTAAAGAATCAGCAAGATTAAATCAATCTTTAAATACAGGAGATAATAATGATGATGATATGAACATCGAAGAAGATCATGATGATATTGATGATAAAACGTCGTTGCCTCCAATCCAATTAAATTTCCAAAATTTTAGAAAGACTTCATTACCTGTAATGCATCCAGGACCTTCAGTAGAAATTAGAGATATTACAAATTTGACACCAGGAGCTGTTCCAACAGTAGTAACACCCGCATCAAAGAATTCAAGTAATAATAATTCAAATAATGAATCTCAAAGTGGTAAAGGTGGATGTACAGGAAATCCAGGTACATGTGAGCAATGCCAAATGGATCCTATGTCAACATTATTCTGTACTACAGTTGCAAGTAAGGCCAAGGGTGAGACTGATTCTTCAAGTCCAACTTCCAAGGATGATTCACCTAATGACAATGAAAATGATGAAGTTGAAATTCAAGGTGGTAATAAAATGAGTTCACCTGAAAGTTCAACAGGAACTCCAAATATTACAATCAAACAGGAACAAACACCTTCCTTACCTTCGGTAGCTTTAACTCCTTCAACTGCTCCTGATATGTTCATACCTTGTGCTGATGCTTATAAAACATTATCAAGACATAAAAGATTCAATTCTGTTGATTTCAGTACTTTAGTTGGTAAGTTGACTACAAGAGGTATGCAAGTGGAAGTACAATCAGTTGCAAATGTATTAAGAGAATTGGATAGAAGGGTTTATAATTAATTTTAAATAATAATGGGTAAATGAGATGGATTTAATGTATTAACGGGTAAATAAATAATTTTTTTTCTTTAATTTTCTTTTTTGTAGAATACGAATATATGTGTTTTTATAACTATGATAATATTCTTATCTCCAAATTGTATGAGGTCTATAGGACATCGCGAAAATATTTCAAGCTTATTGATAATCTCAAACTTATGCATAATGGTTATAAGGTGTAGTCCAATGTATATAACGAGAAGGACTTTTCAAACACGATCTGTGCAATTTAATGAGTCTAAGGTGACTGCAAATGAATTAAGAACGGTTTTGAAAAGGCGTTTACGACTTAATGAACAAGATTTAAAGTATGCTACTGATCAAGATGAAGTAAATGTCCCAAAGAATGTTTCTAACAAATATGCAGAGGAAATAGATAAAACTATACCAGAATCAGCAAGAGATTACTTTTCTAAGAAGAAGCTTGAATCTAGTCCCAAACCCAAGTTAATAGTGAAAAAAATCACCAATAAAGACGATTTGAAACAAGTATTACCACTTAATAAATCACAAATACCACAATTAGCTCATGATTTGGAAAAAGTATTGTTTAAAAAAGGAATAAACTATTTGTACATACCTAGAACCAAGGAGTATAATTTTGCTAAAGAATTAACCAATATCGATAGACTTGAAGAATTTGAAGATAAACTCGTCAATAATTTTGTTTCACCTTCAAAAGATACAAGTTTGATGTCAATAGCTAAAAAGGAAAATAAGAAATATTATTCTTCTACATCATCTATGACATCTACATTATTACAATTTTATAAATTGTTGAACAATTATGGCCCAAATTATCTTCATAGATTTGCTTTTGGTAGTTTTACCAAATTGGTAAGACTGTTACCAACCAGTTTCATAGTTTCAAAGAAAAGCAATAAAAATGATAAAAATTCTATTTATTCTGTAGAAAGTGATAAATCTTCGGATGTTGATCATTTTCTTAAAAGATATGGTAATATCTTAGAAACGATTTTAACGAATGAACATAAGGATATTGAATTATATAGAAAACAATATCAACAACAACAACAACAAGAAAAAAATAAAGATGAGAGTGTTGAAGCAGAAAAATCTACATCTTCTAAGAAAGTGGATCCTGTATTCAAAAGTGATGAAGAATTAGAAAAATTCAAAAAATTTACTAACCCTGTAAATGTTTATAATATTGCATCTTATGATAAATTCGTAATGAGATCCCAATTGGACTGTCATAACAAAAACTTACCAGGAAATGGGACTTTTGATTTAAAAAGTAGAGCTATTGGTAGTATACGATACAATATGTCTGATCCAAAAATTGATCAAATTAACCATAAAAAGAATTTTTTCTATAAATCTGAATTTGATGATTTAATTAGAACAGGAGCTTTATTGAAATATTCTTTTCAAGCAAGAATTGGTCAAATGGATGGTATTTTCGTAGCTTATCACAACATTAATTCATTTCTTGCTTTTGAATATTTATCTTTAGATGATATCGATAAGGTTCATTTTAATGATTCTAAAATATCATCTTATATTGCCGAGAACCAATTCAAATTCTCTATAAAAATCTGGTCACATTTATTAGATACTATTTTAGGAGATATTGACACTAAGTTCGATTCATTTAGAGTTGTTTTAAAGACATCTCAAAAACCAAACTTACCCTTCAGTTCAATGAAAGTAAATGTTGTACCATTGTATAATGAACAGGTAAAAGAACTTCAAAATTTTTCTAAATTACTAGAAGTTCCTGAAAATGATATAGAAGAAAGATTCGAAGTGTTGGAGGAACATAGAAAGAATTTGAATGCTTTAAATGAAAAAATCACCGAAAATGGAATATTATCTTATACCGTTGAAACTGCAGACGTTGTTGGAAATGAAAAATTAGAGGCCCATGCGTTACCTAATTCAAAGAAAGATAAATGGATAATGGATTACAGAATTTCTAGAGAAGATCCTAGTCCTGAAGAATACATAAATCAATTGAAAGTGGTCACAGACGTTATTACCAGGGCTATAAAATCTAGTAATTCAAAGAAAGGAAGTGGAAGTTATACACTGAAAGACCCTAAGGCTAAAACTTCAAGTAATAATAAAGACTCAAAGGCACCGAAAACTTCAATGAATGAGAATGAAACACAATTGAATGATGATAGCCACTCAAAAAGTTCAGTAATAGAATATGCAAAGAAACTTATCTTAACCAAGCCTAGAATGAAATCAAATAATGACAACCAAAAGTATATAAATAGAAAAACATAGATGTATTTAATTATAGAAAATGTATATATTTATTTTATGATTAGATTTTTTGTCTTTTGTAGTATACAGGGTAAAGAAATTTAATATACAAATTAATTTTAAAAATTAAAAAAATTATGCAATTATGAGTAGTTAAAGCCTGGTATGCTTTCACTAACGTTATTAAGACCAGGGACACTAAATGAATTACCGGAAGTAGTGGTATCATTTGATGGTGGTGCTATAACAGCATTGACATTATTATTGGCTTGATAATACCATGCACCATTCTTTTCGTTGGTATATAAAGCATCTTGGAAAGCCATTGGATCATTTGGTCTGGATCTTGACCAAAATCTAGCCGATTTATCAGTCCCAGCAGAACAAAGTAAATGACCCAAAGGATGATATTCTAAGGCATTAATAGATCTTTCGTGAGCATAAGGAATTTTATGAATAGGTTCGAGATTATTTTCCCTTTCATCGTTTGTAACATAAGAGTCTAGTAAGTAATGGCTAATTGAACCGTCGTAAGCACCAACGGTAAACATTGAAGGATGTAAAGGATGCCACGATACACAAGATAAATCACTCTCATAATTTCTTAATACGACAAAATCTTTCATATTTCTTAAATCAAAAATTCTACATGATCTATCCCTTGATACTGAGGCCAACATTCTTTGTAAACCATTAGGTTGAAATCTAGTTTTTGTGACAGTATGTTTAAAACCATGTAATGTTGAAACACAAGATCCAGATCTCGGATCCCATAATTTAATTAAATTATCTTTTGAACCACTTACTACTAGCCCAAGATTTGGGTGCCAATCACTAGATTTAACATCCCAATGATGACCTACCAACAGCGCTTCTTCTTTACCATTATTAAAATTCCAAATCTTTAAAGAAGAATCATCGGAACATGTCAAGAATTTCGAATCATTAGGTGAAAAGGAGATATCTTGAATAGCGTTGGAGTGACAATTCATAATGTTAACATTATTAAAATTTGTTTGCCAATATTTAATAGTACCATCTTGATCACCACTTAATAACCATTCATCATTATGACTATATTTTAAAGAAAAAATAGCGGAGTCATGCGCTTGAGTGATTGTTTCGAAATTAAATGTCATACCGTTCCATAATGTAAATTCACCACTATGACTCGCTACTAAAAGTCTTCTTCCTTCTGGAGTCCATTTAACAGCACTAATTGGATACCTTTCTTTATTTGATGATAAATGTACAAATTTAGTTTGTGAATCAAGCACAGCCATGTTATTACCATTCTTATTCATATAGGAGTATGCAGGTGATGGCAATAAATCAATCAAGTTAGATGATTCTGGTTTAATAGTCCCAATTGGTTGGTGATTAAACCCTATCGATCTTAAAAGATACCATCTTCCCATATTATTACCATGATCAACTATTCTCCTATGTGCGGCTTTTTTACCCTGAGAAGCTAATTGCTGTTCGATGTTATGTTGATATGCCATCAGCCTTTCTTGATCGGATCTATACATGGCGCAATAAGTCTTAAGGTGTTAATTTCCAAATTGTATGAAGAGTTTTATCGCTGGAATCGAATGCGACCAAATTTCTCTGGTCGTGTACTGCGGATGATAAAACCGTTCTCTGACGAGCTGCTGCAAAAGTTTTGATACAAGAGAAGTACTCTTACAGAATATATTTAAATTATCAAAGAATCATCATTAGGAAGTATATTTAGAAGCATAAATGAGATGAAAACAACTGAAATAAAAGAGAAATGTAAATTTTTCAAAATACTTACATCTGTTGGCTTCATGAACCTGTTTTCGAGTGACAAGATAACTAAAAATTCAATCAGACATGATAATAGATACTTATTGAACTCAAAGTGTGCTTAAATACCTTCAAATTCCAGCAATTTGTGTATCATCCACGAGATAGCCAAATTGTGGAGTTCACCGTATTTGCTCATTTTACGCAAAATCCACAGTTAAACACATGTCTTTCCCATAATTTGTGCCAAACAACGAAAAAAATTGTTTGATAGTGACAACTAATTAAGTACTCGAATTCTGGATCACAATAACAGCAGAATTCAATAAGAAGTTAATTTCAGGTTTATTTAGTAATTATAACGTTCCTATTTGCTAATACAAATATTATTGACGGTTTTCGCACGAGGTATATAATTAATATAAAGGATATTGAAATCTTGAATTAATTTTTTTTAACAATTATTAAAGAAAATGGTTGCATTTTTCTACCATGACGATAAGGATACACCAGAGAATTTTACTGATGAACATAACTCTGGGGAAGTGGTTAGTCAAGAAGCTTTAAATGATTTAGGTGTTTTATATTTTGATATTGAGACTATTGATGAATTGAATAGGGTTGCTGAAAAGAGAAATTACAAGAATAGAGATGAAATTACATTGAATTTAGATTCTTTTGGTGGTAATGTTGAAGCTTTCAATAATAAAATGGCTCAATTCTATAAAGAACATTATCATGAAGATGAAGAAATTAGATACATTGTTGACGGTGAAGGCTACTTCGATGTTAGAGATAAAAATGACAGATGGATTAGAGCCAAATTAAATGCTCATGATTTATTAATCTTGCCAGCAGGTATTTACCACCGTTTCACTTTATCTAGCACATTGAAGAAAGTTACAGCTATTAGATTGTTCAAAGATGAACCAAAATGGGAAGCTATCAATAGAGATACAAACAAAATCACTGAAGCAAGAACTGATTACGTCAATACTATCTCTGTATAAGGTATATGTATTTATTTATAATGTATTATGTAAAATAAAATGACGAAAATATAGAGAAAGAAAAAAAAAAACCATCGACTTATTGCCTAACAATCTTAACATTATGTTTCTTTATCCATTCATCCATTTTGGTCTTAGTTTCATTAAATAGTTTTTCGAATTTCTCACTTTCATTCTGCAATTTCTTTATGTCAGTATCCAAAATCTTGATTACTTCATCAACACTTTTCTCTACTAATACACCTCCTATCATTTTAAAACATTTTCTACCTTTTCTCTTCTCTGGATCTATGTTTGTCAAACTTTTATCCACTATAATATGTTCTTGTAATTGCGAGGCAATGCTACTTAATTGTGTTTGTAAGTCAGTTACATCTGATTGATACTTGTTATACTGTTGTTGTAAAATTTGAGCCTTTTGCTCATCTTCTTTACTTGGTTGACTCATTTTGTCTTTACAGCAGAATGCACTTCGAAAAATTACTCGACTTTCTTAGATCTTTTTTCTCACTGCGAATCGAACTTTTCAATATGTTGCAAAATGCGTATAAATAGGCAGCAAAATCTTTGGCATAAAAATATTAAACTTATACATTTCACTATATTAATTATTGGAATTAAATGAAATTTTTATCATTGGAAAGATTTATTGCACTTCTGTGCTCTTTGCTGTCCACTTTTGCCACCCCTTTACCTACTACAAATGTCAACTTTACGCTCTCAGATTATCGATTGCAAAATGCGGTTGCCTCTTTTAATGATTATGGGGTCATTGAAGTCAAAAATTTACGAGAAGTCGAAGCTAGATATTCCCATTATCTCAAAGAGGGAAGGGTAGACGTTGTTTTCGATCTTAAAGATGAAAACGCAATTTTGTATCTTGACCCAAATAGAAAAGATATCCATGATGATGATGGTAGTGCTAGATTAGATGATGCTATTGATGCAAAAGAGTTTAAATCTCAAGGTTTTCCATTCAAGAAACAAAAATCAAAACCAAAGGTTACTATGTGCAAATATGATACTTCAGAATCAAATAAAAGTAAAGGATTTATGCCAGTATCAGCTTGTTTGGATCTGACAGATTCTCAAGGTGGCTCAGTAACCTTTACTCATGGAGTTACCGTCAGTAGAGGTAACGAAAAAGAGAGAAGCTTGAAGCTTGAGGTTATTTTAGCAGTAGTTTTTAAGAGAGTTTGGAAAAATACCTTGCAAAATTCATATTCACATTCAGTCACTGGTACCGTACCAGAACAAGCGAAAGGTCAACTTTTTGTAAAAGAGCCCAATATTTTGAAAAGTAGATTCAAATATATTTACTACGAGTTTGGAAGTAAGTTGAAGAAAATTAAGGAAGGCTCAGATACATTAGAGTTGCTCGATCCATCTGTTCCATTTGAATATCACTTTTTCACTAGTGATAACTATCCCTTAACTTGTAACTTGAAGTAAAACGATTTCTGCAATGAAAAATGTACTTAATTTTTATTTATTTGTTTAAAAACTTTAGTTTAGAAATTCGATGTTGTGTATGAATATAAAATATGATTAAATATTTTTCTTTTGTTTATCGATACTACCAATGTAGATGAAACGAATAACAAAGAAAAACCATCCAAGAACAACAAAAATAGCAGAAGCAACGTAAAACCAAGAGTTTGTAATTTCCCAGGATCTTTTATACTCATCATTAGCCAAGTGTCTAACTGCGACAACTCTTTTATCGTCTAAATAATTAAAACCAGCTCTTTTATAATCTAAATCGAAAGTGAACATACCATGTTGATCTGGGAGGGTGAAATTAGTGAAATAAATGAAAGTATCTTCTTCATCATTTTCATTTGAGGAACCGGGACCTAAAGGTTCCAAATTAATTCTATAATAAGGATCTAACATTTTAAAGCTTAATTGAATAGTATCATCTTTGTCTTTAACTTCAAATGGTTTCCATTCATTATCAATCAATTCACTGACACCAATAGTATAAATGACTTGATCTTTGATTCTGTATAAAGTTTCATTAATTAATTCAGGAGAGTCATTCTTATAATGTTGAACAAATTGTAATTTAAGCATGTTTCTTTTTTGGAAAGCCCATGACATCAATTCGTCATTTAATAATGAAATATCACCTACCCAAAGTAATCTATTATCATTTAAAGATTGAAGAGCAACAACCAAGTAATTTTGTTGACCAATGGACCATGAACTATCATCTGTAATAGGATTAATTTTATCATTTGTTGAAACTGATGTTTTGGAGCTTCTTAAAACTGGAATTAAATTTTCGTTATTTGAAATAATTGCAGATTGACCTGAATATTCGATATCAATTTCAGATAAAATTTTAGGAGCTTGAATATTTTCATTATTTAAAATGACTTGATCATTGGAATTAAAATGATCAATAACATTGTAGCCTTTTGGAGAAGGATAAATACCTACTTCATTAATGAATTCTCTAACATCATCAGGATAATTAGTTTCAGAATCACCAATGAAAACTAAGTTACCATCATTATTTATAAATTTTAATAAATTATGTTTATTTAATTGGTCTTTATTTGTGATCTTTTTTGAGCTGGTTGGAAATAATAAAATATTTTTGAAAGCACAATCCTCTCCTAAATAAATAAGTAAATCATCTTCAGTATAACCTCTTAAGACAACTGATTGATTATTAGATTTTAAGTAATTGACAACATTTTTCAACTCAGTAGTTGGGTTAGTTAAATCAATGGATTCAGAATCATAAACAATCAAAGACGATTCTAAGCCTAGAGCTACCCATAAAAACGATAATATCGTCAATATTTTAAATATCATTACGTCTTGGATTATTTGAATACGTGTTGAAGTGTGAGATTGAGAGGAAGTGAGTTTGAAAAATCGTGCAACACTGGTAAAGAGACGACATAGCTCAATAAGATAGATTAAAATCTCTTCTCATAAAATTTTCAATTTTTTTCATAATATAAACTGCAAATATATATAAAATGATAAAGATAAAAGTAGAATTCTTAGGAGGATTAGATATTATAAGTAATAAGATAAGAGAACATAAATTAAGTCTCCCAATGGAAGAAGGAGAAGCAACAATGAAGGATGTTATAAATCAAATTTGTAAAGAAATAATTAGTGACCCAAAAGATATACCAGTATTCATTGAAAATGATACAGTAAGACCAGGGATTTTAGTTTTAATTAACGATACAGATTGGGAATTAGAAGGATGCGAAGAATATGAAGTTGAAAGTGGTGATTTATTTACGTTTACTAGTACTTTACATGGAGGTTAATCAATATTTATAGAGGTAAGATTTTGCATCCTAATGCACCTCTTCCTTTCCAATTATTTGAAGGAGTTAAATTAATTTGTAGCCTATCTTCCAATCTCAATATATCTACAGTGAAAGTTTTATCAATATTTGACTGAACTTTAGGAACTAAATTTTTCAATTTATTATGATTACCTGCATGAATTGTCTTATCGAATACAATAATTTTATCACCAGGTCTTAAGCCTGCCTGTTCTGCAGGACTTCCATCAATAACTTCATCCACTATGGCAAATGGGGTTTTAAAATCTTTATTGGATTGTTCTTCAATTTCTGAATTGTCAACTTGTTGTATATTTGCATTTGTTTGATTTTGAAACTGTTCTACTAATTTTGTTTCAATTAAGGATAATAAATATTTATGATCATTTCTCAACCTGATAATTCTTACTCTTATAACTCTTACACTTATTACGTCTATATCACTTCTTGGGAACCCATCATTTGTTAATAAAGGTGTCTCCATATCCACTTGATATTCATTATGTAATAGATCAAATAATGTGTTCAACTGTTTCTCCAAATCATCCTTTATTATAGATAATTGCCTGTAATTTAACTGGTCATGTATTTTGTATGTCTGGAACTGATCGGCATCGAGATTCAAAGAACTCATTAACCCATGAAACGAATCTTTCTCCATTGTCATTCTAATTGATAGTAATGGCAAAAATGAATAAGCTACAAGATCTCTTTTTTTCCCTTCCTTAAAATCGAGAGTCGTGCGCAAACACAATCCATTTTAATTTGAAAGATAATTTATTTTTGCAACATTTTATCGATGGTGTATATTTTTAATTTTAAAGAAAAGTCAATCTATTTAGATAAGTATAACATACTACAGAAATGAGAAGTATCAAACTCTTACATTACCTTCATTGGTACTCAATGCAAATGAATAATTAGAAATGACTTCGACATCGTCGTTATCATTACCTTCACTAATTTCTTGCCATGAAGCAATGGTTAAAACTAAGAAACCAATTATAACAAGGAAGTCACCAATTAATTGTTGTGTACTTAATTTATTATCAAACATAATCCATTCAACTATACCAATTAAAAATATAGTCAATAATGAACTAACTGATGATAAAACTGGATTAGTTAATGATATTAATGATAAGAATGAAGCACTAAATGAAACATTTGAAATAATTGAACCTAATATGTAGAGCCAAATTCTAGTATTGTCCTTGTAATTGAAAATATTAAATTTATGAATACCTAAGATTTGGACAGCTAAAATACCAATTAATAATATAACACAAGTGAAACCACCTAAAAGTGCCATAATAAAGTTTGCAAATACAAGTTGACGTTTTGGTGTGATCAATGTAGATAAATGAGAAGGAATACAACAGTATTTTTTATAAAAAACTTCATATAACCCATAAATTACTGCACCAATTGAAATAAATAAATTACCCCAAAATCTATAAGGATAATTAGCATTGTCATCACTATTGTCACTTGAATAAGCTACAATAAAGACACCAACAACAGCTATAATAACCGAATTAGCCTTTAACCATGAGAATTTTTCATGTAATAATGGAATAGCAAAGATATATGCAGTAAAAGCAGAACAATTATAAATAGCTGTAACATCTGAAGCATATGTCATAGACATTGAACCATACCATGTAAAACCAGCCACGGTTAATAACAATGTAATCATGAAAGTTTTCTTTAAAATATATTTAATTGAAGGGGTTGCAACAAATGTTTTAATACATTCTATTATTGAAGGTGAATTTGAAATTCTTGGATTTTGATTTATTAACCCATTAATATCTTCAACTCTATCATCAGAGTTAACATTAAATTCAAAAATCAATACTGAAGTATGATAAACATTATGAAATTGTTTAACAATAGATTTCTTAAAATATTCATAATAATTTACCTTTTTAATTAGGTTGGCATCATCTAATAATTGACTAGTTGAATTCAAAGGTTGATAATTATGGGTTGATCTAAATTTTGTTGTCAATTTGTAACTTGAAATAGCTAAAATTTGAATAGGCCATACAACCCACCATAAACCATGGGTAACTAACAATAATATAATAGGTTCATCAAACCCCAATAAGTATGCTTGTGATGTAAATTCGGTTTGCAATACAAACATCAATAACGAGGTAAGGAACAAACCCACAATAAATATGACTTTGGTCTTGGAGTTTTTGTTTTGGCCAGCGTTATCATTGATAGTGACCGACATTGTTTGAGTTGTTGTATTGAATCCCAGTCTCGCTTTTTTTTTTTTTTAAGGAAACATTTAGTTTATACACTAAGAGTGTGAGCACTGGGGGTTTACAAATGTAGATTCATTTACGTACACTATTTACATATTCTAATCACTATCACTTTGAAAGTCATCAGAGTCATTATTGTTGTCATTAATTTCATTTTCATCATCATTTTTAATAGGTATGTGACTAATTGATTCCTCACCAACAAATTTTTCATCGTCGAAATCACTATTTTCATGTATTGATCCATTATCATCTGACAAAGAAGTGATGAAATATTTTCTTGGTCCTATTAAACCTCTACTGATTAATTTATATCTATTTTCTAATCTTGGAAGTATAATATCTACGATTCTCTCTTTATGCAACATTTCGTCTATGAAACAATCCAAATAAGTAATATCATAATTGATTGCAATACCATTTTCAAACTTGGGGTTATCTAATTTTATCCGAAGTTTCGAAAAATTTGAATAGAAAGTATCAAATATTGAATATATTTCAGTATTTTTATATACCATTCTTATGAAAAGTAATGTTAAAGCAGTTAAATATTTGAAGTTTTGTTGATTCAAATATAATTGAATAATTTTAGCAGATGGATTAATTTCTAATAGTCTTAAAAGACAGCAGATAAAGGGACTGGGTCTGCTGCTAGAATCCAATCCATCTATATAGTGTACTTGATTCACTATTATAGGCAATATTGTTTGCTCATTAGTTAAATATAAATGCTGTTTATAGAAAATTGAGTCTTTTATTCTATTACGAACAATTGTTTCAACGAGGTGTGACTTATTAAGAACATTTCTTTTATCATTATAAGAAGCTTGCATGACAAACAAAAAAAAATAATTAATGATCACTTTCAAATTTGTTATAAATATTGTGTATTCAGCAAGGTATATCTATATAAGAATTTGTGATTGTTAGTAAATAATAGTCATCACCAAATTTGGTCGCGATTTTCATATTTATTCATCATCCTCGTCTTTGACTTCAATCTTATCTAAACTAGTTAAAAGGTCACCTAACTTTTTACTTGACATTTCAAACCATTCTTTTTGAGCTTGAACGAAAAGTTTTAATAAATTGACAGATTTAGAGGGTTTCAATAATTTTTTCATTTCAATAACTGCAACTTCAGTTGCGCTAACTAATTCATCTTCTTTATTGATTAATTCATCATTTTCTTCTTCTTGTTGATTTTCAGTAGATAATTTGGATCTAATGATATCGAATTCAGATCTAATAGAATATACTTTTTTTCTTAATTCATTAACTTTAATGAATTCTTCATTTAAAACATTAACTAATTTTAAATTTAATTCATCCATTATTTTCTTATCCATACTTAATCTTTCATTAGCAATTTCTAAATAAGTAGAACTAATTTGTAACAAAGAAAATCCTAAAGGTGATGACTCTTGTTGGTTGTTTAATTCGGTACTATATTTTTCACAAATTTTAGATAATTGTCCATATAAAGTTTTAGGAACTTTAACTACTTGAATATTGGCATCATCTTCAGAGTGTTGATCTTGTACTTCTTTATTACCACCACCTAATAAAATAGATTCTAATTCTTGTGGACTTGAAACATTCTTCAATTGATTAAATCTACTACTCAAAACATTTTCTTTGAATTTAACTAACGAATTGTTACCTGGTGGATAATCATAACTAACTTTACCATATGTATCATTAGTGAATTGAATCAAATCAGTGTATAATTTTAATAATAAATCACAATTGGCTTCTAATTCTAAGTAATCTTTTGGTAATTCACTTACTTCAATGTTTGGATTTTGGTTAGCAAATTGTTGAATTTGGTGTAATTGACCTGAAATCAATTCAGTTGTCTTGTGAGTAAATGGCTGAATTGATTTACTTAATTCTTGATAATGTTTACCAGTGGTTTCACTCAAGTGTTGAAAATCAACATTTGACAAAGTATCTTGAATGGATTGTAAGTTAAATGAAGGAAATTTAAATGACATTATGTGGTAGAGTTAATTTAAAGCGATCCTGAGGATTTTCTTTTGATTTGAGAATGTCGAAAGTGGACTGCAGATTAGCGCACCTCAATGCTCTACAGAGGTTGACTTATTAACATGAATGCTTACCATTATTATATATTTATATAGTATTTTAAATCCATTAGGTTCTCTTTATTCAGAATTTACTTTTTTTTTTTTTTTGTTTTGCTTTTTTACAAAATTTTAATTTTTCTTTGATTTCAATCAAGTTGACGAATACCATCTTTGTCAACTAATTTAACAAGACAACCTTTGAAATCAATTGGCATTCTAGTTTGTAATTCTTTAATACATATTTTCAATAAATCTAAACCTTCCTCTAAATTCATGTCTGGTCTATAATGTTTATCCAATAATGACATACAGTAGAAAGCTGCATAACCATGAGCAGCATAAGGTATAACAGCATGAGTACCTAAGTAATCAATATAATTTAATGTAGGTTCATTAGTTTTTTCATCATATCCTGCAATTAAAACATTAACTTGGTAAGGTTTACGGGATCTAATTGAAGTAGCCAATTGATTTCTAACGAAAGAAGCAGTGGCTTTTGGTGATAATTCAATATCATTTTCCCTCATAGAATATAATTGGATATTAGCTTGAATGTATTCTGCAAATTGAACAGTATCACCTGCTTCACCTGTAAATGCTATTAAGTTATGGTTATTTAATTTACGTGTTTTATCATCATCATCTTTTAATACAGAGATACCTCTGGTAGTTGCTTTGGATGTGGCAACAATTGTAGAATCTTGTAATTTAATACCTAAGACAATATCCATTATATAGTTATATCTTTTCTTTTTTCTTTTGCTATTATTTTAAAATGAAAAGGAATTTATCAATATTAAAGATACAATGAATCAATATAGATTTTATCAACTGACTATGATTCGTTCTAACCCTTTGTTTCCTCAATGATTATACAAATGCAATTGCCTTATTCTGTATATATCTTTGACAATTTGCCTTCCGCGACTGAATGATTTTGGTGTGTGAGAAATTGAAAAATTTAGTGTACCTTATCAATTGAGTGTCTTGTTAAGAGATAAGGTATATAAATTATATACAAGGAAGTATAAACTACAAATTCAATTATTTTTTCAATCCTAATGATTCTAATCTGGCGTCAATTTTGTCATCTACTAATTTATTAATCAATTTACCCAATACACTAGAATCTCCCGATAAGCTTGCTTCAATTTGTTTCTCTATTAATTTACCAGTTAAATCAACTTCTATATTAACATTTTCTCCAATATTTTTTAAAGGCATAATAACTTTCCCTTGTGTATAACTAACCATCATTATAGAAAATTCAAAAGTTTGATAATTTACTTCAGTTATAGTTAATGAAGTTCCATCTATAGAAATGAACCCTTTTTCAACAATATAATTCATATATTCTATATCTCTCAATTGGAAAGTGAATACTATAGCATTTCCATCTTGTTTTTTATTTGTAATTGCAGCTATTGTATCAACATGACCTTGTACTACATGTCCACCCATTCTAACATCACTAGTGACGGCTCTTTCTAAATTTACTTTAGAACCTTCTGACAAATCTCCTAAATTACTACGACGTAAAGTTTCTGGAGCTACTCCCACTTTAAATTTTGTCTTATCATTTATTAATTCAGTAACTGTAAGGCATACTCCATTCGTACATATTGAATCACCTAATTGAGCATCTACTAAAATTTTACTACAATCTCCAATGATTATAGATACTCCATTACCTCCAGATTCACTAGAATCAACTTTTTTATATTCTATTATCGTACCGATAGTTTCTACTAAACCTGTGAACATTTTTATTCAATAGTTTAATTACTAAGATCAAAACTTTATAATTATTTCTCGCCCGGGTAACTAATCAACGCTCGCTCAAATCGATTTTTTTTTTTAGAAAAAAGACTCAAAAAAATTCATTCTCCAATTTAAAGACTCGAACGTAATGCCATTTAGATTTCCAGTCAAGTTTGAAATACCTAAACATTCATATGTTAACGGTAGAGTTATAAAGGATCAATTCAAAAGACTTCAATATGAAGAACACGAAGTTACCAGAAATGCGTTGAAATATATCGCAAGAAATACCGAATTACCTTCCAAAGTTAGAATGGAAGCTCAATTACAATTAACTTCCATGCCTAAATATACCGCTTTCAATCAAATAAGGAACAGATGTGTTGCATCAGGAAATGCCAAATGGGTCATCAATGATTTCAAACTTAATAGAGTATGTATTTAACTGGTATTAGTGCCGATTTTTTTCCATTCATTTTATGTTACTAACAATTTTTTTTAGACTGCTTTTAGAGAAAGAGCAAGAGCTGGTCAAATCCCAGGTGTTACCAAAGCTTCTTGGTAATTTTGTAAATAGTTGTATAATAATAAACATAGTCAAACTTCAACCTTTTAATCCTCTTGGAAGGTGTCTCAAGAGCAGCCTCTCTCTCATATTAACAGAGCGTGCGAAATTTTCACCACAACTCATCTACACGCTATGCTTTCATTATTATCAACTAGAGCTTCTGGGCTGGGATTAAATGGTTTAAGACCCATAAGTTTAATTAGACCGATCTCCTTGAAGCCAAATTTTTCAAAATTTAAAAAAATCGAACAACCTCCTGGGTTCATAGTGGGAACTGTTAATGACGCTTATACACCACCTACACCTAATTTTTATCAAGGTGCTTATCATTGGTCTTATGAAAGAATAATCACTGGTGCATTAATTCCATTAACCATCGCTCCCTTCATTCTCGGAACAGAAATCCCTATTATTGATTCTATGTTTGCAGTCACTTTATTATTTCATTGTCATTTAGGTATAAAATCTTGTATTATTGATTATATTCCAAAAAGAGTCTTTGGTATATGGCATAAAGTGGCCTCAAAGCTATTGACTCTTGGTACAGGTGTCGGGCTTTATGGGATTTACGTCGTTGAGACCACACAAAATGGGGTTTTCGAATTAATTAAAGCCCTTTGGATGTCTTAGAATGACAATAACAATTAGGGGTTTAAACATGTATATATTAAATGATCACTTTATATATTGTACAATTAATTTACAATTTCTGCATTTTCTATGCTAATATCCATCTTATCATCACTGTCATTACTTCTTGGGTCATTGTTTGGTTCTTCAATAGTTGTATTCGATACATCCATACTATCCTCCTCATTTTCTTCAAGTTCCTCCTTTGTTGACTCTTGTTCCTGTTTTTTTGGTCTTTTCATATCGTTCGAATGCGATGAACTTTCACTGAAATTTTCATCTAGATCGCCATTCTCTTCTCTTGTTCTTCTATTAGTTGTTTCATTATTTTGAGAATCATTAAACCAAGGAATTTTGATATACTCAACATCTTGTGCAACAGTATCTTTTTCATTATTCTTACTTTCAAAATAAGGTTCAGGGAAACTTGATATAGAAGATGTTACCAAAACCGTTCTAAGGATTGCATGATAGTATTTTAAAATTTTAGTGTAACTATTCAATTGATAACCTTGTTTAGCTGGATCTTTAATCAACTCGGCAATTCTTAAAATAGTGAAAGGTGGTTCTTTTGAAAATTTGGCTGTTAAATTCTTCTCTATTTTTTTATATTCTTTTTCGAGTTCTTTATGCTGTTGTTCGTCATCATTAAATATTGAAATTATCGATTGTAATCTAGATTTAATTTGTGGTAAAAGATATTCACTCCAACTTGGGTGCTCTTCTTTATAATATTTTGCCGATATAATTTGTTGAATTGAATCACTAAAATGAGTATCCAATGGTTTAATTTCAATTTCTTGTTCTAGAATCTCCATTGCTATAAGCCAAAGAATAAATGATAGCTCTAAACAAATAGGTCAGAACTTAACTTATTTACGCAGCAGCGCGTACTTTTCAGCATCCCGCGCTCTAACAAAAATTTTCCATCTACAAATTTTTCAAAATCGTTAGACCAAGTATTTAATATGTCAATCTTTAAAGTTGGTTCAAGACATATTGGAGTTAACTTGTCAAGATCATTTAGATCAGTAGTCGCTCCTACTATCTCTTATACTCCAATGAGATTTAATTCCACGACCAAAGAACCAAGTTTAACCGCACAAGTTTTCCCAATCAATAAAGAAACCATCACTGATCAAGACGTAGACGAATGGTTAAAATCACTTAAGAATTTAAAAGGAGGTAACTCACCTGATAATGAATCAGAAATGTATATATCTCAATTAACAGAACCTCAACAACAATTACAAGAAAAATTTGTACCAACTCAAGAACAATTAGATGAAGTCTCAAATTTCAAAGATATTAAAACTCCATTACAAACCAATCCAGTTGTTGAAAATTTAGTTAATTTAATCATGAGAGATGGTAAGAAATCTAAAGCACAAAAAATCGTTTCAAGAGCATTGTATATTATATATTTAAAATTAAGAAAAGATCCATTAATTATATTGAATGAAACATTAGATAAGTTAGGGCCTTTATTAGCTACCAAAGTTGAAAAAACTGGTCACGCTAAAAATAGAGTTGTTCCATATCCATTAAATGAAAGACAAAGAAATAGATATGCAATCCTTTGGATTCTAGATGGTGCTTCAAAGAAAAGATCTTCAGACTATTCTGTTAGATTAGCTGAGGAAATAATATCAGCTTATGAGGGTAAATCATCAGGTTATGATAAAAAGGCTCAAATGCATAAATCAGCTATAGCTCAAAGAGCATACATTAAATTATAGATAATCTTCGTTTTCCCACTTGTAAATATATAAAACTACATCATACGAAACTTTTCTAAAAAGCGTGCGAAACCCACTTCCGTGGCTGCTAATTTTGATCTATGTTTGTAACTGCATAATAAATTCAGCCTTTTTGCAACCACATAGAGAGAGAGAGAGGAAAAAAAAAACCACAATTTCTATAGCTCTTTATATTAAATTTCTTGCTTATATAACAAGATTCTAATAATTATCATTTATCCTTAAATCTCATAGAAAGATGAACGAACAGATTCATTATGCCATGCACAATATGAAGTATAAATTAGACTATTTAAAAACAGACTGTTTGAGAAAGTATTATAGTAACAGTAAAGATCATAGGGTGATTCAATCCAAGCTCAAAGATAAACAAATAATTAGTCTTAGAACATGTCCCAATGATAAGTATCTTATTAAACCAGGTGAGTTTTTGACATTAGAAAGAAAACGAATTAATTTAGTACCTACAGAGAACGGGCAATTATTAAGAGATCTTGTTGAAAGATCCAATAAATCAGCAGAACTTATACTTCTTGAAGGAGAGGAGAAGACCGAAGATATGTCCTGTACAGATGCAGATAATTTCCAAAGTGCATATAATGAATTAAGCAATGATCACCAAAACTGGAGGGATTTTCCCAAGACTACAATAAAAGATAATCATGAAAGATTACCAATAGGTAAAAGACTCATGAGAGGATTGAATTTTGGAAGAAAAAAATTATCAGAAATCCCCTTAATACCTTCGCCCATATATGAAATCAACTCAGCAGAAATCGAAAAAGAAAACATGGATGACATTGTAAAAGATTCTGATATCACCAATTCCGAGGATTTAATAATCAGAAATCAAATACAAAACTTGGTAGCAATTAGAAACCTCTATGAAGAAGAAGATATTCCATTAGTTAATAAGAAGGGCAAAACCAGAAGGTACTCCATTGGAGAAGGCAATTTCAGAACCCCTTCTGCTCAATCAAATCTTTCAAGAAGGAGAAGCTTAGATACAAATTTGAATTCATACAAGCAAATCTATAATAATATATCGTTATCAGCCGCAAGAATTGTTTCAATTGGAGAAGTCCCCAAATCGAAGAATGATTATATCAATCTATCATCTGACTTCATCGGTGCAAAATCAAAAGATGTATTCAACTCGACATTTAATTTAGGCAAGCAGAAATACTTCCCTTCCCCGTCGGATACAAAAGATAATGATGTTTTTGATTTACTATCGATGTATGATTACACGGTTGCTTCGAGATAAAAAAGGTTGTTTGAAGGTATGAAGATAAGCAGGCAAAAAAAAAAAAAAAAAGTTAGACAAGAGTCAGTGGTATAATCCACTTAGTGACCAATGAAGAAATTTGTATAGCTGATTTATATTTTAATGAAAAAATTGCAAAAATATGATTGTACAACTCGTAAATATAGTCCAACCAATAAGCCAATTTTAGACAATTTCGCATCAATTGATAATTTTAATTTATGGTTTCCTGTATATAAAATCATTAAAATTGAATAAAATCTAATTGGCTGAAAAGTGTAAAGTGAGAAAAATTGAACAAATTTGAAAAAAACTTCAAAACTTTTTGTTTAAGTTAATTAGATTTAATATTAAGAAAAACAATGATTCGTGGTATTAGTATCAAGAATGGAATTAAGGCTACCACTGCCAAACGTTTCATTTCAACTGCCAATTCTCAAACCAAATATGCTACTCTTTCCAATGGAGTTACTGTAGCTACTGAAACTAATCCTAATGCTAAAACCTCAAGTATTGGTTTATGGTTTGGTGCTGGTTCCAGATCTGAACATCCATACAGTAATGGTATTTCTGCCTTAACCGCCAATGTTTTAGGTTCTGGTTTAAATAATGGTGTTTTGTTATCAAGTGAAAACTCAAGAGAAACTAATGGTATTATCGCTCAAACTACTAATGATAACATTAAAGAAGCTAGTAAAATTATCACTAATATTGCTTCTAATCCAGAATCATTATTAGAAAAAAATGATTTTGAATTCCAAAAACAAAAATTAATAAAACAAGCTGAACAATTAGAAGCAACTCCATCAGAAATGGTTTTATCTCATTTAAATGCCACTGCTTTCCAAGGTTACTCATTAGGTTTACCAGTATTAGGTACTGCTGAATCTATTAAAGATTTACAAGTCCAAGACTCTCATCGTTTATTAGAAAAACATTTAGTTGGTTCTAATGTTGTTATCGCTGCTTCTGGTAACTTCAACCATGATGAATTAGTCAGTTCAATCGAATCTTCAATCAAAGTTCCATCTGGTCATAAACCAGCTATTAAACCAGCTACCTTCTTAGGTTCAGAAATTAGAATGAGAGATGATACTTTACCAAAAGCTTACGTTACTCTTGCAGCTCAAGGTGAAGGTGTTAATTCTCCAGCTTATTTCGTTGCTAAAGTCGCTGCTGCTATCTTTGGTGATTTCAATCAACATTCTGTCGTTTCAAAATTCACCAGTCCTAAATTAGCTTCCACCGTTCAAGAATATCATATTGTTGATAAATATACTCATTTCTCAACTTCTTATTCTGATACTGGTTTATGGGGTTTCAATGCTGAAATTTCCAACATTAGCTCAGTTGATGAATTTGTTCATTTCACCTTAAAAGAATGGAACAGATTATCCATTTCCATTACTGACGCTGAAGTTGTTCGTGCTAAACAACAAGTTAAAACTCAATTATTAGCCGAATTAGATTCTACCAATGCTATTGCTTCTGATATTGCTAACAAGATTTTATTAAGTGGTTACAGAACCTCATTAAAAGAATCATTAGAAAAAATTGATCAAATTAGAACCAAAGATGTTAAAGCTTGGGCTCAAGCTGCTTTATGGGATAAAGACATTGTTATCTCTGGTACTGGTCAAATCGAAGCTTTATTAGATTACAACAGATGGAGAAATCATATGGCTATGATGAGATGGTAAGCAACTCGAAAATAGCTGTAGTATAGTCTAATTAACCTGTTAATCCATTGCATATCTAATTCACACATTTATATTATTTCTTTCTTCTATTTATAGAGAAGGGAAAATAGAAATAAAAGAAAAGAAACAAATAAAAAAATGACAACCCGGGATATTAATTTCTGAATGTTAGAAGGTTATAGCAATTGTTATAGCATTATTTAATATATATATATATAAAGTAAAACAAATCACGTATAAGAAAGTATCAAATGATACCACTTTTCCTTAGATTTTCATCTATTATTAAATCTGTAACAGCTGAAAGAACAAAACTCATTGTTGAAGTATCAGTAGCACAGGTTCGATGGATATAAATAGGTTTTGAAGTTTTATTCAAAGCTAAAAACTTATTTTCAAAGAATTTAATTGTTTTTTCAAGATCATCATCACGACCTTTATAGTCAGGGAAATATTTGGATATTGGAGATTTTTTTATCTTCTCTTTTAAAATATCAGTTTTATTTAAGAATAAAATGAATGGAGTATTTATAAACCATCTAGAATTACAAAGTGATTCAAATAAGACCATTGCTTCATGCATTCTATTAACTCTTTCATCTTCAAATAACATTTGATCATATTCTGAAACTGCAACAACGAATAAAATAGCAGTAATATTATCAAAACAATGAATCCATTTCTTTCTCTCAGATCTTTGTCCACCTGCATCTAAAACTTTAAATTTAAAAGAATTAATATTAAAATTTGTTTCAGTTATACCTGTTGTTTTAATTCTACCATTTAAAATATCCACATCATCACAAATATAATCAGATTTAGCAAAATCAAATATTTTACTGAAATAATATGAAGAATTAGCTTCTAATTGAAATTCATTCGATCTTTCAAAACATTTTTGTATACCTCTGTCATTTTTCCATAATTTATCAATTGATTCTGCAATTTGAAACTTTGAAAATGATTCTCCATTTGTTTTAAGATTTTCGACTTCATCATTTAAGTCACTCTTATCATGATTTTTAAAACCTTGATCTAATAAATTCTCTCTAGGATTATTTTCTTCAAAAGAACTATTAGCCATTCCAGTACTATTTAATCTTCTTTTAGTCTTTCTTGCTTCAGAATATTTTAAAACATAATCATTTAAAAAATTATTACCACCAGCTAGAGTAGTATCAATTTGTTGGAGAGAGTTTGCTTCTAATATTATATGCTTAAATTTCCTTAATTCACTATTGGGTTTATCACAATCTAAAGGGATACCTAAACTTCTTGCTTGAACAATTAATATCTTCATTGATTGAATAGCATCACACCATATAACTTGACCATATTGTAATCTTTCTTGATCTGTAAAACCACCTTTATGCAATAATTTTAATTGTTTTAAAACAGTTGATTTCCCACTTTCTCCGGCCCCTAATAAAAGTAATTTTATTTGATTTCTGGTATTCTGCTTATTTAGCTGCAAACTATGATTTATTGCTTCATTTACTCTTTTATCGAGAAGAAAAGGATCATCATATTCTGCTTCAGGTACACTTACAGTACAACCCATTTTTTAAACTTTTATTCAAAATACTCAGTTTAGTTCAACCAAGTAAGTATAGGTGAAGATCTTGCTTATCTTATACGACGGATTTAAGTTATCATATACTGTTTCAATTTTTTTAAGCCGCATAGTTTTTAACACAAGTTGCAAAAAATTATAAGGAAAAATGAATCTGAGCGCAAAAATATTTGTTTCAGAGTATGCATTAAAACTGATTATTGTATATTTTAAACAAAATAATTTAGATAATTTAAATAAAAGCAACTATATACATCTATTTTACAATTAGAGTTCATCTTTGATATTATCATTTAATAATTGTTTCTTTTTTTCCAAATATTCTTTTTCAGCTTTTTTCCTTTGTTCCCAATTACCATTGAGATCATTCTCAATCATATCATCAGTAACACCTCTACTAATTAAGGAATTCCATGTTCTTAAATTTTCAAATCCATTACGAGCATAACTATAATCTTGGAAAGCTCTTTGAATTCTTTCAGTATTTTTAGCAACGAATGGACCATGTTGAATTGTATGTTGATCTAATACTTCACCACCAATTAAGACAAACTCAATTTCATTATTTGTAGATGAAGGATTTTCACCAGAAATTTGATCACCATCAATATTGAAAAAAGAATTATCAAAAGATTTCATACGAGTACCATCAGCTAATTCTAAACCATCACCTTTCATTACATATAAAAATACATTAAAAGATTTTGGGAATGGTTGAGTAAATTTAGAACCTGGTTTTAAAAAGTAATGGTAATAATGAACTGGTGTATAAGCTAAATCTTTTAATGATTCAACTCCATAAGATTTACCGCTAATAACTTTGACTTTCAATTTACCATCTTGATCGATTGCTTCAGGAATTTCATAAGCTCTTAAATCCCTATATCTTGGTTTTGATTCTTTTAATTCTTCAGGTAAATCAACCCATAATTGCATACCATTTGGAGTTTCACCGTCTTTCAAAGTAACTGGCATTTCTGAGTGAACAATACCTCTTCCAGCTGTCATAAATTGTAAATCACCAGGATACAAAATACCTTTTGACCCAGTGAAATCTTCATGAGCCATAGCTCCTTTAATCATATAAGTAATAGTTTCTTGACCTAAATGAGGATGCTCAGGGAATCCTCCTTCACCTGCATTAAAATGATCCAACATTAAAAATGGACTAAATTTTCTATTTTGCATTATACCAATTGATCTTCTAACTTTTGCACCAACTCCTTCAGCCATTTCCATAGCATGTATGACTTTATTAACTGTTCTTGAAGTCATTTTATCTATATTTTTATCTATTGAAGCTTGCACTTTGACTATAAATATAAAACTTATTAAAATTATTAATACGTTTTTCATTAACTAGGAATAATTCCAGCTCTTAAATACTTATTATCCATTAGTAAAGCTGCAATTGTTTTTTACTAATTTGTGACACTTACACGACAATTATTAATGCTATTACATAAATTGATTGCGAAAAACTCTAATTTACTCATTTTATTAAAATTTAACTAATATTTAAGTAATAATCAAGGTCTATTTTAAAATCTAGAAAGATCAAGAATATTCTTCGAATTGAATTCTTTTCATTTAAAATCAAACCATTACGTTATTGCTTTGGTCATCTAATTTTGTTTACCAGTAGCTTATAAGACGCGAGCTTAACTTGAAGAGGTTAAGAAGCCAAAAAAAAAAAAAAAAGAAATTGGATTGCAGCCAAATTTGTAAGCGAAATTGAATAATGTGAAGCATGCTACTTTTAAATCCTACCATGTAAATTTGTATTTTATAAAGAATATGTAAGTTTTCCTTTAAACCGTTATACAAAAGCAATAATAAATCCCTACCACTATAACTGCCAAAAATAATGCGTGCCTAAAAAATTGAAAGAAATTTAATTTCTTAACGTTGTTGAAAATGCTCGAGATTAAAGTACTAATCTTTGATTTAGAATTTGATTTCTCAAGTGAAGTATTTGTATAATTTGGTAAATAATTAAACGATCTGGAAGAGCCGGATTCTTTATCTTGATCTTTCAAAAAATTCGATATCTTTTTAGAATTAGAATTAATGTCTTGAAGTGGTAAAATTGAGTAATTGAATCTTTGTCTTTGATTTAAATTCCAGCAAAGTAATATGACCCCACTTAATATAGCTACAATAATATAATGAATAATATTATAATATGGACTAGGTAAATAACATAATTGGGTGTTATATTTGAACCCATCTTGAGAATTAGTAAATGATAATAATTGAACACCTGGCTTCCAAATCCCCATAGCCATACTAATAGATTTCACAGTAATTTCTCTTGATTTTTCATTATGATAAATATCGCAATAATCATGATCATCACCAGTGAAGATCAATTCAGGTTCAATGTTTCTCAACAATTCCATTGAAATATCAAAATCGATAAACAGTTTATATTGATACCCTTTACCTAATATGAATCCAGCACTTTCTCTTAAAGGTCCACAAGTCTTTTGTGTAGGATCTCTAAATAATGGAATATGACTCAATAATATTCTGGGATTACTTTTAATAATTGAAGGATTATAGTTTTCCTCTATAAATCTTTTAACATCAGAGTTAATATTCTCCTCTGATGCAATTAAAGATGGGGCATCAATTGAGATAATATCAACATTATTAATGGTTTTAATATTATTCAAAGGACCAAACTCTTTTTCAAATCTTGATCTGGAATCAAGCTTGACGCCATTACTTACCCCAATATCATGATTACCTGGTACTGAAGTGAAAAAGTTTTCACCTTTAGTATAGCCAAATTTCTCATGTGGGAAAATAGATTCAAATCTTTTCAATTCGCTTTTGAAATATTCATCTGATGATGATCTACCATTATCAAGATAATCACCCAAAAAGTATATGTAGTCAGGTTTTAAATTATTAATCAAGGATCTATAATTTTTCTTTAAGTAAATATCCACTGTATGTTGAGATAATTTTAAAAGAAGTGGATTTCTTCCAGGATAAGTATGAGCATCTATTAATTGAGGATCGGCAATGAATAATATATTAGTGATATCATTATTTAAACTTTGATCCTGATCTTGATCACTTTTAAAGTCGTCACTGACTTCAGCACTTGGCAAGTTACCCCATGTACAACTCCTAGCGTGACTAAAGGGAAGAAATCTCTCGTGTATGAAAAATGTTATTAACCATAACAATAGGATACATCCAATCACCTGATGAAAGGATCTTATCTTTCTTATTAGGATATTCATAATAAGAAAGTTTCTCTTTATATCTATAAATATATAAAAAATAAATTCCTTCGCTTATGAAATTAAAGTAAACGTATAATCTGAGGTACAAATGGTGAGATTATAGTTTTCATCATGACGCGACTATTTGATGGAAGCAGTTTAAAAATACGAGGCTAGATCTTTTTTTTTTCCCAGTGTTTATTATATTTTAAATATGTCTACTTCAATTGCAGTGGCATTGGTCACCATTCTTTTGATCAATTTAATATACAAGAAGTACATAGATGCCACTAAAGATGTCCACGAACTTTATTTAAAAGAGCAATCGGTGATAGATGGTACCAGGTTGAATAAGCAATCTGCTATCTATAAATCCAATAAATTAGACTATGGTGATGGGTTGAGAGTTGGATTAGATATAAGATACGATCATTATAAACTTAGAAATGGAAATTTATGTGACGTTTGGGAGATTTTTGTCAACTCATTGAAAAAAGATCCTGGGAAACTCATAACTATCAATCATGATACAATCAAAGTAAGCGAATTGAATTATATGGTTCATAGATTAAAGCAATATTTTGAAGCAAATGGTGTCAATACAATTGGTTTGAAATCTAGCTTATTTATAAACTCTATTGAAGTATTGGCTGTTATGATTTCTGCTTTCATTGGTAAAGTTTCGATAAATGTATACGATAATGTCGCAAATATTGACATAGAGGATACTGATTTAATATTGAATGAAAAAGTAGAAGGAAAGGAATTCAGTTTAGAAACCATTAAAAAAATAATTGGTGAATTAGAAGAATTATCTTCATTCGAAAATTTGTACAATTTCGAAAAAGACAAAGGAGTTAGACTTAAAATTACCAATAAATTAAGTGCTAAAATCATTTCAAACGTTGGGTATTTGCCAGTAAATTTTGTAAGTTCAATTGCATCAACTATAAAACATTTACCTGTAAATGAAACTTTTTCTTCAAAAGATAATTTGGTTATTAGTCAATCAAGTAAAAAGTCTAATAATGAAATTACATTTGTCCTCAATAAATTATTTGTTGGATTTATTTCAAATTGTAATATCACTTTAACTGAAGAAAAAAATTGGGATTCTTTAATGAAGTTTAATCCTTCTGTTATTTGCATGAGCCAAGATCAACTCATAAAGCAACAGTTGACAAATAAAATTAAAGATTTGTCTATTATAGAAAAGATTAAGTATACTCAATCTTTAAAATTTTTAAAAAAAGGGAAATTCAGTAAAATCAATGATAGTCCATTAAGGCTCTTATATTGTTATAAATCAATTGAATCCGATAAAATTGTACCTCCTCAAGAATTGAACCAAATGAGAGCTTTATTAAATTGCCGTATAATCTCCGAGTTTGGGTATAGCAATACTTTTGGGCCAGTTATCTTGAATGATTTCTATGACTATAGAGTATTGGATAATAGTATTATAAACAGATTAACGGGTTACGGATGTATTTACCAATCAACAGAAATCAAGTTAATTGATTTAGATCAAAATGATTATGGTGATATTATGATCAGAGGTTATTCAATTGGTAAAGTAGGTAACTATTTAGTTGGTAAAGGATTTAATGAGACCAACAACACGAAAGAGACCGACGGGTTCATGTTGTTGAAAAATGTCAAGGGTAAGTGGGGGAATGATGGATGCTTATATGTATATAATTTTCTGTAGTTATAGGTTAGATTTAATGTAAATATACTTTAAGAGGGAGAGGCTGTCTCTATTGGTTTTTATTATTTTGTTGCCCATCATAAACAGAAGGGTATATTTTTTATTAAAAATTTTATAAAATCGTTAAGTATGATACACCAAATCATTCATTTACATCTAATCTTCATGGTATCATTAAAATCATCAAAGGAGTCATTATCAATCTTTCTTTTATTGTCGTTTTTAAATAAAGATTCAATAATGACTTTATGATTAAATTGATATAAATAATAAAGGTGAAATTTAATACTAATTTCATTTAAATAATTTAAATTTAATCTATTGAAGAATTTATTCCATTTTAATAATTTATCCATGATGTTATCATCATTAGATTCCCAAGTTAATTCAGATTTTAAGTGAAAGATTTTTTGTAATTTTATGAAATCATAACCAAATATTAATAAAAAATTACACCAATTTTCATAACATTCATTATTAATATAACAATTATAATTTAATTGGGATAATAAATTCATTTCTAAGTTTCTTAAATTTGAAACATTTTCTTTATCATTTTTTAAACCAACAATTTTCAACCAAGTTTTAAAATTATAATTACAGTCTTGATTGAATTTTGAAGCAATTATTAATAAGCCTAAAAATAATTTTTTATAATCTTTTGTTAAATTTGAATTATGATTTTTAATTAATTTTAATAAATAATAACTCAAGATTTGTAAATTTTGAATTGATGATTTTGATCTTTTTAATACTTCGATTATGAAAAATCTTAAATTTGATTGATTAATTTTAACATCATCATCATTAATATATAATAATTTAATCAAATTAATACAACTATTAATTAATACCAAATTAAATTGATTTTTATCAAGATTACTTTGATAATATTTATAATCATTAGGTAAATATGACAATTCATCAGGACTCTCATTTGTTTTCACAAGTGGTGAAAAAACTTCTGGAGATGGGGAATAAGACATTTTTTATCTAAAGTAGGAACCGTAAACTAACAATTTATATATACTCTTACCCAATATATATAACAAAAACAATATTCAAAAACTTAATAATATAACACCAACCTGTGGACTTTATTGTGGTTTAAAGACCATCTTTACCATTAAAAACCGAACGTGGAAACGTTAAAATCTAAAGCAAAACAAAAATAATAAATTTAAAAAAACGGGAATGAAAAATTGAAATCAATGACAAGTAAGACTTTTTTTTTTTTTGCAAAGTTTACAGTGAAAGTATAGTGTAACTTAGACTCTTGAATATCTACAATATTGAAATTTAAATAAAATAATTCTTAAAAAGAAGAATTTAAATATTAAATTTACTTTATAGATAAGGAAACCTTTATATGTTAGGGGGATTCTTATCGCTTTATATAATATTTTAGGTTGAGTCATAAGAGTCCTGCATACAGATACCAGGGAGCAGCGCAGAAATTTCTTTCCACACTTGTGAGTCAATCATTTTGTAAGTGTGAGTAAAAGGCGTGCAGAAATTTGCAATGATCATTAAGGTCATAACGCACTATATTACGAAATATTTTATAATATTGAAACACCGGCACCGGGATCAACCGTTATGACTCTTATCTTTCACACTTTACAATTTCCGGACTTCAGGAATATTCAGTAGTGACCATAGCTTTTGCTTCTCAGGTGATACACCTATAGGGTTTTAATGTGATAATTACTACACTGTGCATATCCTGTCATGTATTAAATTTCGCAGTGTGGAGACAAAGGTTTCCACGGAAGGTTCTCGGGATCTTCTCTAATAAATTCTTGACAATTTTGAGAGAGATGTTTGATTTTACTAGCGATACTTCCCCCATCTTCACGTCCTTCATATTAAACGAGAGTCTATCTCAAAAATAACCTGAAGTTTGCAACCTTATTTTCTATTTACTAACCAAAGAGTCAATGTGCTGATTTCCGCGAGCTGCAAATACATTAGTCCTCTATCAGTTCAATACAATTTAGTTATTTTATTTGATACTTAAGTTTTATTTAGTTTATTTATTTTTTTTTTCTCTTTTTTTTTTTACTTAATTTTATTTTTATCTTGATTTGTTGTGATACTCTTTGGTTAATTCATGATAACTTTAGAATCAATTGGATATTTCTCTGAATATTGAATCGATCAAGTCTCTTATCTCTTTGTAACTTACTAAAATACATAATTTTTCATCTCTTGATATCAACATAAAATTTTCATCTATACCTGTATCCAATTTATTAAGTTTGGTTAAAACTCTTGATAAATCAACTACAGTTTTCCCACTTGTTTCATCTACTTGATGAAATATATAATCATTGAATAATTTAACCAAATATATTTTATCATTTTCGAACCATTTTAAAACAGGATTATCAATAATAAAATTGATCTTACTCATTAATCTAAATAATCTAGCATTTTCCAATTCACTTGTTAATTGACTTTCCATATAATCATTCAGATCTTGTAAATCATTTATCATTGAAATAGCCTTTTGACTAAGATAAATTTGATTGAATTTTTCCAAATTGAAACTTTCCCCAACTTCATTTAATTTAGAAATTGTATCTAAAAGTGGTTTACTAATTTGACTTGATAAATTCCCAAGTTTTTCTTTCAAAGAACCTTGCCTTAAATTAATAGGTATTAATAAAAGAGCTAATTCTAACATAATATCACCAAATTTTTTAATATCTTCAATTTGAAGCTTTTCAAATAATTGAGATAATTGTAGCCCTTTTTCATTATCATTATCATAATTTAAAACATCACTAATTCCAACACCTGATAACTTAATTCTATTTTTCTTAGTTAAAATTATTTTACTTAAATCTAATGAAGATCTTGCAGCTAAACCTTTCTCATGAATAGAAATCAATGCATTGGTGATTTGAATCATATATGACCACAATAAATTTTCTGTGATATTTCCTGGTTTATAACCAATTTTCTTACCAAAATGTTGTTCCAAAAGATTATTAGAATTTGGATAATAATCATAAATCATTATTAATCTGGGAGACCCAAATGAGATAGAAGTAAAACATTCTTGTAATTTTACAACATTAGCATTATTTAATGAATTCCATTTTTTGATTGTTCTAAATGGAAGTTCATTAGTTATGTTGATAGCACTTTCATTGTCAATCTTTCTTAAAAAATATGTATTTCCATCAACGTTGGAAAAAACTTTATAAGCCCCTGACGTAACATTCCAACATTTGGAAACTGTTTCAATATCAATAGGGACTAAAGAATGATAAGCATTTACATTTTCGGGCAAGTTACTTCTAGCAATTGTTTGTAATGTAGCTTCATTTTTCTTGGTTAATTCTTCTCTAATATCATTAGGGATGAAAAGACTATTAGAATTGGTTTGATGTGAAAGTAAAGGAATCTGTAATCTTGGAGGAGGTGCTGGGGCATAAAGATGATAATTTAAAGGATAATTAGATGTAGCGGTAGATTGCTGATAAAACATATCACCCGTTGGTGTACCCAATGTACCTGAAGTATTATTGAGTGCAGGGGATTGGACTACAGGATTTGTTGATCGATTTGTACCAAGATTTCCGGTACCACTCATAGGATGAGGAGACGCGTGTGTCATTGGTGGTGTTTGTGTATATGGATTCAATTGAGGTTGAATTTGTGATGATTGTGCTGATTGCGCTACTGTAGCCGTTTGAATCAAGTTAGGAGTGGTTTGTCCAGGTGTTGAATCATTATAATTAGTACTTGGAGTGAAGATAGTAGCTGATACATTAAATTTCTTAGACCCGTTCCCATTAGAATTATTCCCGGATTCTATCCCATTCATATTGAAATCATTAGAATTATTGGCATCATTTACTATATTGGAGTTGGAAGTGGTATCACTAGATGGGACAAATGTTGGTATATCATCGAGTTTAGGTGACAAGTTCGAAAACTTATTTGATAACCCGGCCACAGAAGGTTGGAAGGAAGGCGTATTGAAATTAAATTTCTTTCTTTCTTTAACAGACACTGGTGCAGATGAAGGAGTCGAGTTATGGGAAGAGACAGGCTCCTTTATATTATTGTTGTTACCATTTCCATTACTGTTATTATTATTATTGTTATTATTATTTGAACTAATCCCACCAGTAGCGGAACCGCCATTGCCCTTATACTTGGTACCATGACTGAATGCACATCCTTTATTTTCGAACTTACAATAGCCATATATCAATATGTTCTTGCAAAGGGTTTCTTTTGCCGAATCTATATTTATATTCATGCTTTTGGTATTTCCATTTGCTAATCAAATCCTTAATTGAGAAATCTCAAATCGCTGGAGAAAAAATTGAACTATAGACATTTTTAGAGATGTTTGTCCTATTATTGACAGGAGCTTCAACAGGTAAGAAAAATTGGAAATAGTTAATAAAAAAATAGAGATATTAACATGAATAGGAATTGGCGCTTCAATTGCCAAAATTTTTTTAAACAATTCCAGTTCTAACAAATTAATCGCTGTTGCTAGATCTGGTGACAAGCTTTCCAAATTAGTGGAAGAATTTGGTGACGATAGAGTAGGAATTGTGGTTGGAGATGTAACAAACGAAACAACAATTAAAGACTCAGTTGAATTGGCTAAAAATAAATTCGGTCAACTTAATTCAGTGATTGCTAATGCAGGAACTATTGATCCTGTTAGCCGAATTGAAGAGGCAAATATTGAAGAATGGAAGAAATGTTTCGATATTAATTTCTTTTCAGTTGTAAGCTTAGCTAAATTAAGTATTCCAGAATTACGTAAAACAAAGGGTAACTTTATTACTGTATCATCTGGTGCTTCATTAATGGCTGTTAATGGTTGGGGTGCTTATGGTTCCTCAAAAGCTGCTGTAAATCATTTAATGTTGACAATTGCCGAACAAGAACCTGATGTACAAACTCTTTCCGTTGCACCTGGTGTAGTTGATACAGATATGCAAGTAAATATTAGAACAAAAGCAGGAACTAAAATGAGCAAAGATGCATTGAAAAGATTCACTAATTTACACGAAAATAAGGAATTGCTTCACCCGGATGTTCCTTCTAAAGTTTTTGTTAATCTCGCTTTAAATGGTTGGACCAATGATATCAACGCTAAATACATCAGATTCAATGATGAAAAATTAGCAAAATATGCTGACAATTAATTCGTCTTTATATAGATTGAAAATCCAAATCGAATTTTTCACGCTTCAATTTTTTTCTGTGTTTTTCTTTGTCTCTCTCTCTTTTTTTTGTTTGTCTTAAGTTTATCTTGAAATTTTTAAATTGTTGAGAAACGGTTCTTTAATTAATTAGGTTAAAATGATGTCTTATAGAATGAGGCTACCAGGTAGTAGCATTTCAAAGTTAATAACACCAAAAACTGCGATCTGTAAAAGAATCACACCTATTCGTTTTAATTCATCGAACTCAAAATCCCAAACTCCTCCTCCAAGACCAAAAGGATTACTTTTAACATTAGGAGCTTTAGCCATTGGTACAACAATTGCGTCTGTATTCTATACTAAAGGTGAACCAAAATCATCTATTGAACCTAAAAAGTCTGATAATGATATATCAGTTGTTTTTGTTTTAGGTGGACCTGGATCAGGTAAAGGTACTCAATGTGGGAAATTAGTTAAAGAGAAAGGATTTGTTCATTTAAGTGCAGGTGATTTATTAAGAGCTGAACAAGCAAGAGAAGGTTCAAAATATGGTGAATTAATTGCTACATATATCAAAGAGGGTAAAATTGTACCACAAGAAGTCACTATTGCTCTTTTAGATCAAGCTATTAAAGAAGCTGCTAAATCTGGTAAAGATAAATTTTTAGTAGATGGATTCCCAAGAAAGATGGATCAAGCTATAACTTTTGAAGAAAAAGTATCTAAATCATTATTTACTTTATTCTTTGAATGTCCTGAATCTGTTATGTTAGATAGATTATTAGAAAGAGGTAAAACTAGTGGTAGAGCTGATGATAATATTGAAAGTATTAAGAAAAGATTTAGAGTTTTCATCGATACTTCAATGCCAGTAGTTGACTACTTTGATAAGCAAAATAAAGTTGTTAAAGTCAAATGTGATCAACCAGTAGACGTTGTTTATAGTAAAGTTCTTCAAGCTTTAAAAGACAGAGGCATTTAATTAATTTAATATAAAAATAAGTAGATTTCCTATAATTAAAGTTTCTATTGGTACTTTCTTGATCTGAATCTGTCAAGCCTAATTCTGTGGCATCACCAAAACGGAACCATTTGGTTTCGCGATACAAAATTACTAATTAAAATTTAATATAGGTAAAATGTCAGAAACTGGTTTACCGCCAGGTTGGGCACTTAGAGTGTCTCGTACACACAATAGAGAATACTATCTTAACGAGAGAACAAAGGAATCCACTTGGGAACCTCCTTTCGGAACTGACTCAGATAAATTATCCAAATACTTGCAAGACTTTGAAAGAAATGGTCATAAACCAATTGTAAATGATAATAAAGTTAGAGCATCCCACTTGTTACTTAAGCATAATCAATCAAGAAGACCAAAATCTTGGAAGTATCCTGAAGGTATTTCAAGAACAAGAGATGAAGCTATCGTTCAAATTAAAAAATATAGAGACCAAATATTAAGTGGAGATATAACTTTACAAGAATTAGCAAAATCAGAAAGCGATTGCTCATCACATTCTCAAGGTGGTGACTTGGGTGTTTTCGGGAAAGGTCAAATGCAACCTCCTTTTGAAGAAGCTGCTTTCAACTTGCATGTAGGTGAATTAAGTACCCCAATCGAAACTGATAGTGGGATCCATTTAGTTTTAAGAACCGCTTAGTTTATGCAATTAAAAATAAAAGAACCACTTAGTTTATGACTTATGTAATTAAAAATAAACATCTTTAATAAAACCATCTTTTGAATTTGACAATTTGTTTAAACTAATACAACAATTTACATTTCACTCTTTTCTCTTGTCCATTCCATTGAGCGGCCCTTTGACTTTTTTCAAAAAAAAAAAACCATTCTTACATGAGCGTGTTTCTATTTTCCCTGACTAAAATTCTCACCCACAATTCAAAAAGTCTACTAGAAAATTGCCATCAAATATGTGTCATTATTCTAACAGTACAACCAATTCGAGTTCTGGTTTAATTGAAAGAGAAGTTTTACCTTCAAACGTTACTCCTGTCAATTATTCTATATCTTTAGAACCAATTTTTGACGGATTTACTTATAATGGGGAAGAAACTATTGAATTAAAAGTTAATGAAGATACCACTTATGTATCTTTAAATGTATTAGAAATCGAGATTCATGAAGCTAAAATCAATGATATTACAATTGATCCAAAGAAAATTATCAAAGATGATTCATTACAACAAATCACTTTCCAATTGAATGATACTTTAGTTAAAGGATCAGTAGCAAAATTATACCTTAAATTTACTGGTATTTTAAATGATCAAATGGCTGGATTTTATAGATCCTCATATAATGAAAATGGTGAAACTAAATATTTAGCTACTACTCAAATGGAACCAACTGATTGTCGTAGAGCATTCCCATGTTTTGATGAACCTGCTTTAAAAGCTACTTTCGATATTAGTTTAATTGCTGATAGAGATTTAACTTGTTTATCAAATATGGATGTTAAAGAAACTACTCTTATTGAAAGTGGTAAAAAAATTGTTCATTTTAACACCACTCCAAAAATGTCTACTTATTTAGTAGCTTTCATAGTTGGTGATTTAAAATATGTTGAAAATAATGATTATGATGTTCCAGTTAGAGTTTATACTAATCCTGGATCTGAACACTTGGGTATTTATTCAGCAGAAATTACTACCAAGACTTTAAAATTCTTTGATGAAAAATTTGATATCAAATATCCTTTACCAAAATGTGATTTAGTAGGTATTCATGACTTTGCAGCTGGTGCCATGGAAAATTTTGGTTTAATTACTTTTAGAACTGTCGATTTATTATTAGATCCAAAAGATTCAAATGTTAATTTCAAAAAAAGAGTCACTGAAGTCGTCATGCATGAATTGGCTCATCAATGGTTTGGTAATTTAGTTACCATGGACTTTTGGGATGGTTTATGGTTAAATGAAGGTTTTGCAACTTGGATGTCTTGGTATGCTTGTGATACATTATACCCAGATTGGAAAGTTTGGGAATCTTACGTTTCTGATGATTTACAACAGGCTTTAGCTTTAGATGGATTGAGATCTTCACATCCAATTGAAGTTCCAATTAAAAATGCTAGTGAAGTTAATCAAATTTTTGATGCTATCTCATATGCTAAGGGATCTTCTTTATTAAAAATGATTTCTAAATGGTTAGGAGAGGAAACTTTCGTTAAAGGTGTTTCTAATTATTTAAAGAAACATAAATGGGGTAATACTCAAACATCTGATTTATGGAACTCTTTGTCAGAAGCTAGTGGTAAAGATGTCAATTCTGTTATGACTATCTGGACCAAGCATGTTGGTTATCCATTGGTTACTGTTAAAGAATTAGGTGACAATGAATTCGAATTTACTCAACACAGATTTTTAACTACAAGTGATGTTAAACCTGAGGAAGATACTTTATTATATCCAATCTTCTTATCTATCAAAACTTCTAAAGGTGTTGATGAAACTTTGGTTTTAGATACTCGTTCTAAAAAGCTTAAATTGGATATCGATGATGATTTCTTCAAAGTTAATGCTGATCAATTTGGTATCTATAGAACTGCTTATGATGTTGAACGTTGGAGTAAATTAGGTAAAGCTGGTTTAGATGGTAAATTATCAGTTGAAGATAGAGTTGGTTTGGTAGCTGATGCTGGATCTTTATCCACCTCAGGTGTTATTTCAACTACTTCTTTATTAGATATTGTTAAATCTTGGTCAAAAGAATCAAATTATGTTGTTTGGGATGAAATCTTGACTAGAATCAGTAGTTTGTATACTGCATTTTTATTTGAAAGTGATGAAGTAAGAGATGCAATCAATTCTTTCCAATACGATTTGATTGAACCTAAGTTAAATGAAATCGGTTATGAATTCAAGAGTACCGATTCTTACGCTGAACAACAATTGAAAGTATCATTATTTTCTACTGCTGTTACCACAGGAAAGGATAAATTTGTTAAACTTGTACAATCTCTTTTTGATGATTTTGTTAATGGTAATACCAAAGCTATTCATTCAAACATTAGAAGTACTGTATTCTTCACAGTGGCCAAATATGGTGATGAGAAAACATTTGATCAATTACTTAACATTTATAAAAAGCCTAATAACATCGAAGAAAAATTAACTGCTTTAAGAGCTTTAGGTAGATTCAGAGATCCAAAACTTATTGATAAAACATTGGATTTATTGTTTGATTTCAATGTTGTCAAGAAACAAGATACTTACATGCCTATTCAAGGTTTAAGAACTCATGCTCTTGGTATCCAAAAAACTTGGGAATGGTTTACCAAAAATTACGATGAATTAATCAAAGCTCATCCACCAGAATTATCAATGTTTGGTTCATTAGTTATTCTCGCAACATCTGGTTTCACTAAACAACATCAAAAAGATGAAGTTATTAACTTTTTCAAAGATAAGAACCAAAAGGGATATAACCAAAATTTGGCGCAATCTTTAGATATGATTTCTGCTAAGATTAGTTGGGTTGAACGTGATTTATCAGCAGTTACAAACTGGTTATCAGAAAATGGTTACGAGAAATCAAAATTATAAGTAAATAAATATTCTATTATTCTATATAGGTATTTTTCTATAAATATGGGCAATGCTAAAATTTTTCTTTGCAAGAATAGTATCGGTGAATGGACCAGTTCCAACTTCTTCCATTTTGAATAAAAAATCGGGTTTATCCGACTTTTTAAATCCACATTTGGCAGTGTAATAACTTACTAAATCATGTTCTCTAATAACATTAGCTTCAAGTTGAACATTCTGAACATCTTCCTTTTTAATCTTATCTTCTTCAGAGATTGAAACAATGTCTAAATTCTTGATATAATTTTCAATTAAATGCTCAAGAAGAGTTGAAGCTACATTCTTCACAAAACTTGTAAAGCAAGTTAATTCGATATTTAAATCATTTCCGGATGTACCAACAATAAATCCCGATGATCCTAAAATTCTATACAATTCGCTATCAAGATCGTAATCTTGGTCTGCTACTTTAGTGACAATATTTTTAAAATCAAGTATTTCCGAATATTCAAGAGGAACATCACAAGGTTGATAATCATTAAGATTACTAGATTTTGAATCAAAATCTCTTAAAAGTAACCCATCATTCTTCAATTTTTGGAATTTGTTTTTTGGACCTAAGAGCACAAATAATGCAAACCCGTCACTTTCAGAAATATGGAAATCTTTCGTAAATGATTTTTCAGTTTCTACTCTAGGTGTTGTAATAATATCATACTTGTATCTTACCTTATCATATGCTTTATTTATGAATTTTACAAATGGAGCCTTGTTAACAGTATCATCTAAGAAGAATGAACGGCGGAAAATTATTAACTCATAATTCATTTTAGATGACAATAAGAAATGATAGCTTGATTTTTTTTTATCAAAAAAAAAAGCCGTCAGAAATGACGCGAATTTACGAACTTTGCAAAAAGTGTCAAGTTTCAATATATATAGTTATATGCATGAGTTTCATCAAGACGATAAATTGATTTTGTTGGAAAGGAAATGATTCTCTAAATTTAATGATATGCTTCCACCTTTTCATATTAATATAATCTTCTTTGAATAAGTTATCCCATAAATGGAGACCCCCAAAACACTTTCTGACAGCATCTATTGAAATATACTTTGATTGATTAGTTTCAACTTGGAACCATATTATGATATTACCAATATATGATAAGGTAGTATAATCAAAATTGTTTTGATGTATAGTTCTATCAGATTTTGTATATTTTGTTTGAGTGAAATCAACTGTCAATTCATCGTATTCAGAAAATGTATCGACGATATCCGGGTATTTTTTTGCTATTTTATTAAGACCTCTGGATTCAAATAAAGCAATACTAACACACAATTCAATGAATTGTTTTTGCTTCAATTCATTTTTGAAAATTTCCTCTTCATTGTTAATAGCAAACGTTAAAACACTCGCCAATAATTTGTTTGCTTGATGAATAATTCTTTTCAATTTGATATCTTTCAAATCCAATTTATAAATCTGTTCAAGATTTAAACCCATAATTGTTTCAATTGGTTGAATTTTTATTAACCTTTCAGTATATTTTTTATTCGAATGTGTTGATTTGACAGATCTTAATTTGACATTGAAAGGGCCGTCGTCAATAGGTGGTGATATACTGGTGATCTTTTCTTTTTTACCTTCATCAACAACTATATCTTCGTCATTTTTCTTACTCTCTTTTTGATCAGGAGAATTAATATTATTGCTAGATCTCTTCTTTCTTTTTGCTTTTTTCTTCTTGTTCTGGCTCTCATCGCCAGATTTAGAATCAGTCACTTCTAATGCCTTGTCATTTGTTCCTTTCTGGATATCTTGAGATTTACCAGAATCATTTGAAGCATTAGCATGCTTATTTACAGGTTCATTTTTCAGATCAGCTTCAACTTGTTTATACTTACCTAATCCAGATAGTTCCTGTTGAGATTTGTCTTTTCCAACTTCAATGTAACCAGTGTCCGATCCTTTTACCTTATTTCTTGATTTTTTACTTTTTAAACTTTTGGATTTTGTAGATTCAATATCTCTATTTTCATGATTTGTATTATTTTGAAAATGCTCTTTTGAAGATTTATTTGATTTATTTGATTTTTTGGATTTATTTGATTCTTTATGAATTTCACCATTTGGGCCATTTTTGTCGTTTAAGCTTTTGTTCACACTCTTATCTTTGCTGATTTTCAAAGACTTAGAATTAAATTCTTGTCCTGATTTATTCATTTTTGGCCCGTTTTTAGATTTTGATTTTTGGGTTCTTTTAGGTTTAACATTGGAATTTTCATCGTCATCACTAGAAAATTCAATACTATTCATATCATCCATGATTTCATCAACACTGACCATTTTTTTAATCTTAACTTTTTTCCCTTTTGGAATAATATCATTTTTTTCCATCTTCACGTCAATGATTACGTCTTGACCTGAATTTACAACATTCAGCCTATAATTAAGTAGATAATTTAAATCATTTTCTAGATCAGCCTGCGATGGTCCTTCATTTGTATTGTCATGGGATTCAAGAGCCATATCTGAAGTAACAGAGAAACACAATAAACAACAGTTAAGAAAACAAAAGACGATTTAAACCAACTCAAAATAACGCGCAAATCAAAAAAATAGACACTAGAAAAGAAATAATACTATATATATATATTTCATTTTAGTCAAAGAGAATGAAATCTACATCTTCCTTTGCTTTTGAATATATGCTTGTTGACTTATAAATTTTTAAAGTTCTTTTTTTTTTAAATCTGTAAAATCTAAACTAAAAAAGTTACCAAACTAAATTTAGAAAGAGGCAACAAAAGATTCAGTAGCTGATTTTAATTTTTCTAATAAATCTTTAGATAATTCACCTTTTTCTTTAATAGCAGAGATAACTTCTGGTTCACTTGATTTTAAGTGAGATAAGAAAGATTCTTCAAATTCACCTAATCTGTCAATGGCAACTTCATCTAAGAAACCGTTAACACCAGCGTAAATTAAAGGAACTTGTTCTTCAGCAGCTAATGGAGAATATTGTTTTTGTTTTAATAATTGGGTTAATCTTTCACCTCTACTTAATGTTTGTTTGGTGGAAGCATCTAAATCAGAACCAAATTGAGCGAAAGCAGCGACTTCTCTGTATTGGGCTAAAAATAATTTTAATGAACCAGCAACTTGTTTCATAGCTTTAACTTGAGCAGCAGAACCAACTCTTGAAACGGATAAACCAACATTAATAGCTGGTCTAATACCTTTGTAGAATAATTCAGCTTCTAAGAAAATTTGACCATCAGTAATAGAAATAACATTGGTTGGAATATAAGCAGAAACATCACCACCTTGAGTTTCAATAACTGGTAAAGCAGTTAAAGAACCACCACCTAAGTCTGGGTGCATTTTAGCAGCTCTTTCTAATAATCTAGAATGTAAGTAGAAAACATCACCTGGGTAAGCTTCTCTACCTGGTGGTCTTCTTAATAATAATGATAATTGACGGTAAGCAACAGCTTGTTTAGATAAATCATCATAGATGATTAAAGCATGTTTACCATTATCTCTGAACCATTCACCAATAGCACAACCAGTGAAAGGAGCAATATATTGTAATGGAGCAGCTTCAGAAGCAGTAGCAGCAACAACAATAGAGTATTTTAAAGCATCATTTTGTTCTAAAGTTTGAACTAATTGAGCAACAGTAGATCTTTTTTGACCAACGGCAACGTAAACACAGTATAATTTTTTAGATTCATCAGCACCATCATTCCATCTTTTTTGATTTAAGATAGTATCTAAAGCAACAGCGGTTTTACCAGTTTGTCTATCACCAATGATTAATTCTCTTTGACCTCTACCAATTGGGACTAAAGCATCAACAGATTTTAAACCAGTTTGCATTGGTTCAGAAACAGAAGTTCTTGGTAAAATACCTGGGGCTTTAACTTGAGCTCTTGAGTTAGCAGAAGCATTTAATGGTCCTTTACCATCAATTGGGTTACCTAAACCATCAACAACTCTACCTAATAATTCTGGACCAGTTGGGACATCAACAATTTTACCAGTTCTTTTAACGGTTTCACCTTCTTTGACTAAAGCATCAGAACCGAATAAGACAATACCGACTTGACCAGCTTCCAAGTTAAGAGCCATACCTTTAACACCTGAAGAGAATTCAACTAATTCTTCAGCTCTACAGTTGTTTAAACCGAAAACTCTGGCAATACCATCACTATAATATTTGTTAGTATTTTTGAAATCTTTACTTAATTAAATTATTTTAATTTTTCATTTTTCACCTTTAAAAAGAAAAAGTCGCATTTGAAAATTTAATTGGTCGAGCTGAATCCGATCTCGACAATTTTCAGTGTAAAAATGTAAAATTGCCAACAACAAAATAAAATCGACAAATTAATTATACTCCATTTTATAGTATATAATTCATTGGAGTATATTAAAAACGAATTGATTAAATCAATTAAACTTTTTCTCTTTTTTGGCAATTGGAAAAATTTATACATACCCAACGGATAAAACTCTACCAGTTTCATTTAAGTTAGCTTCTTCAGAAACACCTCTGATTCTTTCTTCTAAGATAGAAGAAACTTCAGTTGGAGCAGCTTTAGCAGAAGCAAATCTTTGAGCAACAACTGTTGGACGAGCCTAAAAAAAATTGTTAGTATAAACAGAATGTAATAATATTTTGGATTCTCGGTGGAACTGAAAAAAATCAACAATCAATTGATTGATAGAAGATACAATTAACATCGTGTTAGCTTGTTACTATCATAATTGTCTTGAAACTCTTCTTGATATATTTGATTTATGTTTATTTAAATTGATTATATTGAATTGAAAAATATTTCACCCACCAATCATAAGAAAGAATCCAAAGTAATGGTTGTTACATACAATTCTTAAAGAAGATCTAGCAACGTTAGAAGCTAATGATCTAGTAGCAGAACGTAAGATAGGACGAGCGGATAACATTATATAAATGATTTATAATAATTTTCCTAACTTTCAATTAAAAGAAGAAATATATCTTTTAAAATAAACTGGGAATTAAATTAAAATTTTGTTCAGAAAAATTCAAATTTTAGTACTTTGTCGGATTCAAATTAGTATTAACCAATGAGATTGCATTTCTGGTTTTGTGTAATTTTTCACCAGAGTTTTTTTCTTTCCGTCCGTTAATTTTTTTTTCGCAATAGCGGAAACGTAGAATGGCGTTAGGGAAATAACCGGCATGGTAAATTTTTAAAGAGCGTGTGTTGTTCATAATTAGATTAGTTATTTTACTTTTTTTTGCTCTATATTCTCTTTTTTTTTTTTTTTATTTTTTTCAATAATTTCCTCAAGAATTAAGTTACTGAAAAAAATTTTCAGATATTTATTGAGATTGATTCTATTGGATATTATAATAAATATATACATATTTAAAACATGATTAGGTTCACAAGAGCTTATTCAACAGAAAAGTCTGTTTTCTTATCAGATATTTTAAGCAGAATAGAAAAGATGAATTTAAGTAAACCTAAGGGACCTAGTTCTGAAGTTCAAAAGAAAACTAATAAACCTAAAGTTCAAAGACCAATTAAATCTTTTAAACCTAAAGCTGAATCAATTAGTGTAAAAGATCACCCATTATACACCAACAAATTCAAATCACAAGCTCCAACTCAAAGAAATGAGTTTAGACAAGAAAGAACTTCACCAAGACCAACTCAAAGAACAACAAGACCACCAAGAGCACCAAGAAGTTCTAATTCTACCATCACTAATAATCAAAGACCTTCAAGACCACAAAGAAATCAAAAATCAAAACCTAGAACATCAAAATCTTCTTTATTATCAGATGAACCTAAAATAATTTCAAAAGAAGTTGTTAGTCAAGAGTATAAACCACAATTTTCAAGTAATTCTTTCTTATATGGTAAATCTACAAATTTTCAAATAAATTTAACTTCAAGAGTTACTAGTTTAATAAAAACCCAATTAATTAATTCCAAATATCCTTTTAAATTGCCTAAAAATATAATAAATGATGCACCAATAGAAACTGAAAATCCATTTTTACTTTCTAAATCATATTCTTTAGAATTGAATCAATCTGATATTAAAAATCAAATCAATACTGTCATTAAAGGTCAACCTGAATATTTATCAAGTAATTCAGTTGTTGCTAAAGCTTTAAATAAAAATTCCGATTTATCTATTGCCAATAAGGAATCAATGCTTAACATAATTTCAAAACCAAAGAATCTTCAATCATTATTTAAAGATGCTGCTTGGAGTAAATAATAATTATAAACTTGTAAATAGAATATTCACTATTTAGTAAACGTTGTGAACCTTTACTCTCCAACTTTTCTTTTCTAATCAATATTATAAAAATGTAACATTAAATTATTTAGACATATACATAAAATTATCATGATACCAGTCCATGATATTCATTATATTCTATGAAACCCAAATGGTTAATAATTTATCATTAGGATTTTCTTCAAACATATCGACAGCTAATGACCAATCATCGTTCGAATCCATTACAACAAAATCACCATCTTCATCTTTATATCTTAACTTGTTAACCATGATATCATCATGAACCTCATTACTAGAAGCAATTTTATTAGAAATTTTCAGATATAATTCATTAAATTGAATAGAACCAGAAACCAATAAATTTGATCCAATTTCAAGTTTCCCATAAATTAATTTAATAGTGATCAAGTTATTATTTGATGAATTAGACAGGAATGATGTTTCTTGAGTACTTGAATTATTAGCTAAAGATGTTGACGAAACTCTTGAATTGGAAGGTTCTGAAGTTGATTTAGATCTTGATTGTCTCATCATACTAAATGTAGAAGAAGATGAATAATGCCTTTGATAAGATGAACCATTAGATGATCGTATTGAGTTACCATCCATTGTATGTTCATATTGACCTTCATGGATTTCTTGACTATCTCTTAATTTTTTCTGTATTTGTGTATTCATTTCATTTGTTTTCAAATTTCTTAAACAATTTTCCCATTGGTTTCTTAATTCTTCGGTTCTATATCTTAAACTGAATGATCCACTTTCTTTTTTACCTGACCATGAAATAACCATACTATAACCTTGATTATTTGATGAAGATATATTATAAATTTCCAGAATATAAACTCTTCCTTTTAATTCTAATGTAGTTTTATCTCTAACATTATTTAAATTTTCTAAAAGGTTAGTAGCAGAAGTATTAACTGAGCCACTTGATTTTTTCCTTGAAGAAAGTAAATCTCTCCTTTTCTTACCACCTTCTTCATTAGGATTAGCTTCAACAAAGAAGAAAATGATTCTTTCAAATAAATATGCAATATACTCTTTTTCAGTGTCAATATCTTTAACACCAACTATTCCATGATACAATAATTCACCTTGATCTTTCAAGTTGAAACCTCTCCAATTATGAACTCTTTCAACCAAATTTTGTAAGAAACCAACATTTTCCGATTTTCTTTGAGCTTCATTTACTTGATTAGCAACTTCTTTCATAGCTTGTTGAGCCATAGCTAATTCATGATAACTTGCTGAATCATCATTTGACCATGTTTTACTTAACTCTTTCAATAAGAGAGGATATTTACACAATCTTTGGATTGGTTTAATAATATAACTTTGTAATTCAAAACCTGGATCTAGAATTCTAGAAGATTTACTTAAATTACTAGCTTCTTTACCAATTAAATCAATTGCTGCCAATTGACCAACAGTCCATGGCTCATATGATTTAAAAGGTCCATTAGCAGCATGAATGAATATAGAACCAATTCTAGTTAAATTATTTGGAATATTGATATTATTTTCTAAACCATTTAAGAACCTCCTTTGAAAATCAATAATTTCATTTAAATTTGGGAATAATATATGAATTTGTTCACTTGATACTAATTCAGCTTGTAATAATTCATTTTTATAATTCAATAAAGTTTCTAAATCTTGAACATATTTTCTTTCAGTTTCAATTATTTCTTTAAAAACTTTAGAAGATTCATCAGAGATTACAACTTCTCCAATTGATTTATCTTCATAATTTAAGTTATCTGGTAATAATTTTTCAACTACTTTAATAATTTTAAGTAAATCATGAGTATTATCCAGAAAAACATTTGAAATAGTAAACATTATTTCATCATCAAGATTCAAATTAGTTTTAACAGCTAATAAAAAATCATAAACCGATTTTTTACACATTCTTACATCATCACTACCAATTATTGGAATTTGATAATTAGTACTTATTGAATTAAATAATAGACATAATGGGGCACCTTGTTGAAATAATTTCCACAATTTTGTTACTGGATCAGAACCAACATTTGCTGGTAATACACCTGCTGTGAATGTAAATAAATTTTGATTTGAAATTGAATTATTTGAATTTTGATTATTAGAACCATTTACAGAAAATGAATAACTCAGGGAATTATCAGAATGAATTGAAAATCCATTTGAAGTAAATGAAGAACGGAATTCATTACTTGAATGTTTATCTTGTAATTGTTGAGATAAAGCTAAAGCTTGTTGTTCAGCACATTGTTCAGCTGAATTATGAGCTACTTTTAAAAATGGTTCCATTCCATTAATTTTACTTAATTTATTTAATAATGTAAAACATTGATAATATAAATGATCTTCTGCAGATGAAGTTTTATTGAAATTCATGCTAACACCTGCCCTTAAAGGACCCAGTGAAACTCTAGTAATATTACCAGATGAAGCATTCAATGAAGTTGTAGAACTTGAATGGGAATTATTTGAAAATGAGCGGAATGGTGGATGGGGTTCCATTTTTTTTTAATAAATTGATTTTATTATATTAATTAATGGAACAATAATTCGAATTTTATAAATTATGTTATGATCACTCCTTTAAAAACGATAAATTTAATTGTATTTTAATAGTTCGAGGGATTGTTAAGTTTTGATTAATTTTATATAAACAAATTTTCACCTTTAAAGAAATTCTAAGTTGGATCTATGATGAATATATTTAATATATGTAATTGATAAAATGGTATTTAACTTTTATTATTACAAAACTTTTTAGTTGGGTTATTTAAATAACTAACGTTATTTATTTATTTAAATTTTTTTCTTTATAGAAAAAACTTTTATGGCGACACGCGCACGACCGCCTAATTTCATGGATAGTTATTTCCCTTCTGATATATGCAGGTTCAAATGCATTTTTGAAACCTGATGATAAAACCGCATATAATATAAATCTCGTGTAAAATTTAATTTTATGCTTTGCCTTATACTTCAATTGCCTTTTTAAGATTAGTTTTTAAAAAGGATTGTAGATTTATAAAGTGATGCAATTTCCATCAAATGACCCTTTTTTTTTATAGCTCAATTGGTACTTTCTTGATTTAGAAGTGTTCGATTTGTAAGGGATAAACTGATGATTTAATCAAAAGTTTAAAAAATAAAAAACTTTTTTGCAGATGCAAAAGTGCCAAAATTCGACAAAAATAGTAACTTGGAAAACGTTAAAAACGAGAGATAAAGTTTGTTTGATATTATTTTTATTTATTATATGATGATATTTGATCATTGTCTTTTTCTTTCCAATAAGAATGAAATTTAATCTTTCCTTAAAAATGTAATTGTTTTGCCATCTGTACTATATGCTAATGCAGTTTTATTTGGGAACCAACATACAGTTGGTAAAACAGATTTACCACCTTTACTATTTGGTAATTCAAATATTTCAAGTAATGTTGATACTTCATATACTTTTGTATTTGAATTAGTATCATATCCAATTGCAATATATGTTCCATCTCTACTAAATGAAATACATGATACAGATTCATCTATTTCTGTTATAGATTTAGAATTAATCATATCTGAAGTATCCCATAATGATACAACACCTTCATTTGATCCAATAGCTAAATAATTACCTCTTGGATCTAATTGTAAACTGGTTATTGATGATCTATGTCCCATTAATTTATGTCTCAATAATGGCTTTTCTTCTTCATTATCTTTAAATTCATAAATTGGTACAGTTCCATTATGTAATGCTACAGAAAAAAATTTATGATCATAATTAAACCATTGTAATGCATAAATATATTCATTTACTTTGATTTCATGAATTTTTTTATAATTATTATGAACAGAATAAAAATATATTCTTGAATCTTTATCAGCTACCATTAGTATTTCTCCATCATAAGAATATTTAACTAAATGACAAGATATTGGAATATCTGAAATATCACTTTTAATCTTAATTTCCTTTTCTAATGTACCTCCATTACATCTCCAAATTTTTACCATATCATCTCTACCAACACTTGCGAAACTAAATTCTGTTTTAGGATTCCATGAAATACATTCAACAGATCTTGTATGAGGAGATTCTATTATAGTTGTATTATTTATATCTGTAGCATAACATTTCCATATTCTCAATGATCTATCTGTTCTTGAAGCTATTAATCTTGTACCTGTCTCATTAATTGACATAAATATAATCTCTGACAGGAACCCGCCCGCCAATGGCTCATCAACTATTTGAAGTGGCTTAAAACTTTTGAAAAATTGTTTGTTTTTCGTGAAATTACTCATTTATTCAACTTAATATCATAAATTAAATATTATCTTAAATATATTTAATATCTTTTTGAAAAATTCATCGCGGTCTTTTTTCCACCGCTCCTCTTGAATTTTTTCCAGATAGACTACGTAATACATAACAGCTTAAAAGATGTCCTCGCATCCTAAATTGTTATCGCTCGATGCGTTTGCAAAAACAGTAGAAGATGCTCGTGTTAAGACAGCCTCTGGTGGTATTATTACATTAGCATGTGTTTTAGTAGTATTATTTTTGATTAGAAATGAATATCACGATTACACTCTGATTATAACAAGACCTGAATTAGTAGTTGATAGAGATATTAATACTAAATTAGATATTAATCTTGATATTTCATTCCCATATATTCCTTGTGATTTATTAAGTTTGGATATTTTAGATGTTAGTGGAGATTTAAAAGTTGATATCTTAAAAGATGGATTTCAAAAATATAGAATGATGAATGATGGTAAAGAAATTTTAGATGATACTCAATCTATTATTAATAATATTCCTTTAGAAGAAAGAGCTAAAGGTAAGCCTGGAGCAGATAAGAGTGAATGTGGTCAATGTTATGGTGCATTACCTCAAGAAGACAATCAACATTGTTGTGATGATTGTGAAACTGTTAGATTAGCTTATGCAGCTAAAGTTTGGGCATTTTATGATGGGAAAGATATAGAACAATGTGAAAGGGAAGGTTATGTAAAGCGTATTACTGATAGCATTAATAATAATGAAGGTTGTAGAATTAAAGGTACTACCCAAATTAATAGAATTAGTGGTAACCTTCATTTTGCACCTGGTGCTTCATTCACTGAACCTGGTAGACACGTTCATGATTTATCATTATATGATAAATATCCAGATAAATTTAATTTCGATCATACTATTAATCATTTGTCATTTGGATCTGATCCAGTAACCAATGCAGTAATCGATAAACAATCATTACATCCATTAGATGGTCAAAGTCCAAGGAATAACAAGAAATATTATCTTTATTCTTATTATTTAAAAGTTGTAGCAACAAGATTCGAATATTTGACTAACTTTAAAGCTGCTTTAGAAACAAATCAATTTTCTGCTATTTTCCATAATAGACCTTTAATTGGTGGAAAAGATGAAGATCATCAACATACATTACATGCAAGAGGTGGATTACCAGGTGTTTTCTTCCATTTTGATATTTCACCTTTAAAAATTATTAATAGAGAACAGTACGCTAAATCTTGGTCAGGATTTGTATTGGGAGTTGTTAGTTCAATCGCAGGTGTTTTGATTGTTGGATCATTACTTGATAGATCTGTATGGGCTGCAGAAAAAGCCATCAGAGGTAAAAAGGATATGTAAAAAGTTGATAGCAATACAAAATAAGATGGCTATTGGAATTAAAATTATAATTAGAATTAGATTAGTAAAAGTATAATACAAATACAAACAAAAAGTGTTTAATTTCGTCTATTTACATGTCTATTATTATGACTTAAAATGTTTCTTTTCTTTAAATATCATTTAATAAATGATTGATTTCATTATAGTAATCATTATTTAAATAATCTTTTAATTCTTCTTTAGTGACCCATAAAAAGTTTAAGTTTGAACCTTGTGGTTCGAATATACCAGAAACTATATGAGATTTTATAAAAAATTCACTTTCATTACCTTGATTAATTAAATGACAAGGTTTTGGTGATACATTATAATAATTAATACTTTCACCACCGATTTCATATAATCCATTTTCAGCTACTTTATGTAATGGTACAATGTCACCTTGATTTGATAATTCAAATTTTGGAAATTCCCATGTTTTAGATTTATCTTTACTAATAATTAAATATAATGACCTACTCAATTTTCTTTCTAAACTCGTTAAATCTTTCTTTGAATCAGCTTCAGTAGTCCTTGAATTTGGTACAATTTTTCTAGATAAATTATCAACACCTAAATCTTCATCAATTATTTCTTCACCTTTTTCATTTGTTTTATAAGTTTTAGGTAAATTTAATTCCTGTTTAAATCTTCTATCTCTTTGTTGTCTTATCTCTGGTCTACCATTGGTGTATTCCAAATTAGGGTTGTTAAATACTGGATTTTTATTTAATTCATTAAATGCTTGTTCTCCTAAAGTACCCGGTCTATAATAAAACCATTTTGGGAAAGTCCACATTAATCTTTTCCATAATTCATTTTGATATTTATAATATTGATTTTCGAATTCTGGCAAATCCCTCGATATAATTGGGTTTCTTGTCAATAAAAGGGTCGAAAATATCGATTTACTGGATACTGCAGTCGAATACCTCTGTATAGATTGTCTCAACATCTGCTTCTACCTTTCTCTACTTGAAAAATTCAGATTACTTCAATGCGACGCTAAAAAAATTTTTAAAGTCCGGGTAATACAAGTTTTGTGAGCGAGCGACGATTCGATTAACTCATTTTTTGAGTATTTAATTTGCCAGATATCCCTAAAAAATTTTTTTTTCCTTAAGTAACCTTTACTTTAATATTTGAACAATTTTGAATTTTTTAATCGGTTATTAGATTTATATAAGTCATCTCTGTTCACAGCTAAAAAGTGTCCAGGTCATAAATATATCTCAATTATCTCAGCTTTAAGAGAGATTAACAAAGTTTAATAAACATAGAAAAAATATAGCTTAGATAGTTACTATAGAATTAGTAAGTAACACAAAGTGTAGGAAAAAACAAACAAAAACTCATCTATTGCAATAAGAGAAATAAGTCCTTCGAATTATTAACGTAAGTATATTTTGAGAGTTTTTTACTTTATTTAACACATTTTTTTTTTTCAATTGTAACCCCCCACGCCCCTTATACTTCAACTTTCGTATATTGTATTCGTAATGTCAGGTATTAGTAAATTTGAAAATATTTTAAAAGAGTTAGCTTCGATAAAAGCTCCCGGTGTATCAGGATCTCGTATTAAAGCTTTAACTGATATAGCAGTTAAAGATGTGAAAGAAGAATCTAATTTAATTCCAAAATTGTACTCCGCTTGTAAATCAATGCCATCTGCCAATAAATTAGGTTCTTTATACGTTGTTGATTCTATAGTAAGAGCTTATGTCGAAGAAGCTAAAAAGATGAATGAAGAAGTAAATTCTAATGCACCTCAAGGAACTTTCGCAGCTGGTATATTTAAAATCAGCGAATTAATTGAATCAGTTGTTGATGATGCGTTAGAATTACTGGTTAGCAAATCTCAAACTATTAAGATTGAAAAATTAGTAGACATTTGGGAAAGAGCCCAAACTTTCTCTTCCGAATTAATCCAGAGGATCAGAGATAAACATTTTAAATCGCTTACACCTCCAGGTTCACCTCCAAGTAAATCAAGTAAAACTTATAATAGTAGTAATAATAGTGGTGCACCAAAATCGGAAGATTCTGGTAGTATCTTGCTGGCTTTAGCTTCTTTAGCTCAAAAGTCAAACTCTAATAGTTCTACACCAAGTGCTACCCAAGCAGTTCCAGTGAATTTTAATAATAATGGTAATAACGCTAACAACATTTTATCACAATTGTCAGCTATTCAAAGTGGCAATAATGTTCAATCTAACGCTCCAGTAAACTCTTTACCCCAACAACCAAAGCAAGATACCAATAATCAACAAAACCAAATGTTTCAAATGTTACAACAAATGCAAAATCAAAATCAAATGCAAAATCAAAATAATTTAAATGACAATGGTAGACAAAATAATTTTAATCAAGGGAATCAGTCTGGCTATTCTCAAAGAAACAGATCAAGATCACCTAACCGCTACTCTAATAATGGAGGAAGAAGAGAAAGATCTCCACAAAGACAATCATTTAATCAACAACCAGCTTCTTTACCTCAAATCCCTCAACAAGGTCATATGGCTCAAAATAACCAAAATCCACAGCATTATAATAATCAAAATGGTTATAAATCTCCTCCACAACAACAAAATCAAATTCAAGATGATATTTATATGAACGTTCCTGGAAATCCCTTTTACCGTCCTCGTAATGTTGGATTTGATCCAAAATTACCTCAAGGATCAATTAGGGTATTATCGAGAACATTGTTTTTTGGTGGTGTCCCATCTACTATGGATGAGAAAGATTTGAAGAATCTTTTGAAGCCATTTGCCGAAGTTCAATCAATTGTTGTAAACAGTGAAAGAAGACACGCTTTTGTGAAAGTTTATTCTAGAAAGGAAGCAGAACAAATTGTTTCTTCTTTTAACAAAGACAACTCATTACCATTGAGAATCCGTTGGGGTGTAGGTTTTGGGCCAAGAGATTGTTGTAATTATCAAGAAGGTGTATCCATTATTCCACTTCAAAGGTTAACCGATGCTGATAAACAATGGATATCACAAGCTCAATGGGGTGGAACAGGTGGTCAACCAGCTCAAACAGGGCTTATCATAGACGAACCAGATATCGAAATTGGAAGAGGTATCTCTTCCAAAGCAATGTCTAGAAAAATGCCTACTAATTCAGCTAGAAATGGACCAAAATCAAATAGACCAGGTGAACCAGGTGATCCTATAGTTTCTGGTCAGTTCAATCCGAACGATCGTGCATCGCAACAACCTTTCAATATGGGAAATCAATCAAATTCTAATCCTTTGCAAGGTTTATTCAATAATGGACAACAAAATCATGGTGCTTCAAATATACCTGGAATGCCAAACGTGCCAAACATTCCAAACATTCCAAACATGCAAAACATGGCTAATATGCAAAACATGCAAAACATGGCTAACTTACCAAACATACCAAATATGCCACCTCAAAACTTCATGCAACAAATGGGTAATAATCCACAATTGGCTTCCCAATTCAATAATTTCTTTCAAAACCAACAAAATTAACGACTCTAGCATTTAGATATTTAAACATATAGTTAAATACATAATCCTATTAAAAACTTCTCTGACCTTGGCTGCGAAAACTTGAGATTAAGCTTTGAATGAAATGAAGAAAAAAACTGCAACATTCGCATCATCAACTCCAGCACCGCATTAATGGTAAGGACGTATCTGAGTCTAAAGAGGAGTTTTTCTTCACCCAATGCGAAGAGGGTGGTAGCAGAAGATAAAAAGAAGTCAAGCGTATTTGGAAAAACAGATGAGTCACCACGAAAAAAGTCAAAAGGGAGCCTTTACGTTCATAATTCTGGCGTTAGAAAGGAGGAAGCGAAAACGTCCATACTGAACTCGGTTTCTGGATCGGGCACCAAGAGTTTTATTCCCGACAGTGATTCTGATAATAGCTCTGATGACGATACTTTGGTGGATTTAAAAATTTTGAAAGCACCAATTAAAACTCAAATTGATAAGCCTACAGAAAGGAAAGCTTTAAACATTTCCACGAATGAAGAAGAAAAATTAAAGAAGCTCAATACTTCCAGCCAAATTATTGACAAGCCTACGAAATTCATTGAAACCAATGAGGAATTCATCCAAGGACTTCAAGGGGATGAAGTCGCCAAGAAAGAAGAGATGAAGGAAAAATTTAAGAATTATGGTATCCCACTAGTTATAACATCAAGGAAAGACTTATTTAAGAGGGCCAAAATACACCTTGAAATAATCCCAAGTCTCTTGAAAGGAGAAACAAACATGTCTTTCTTTTATAATCTTGCACGGGAACAACGAGACTCATCTGTTAGTGAAACATTAAATGAAAAAGAGAAATGGAATATTGATTGGTCGAAATATTCTGGAGGATATTACGGATTTCAAAGACAACAATTGATCGGTGCAATCATTGAAAACAGATTCGGAAAAGAATTGGTGGAAGCAAGTAAAAAAAATACAACTATATCATTTTGGCAAATTAATGATTTCTCTAAGTATGTTCTTTCAAATGAAATCATTCTTCGTTTAATAATGGAAGATTTTAAATGTTCTTTTGCAAAGGCAGAAAATATCATTCAAGAAACAAAGGAATTCGGGAAATATGTTACTGATACTATTGATTTAGATGATGATATCCCATTAAAAGAATTATATTACGATGATTATGAAAAATTTATAAAAAAAATGAAGAAACAAGAGAAACGAGAAAAATCTGAGTCTAAATCTGCAGAGAAGCGAAGTTTATTAGACAGACTACTTGATGATGATAGTGATTAATGAATTAATGTTATATGATTTTTTTTTAATTGTCATTAGAAATTATTTAAATAGGTTAATAAAGAAATGTACTTGCACTGATAAGCCTAAAGAATTTGCGACCAGCAGTTGCATAAAAAAACGTGAAAAAAGACGAAAAAAAAAAAAAAAAAGCGATTGGCATTTTGAATAAGATCAGAAAGCGTTATTGAATTTTTTTTTTTGATTTTAATTTTGCTAGTTTAATTTACTTTAAGATTTTGAAAAAATTGTTCTTATTAGGAAAACTAAAGTCGGTAATAAAACCGACCTCCTTGAAGAGAAATATTCATTTTACTAATACAATGCTTACAGATAAAGTCTTTGTCAATAGTTTAGCATCTACTGCTATCACCGGAACTGATGCATGGAATAGGCCAACACCCCAGCCAATTACAATCTCAGTTCAGTTAGATACAGATTTCAGTGAAGCTTCCAAAACTGATAATTTAAAGTATTCATTAAATTATGCAGTTATATCTAGAAATATTCTGGAGTATATGAAGATGAATCAACATAGAAATTTCAAATCTTTACAAAGTATTGGAGAAGAAGTTAGTAGTATAATTTTAGATCCCAAAAAAGGAGGAGGGATCCAAGGTGAAGTTGCCATAAGAAGTGAAAAATCAGAAATTAGAGCTGATTATGTCGAATATAAACTCACCAGACATAGAAATGAAAAATTATCAATTTTAGATACTATAAATGTAAAGAAATTAAGACTTTTAACAATTATTGGAGTTTTCACATTTGAAAGGTTGAAGAGACAAATTGTAGATATTGACCTTGAAATTCAATTATTACCTGATCATAATGTCAAGATTCATAAAATTATGGATGAGATTACAAATTATATTGAATCTTCTAATTTCAAAACTGTTGAGGCTTTGGAACTGAGTATAGGTCAACTTATTTTCCAGAATCATGGAGATCATATTAATTCAATGGTTGTAGTTGTCACTAAACCTAATGCTATAACTTATACAGAAGGGGTTGGAGTTAAATCAATTTTAACAAAAGATAGATTCAAAGATTTACCAAGATTGGAAATTCAATCAGATGAACATAACACTACCCCTTTCAATTTGAAAGTAATGGATGAAGATTCAGAATTCAATATTCTGGAAAATCATACGGCATATATAGCGTTTGGTACCAATGAAGGTGATCAAGTTAAAAATATTAATGAAGCCTATAATCTTTTAAATGAATTTGATTTACAAGTTATTGGAACTTCAAGCATGTATATATCCAGACCAATGTATTTCAAAGATCAAAATGATTTTGTAAATGGTGTTTTTAAAGTTCAATTTAAAAATAAGTCACCTCAAGATATACTAAAAATATTGAAAGATATAGAGTATAATCATATTAGAAGAGTAAAAGAATTTGATAATGGACCTAGATCAATTGATTTGGATATAATTTTAATTGATGATGTTATCATTAATACAGAAAGTTTGACTGTTCCTCATAAATCTATGCTTGATAGAACCTTTGTTCTACAACCATTATGTGAATTGATAACTCCTGATCATATTCATCCAGTAAGTGCTGAACCTATTCATAATCATTTAAGGGAATTATTGAAGAACTCACCAAATGAGTCGATTCAAGAGTCAAGTGATTTGTTACAGTTGACACCAATTCCTAATATACCAATAAATGAAAACCCTTTAAAATTCGATCAATTAAATAATAAATCATCAACTTTGATGATGGGTATATTAAATGTTACACCTGATTCATTTAGCGATGGAGGTAAGAATTTTAATGTTCATATTGAGGAAGTAATAAAAAATGCTATTGAATTAGTTGAAAGTGGATCTAAAGTTATAGATATAGGAGGTGTTTCTACTAGACCAGGAAGTGAAGCACCAAGTGCCAAAGAGGAATTAAATAGGGTACTTCCAGTTATAAAAGCTATAAGATCATCTTCCAGTGAAAAATTATCCAATTGTATCATCTCTGTTGATACTTATCGATCTGAAGTAGCAGAAGAATGTTTAAAATCTGGTGCTAATATTATAAATGACATATCTATGGGATTATATGATTCAAAAATGTTTGATTTAGTTGCAAAATATGGATGTCCTTATATCTTAAATCATGTAAGAGGTACACCTCAAACAATGTCTAAATTGAACAAATATGAAGCTAATACTAATGAAGATATATTAGAAATGATTATTGATCCATATAAAGGTCTTATCTCGGATACTAATTCATCACCTGAAATCAATAATCTTTTAAATGGGATTTGTAGAGAACAAAGTCAACAAATTTTAAAAGCTTATGGAAAAGGTGTTAAAAAATGGCAATTAATTATTGATCCAGGTATTGGATTTGCCAAAAATTTATCACAAAATCTTTGTATTTTAAAACATACTTCCTTTTTAAAGAGATATGCTGCTACATTCAATACAAGAGATGAAAATGGAACTATTAAAGGTGAATTTATTAGTTTTAATGGATTACCTATACTTTTAGGACCATCTAGAAAGAAATTTTTAGGCACACTTAATAATGAACCTAAACCAGAAGATAGAGTTTTCAGTACAGGTGCATCAATAATGGCTTGTATTCAACAAGAAACAAATATTGTTAGGGTTCATGATACAAAAGAGATGAGTAAAATCATATCAATTGGTGATGCAATTTATAAAGATATTTATTAATCTCAATCTTAATCTTTATCTATAATAGACGATAATAAATCCGGGTAACATCTTCCCACAGAAAATTTTTTTCTGGCAATCTGGAGGAACAAAAATTTTCGGTTTCGCAAGGAGTAAAAATATATTGCAGAGTATACTAATATACGTATATATACATTTAATAGGTAGTAAAGTAGAGTAACGATGGCAGCAGTTTATCCAAGGGCATGTTTCAAATGCGGTGAAGTAGGACATTTAGCCGATAATTGTGAACAAGAAGACAGATTATGTTACAATTGTCATAAAGCAGGACATGAATCAAATGATTGTACTGAACCAAAAATGACTAATAATAAACAATGTTATTTATGTGGGGATGTTGGTCACGTTCAATCTGATTGTCCAACCCAAGAACAAGGATCGAAATGTTACAACTGTGGAAATTTTGGTCATATCTCAAAAAACTGTAATGCTTCAGGAGCTGGATCAAAAAAACCATCTCCTTCATTTAAAAGACCATCCACTACTTGTTACAAATGTGGTGGTCCAAATCATTTTGCTAGAGATTGTCAAGCTGGTGGTGCTCCAAAATGTTATGCATGTGGTAAAACTGGTCACATCTCAAAAGAATGTAATTCTGTAACTGGTGGTTCAAATTACTCAGTTAAAGCTTGTTATAACTGTGGTGAAACCGGCCATATCTCAAAAGAATGTCCTGAATAAGTTTTATGATCATTGCTAATATTATATGTTTTAATTTAATTTAATTTAATTTAACTTGCTTTTTCCTTTCTTTTTGTCGGTGATTTGTTTATGGGATATAATCAATTTTTAGGTTAACCTAAAAAAATTATCTTGTATAAATAGTGTTGTCTTCTAATTCTTATTCAATAATTTTATTATTATTGAATCAATGAACAAGAAGCAAAATAAAAAAAAATAAAACAAAATTATTTTACTTCTTATCACTAAATTTTCTTATAGATTGTGAAAAATCAACAATCACATCTCTACCATCTATTATACTACGATCTTTTAGTTTTGAATAAGCAAGTTCTGCTTCTTCCTTTTCTTTAAACTCCACGAATCCATAACCTAAACTCTTTTTTGTTTCTAAATTATGAACTATTCTACAATTTAATACAGTTCCAAATCTATTGAAAATAATCTCTAATGCATCAGATGTAGTTATTGGATTTAATTTAGCAATAAATAAAATTTTTGGTGAAGGTTTCATCTTATAAAATGGAATATCACCCATTAATTCCAAACTTAAAGCTTCCATATCAGAAGAATCTTTCTCCTTTAATTGGGGTAATCGTAATTGTTGCAACTGAACTTCTTTTGGAAACAAATCTTGAGGTATTAGATTTTCTAAACCAACTGGGTCAGGGAATGGATCATTAAGAATATGTGCATGTAAGATTCTTATATCCTTAACGAAACGATTCTCGTTATCTATTTTCGAATTATTTAAGTGTTCTAATAATTGAAATCCCTCTGCTACAATCCCAAAAACATTTTCAATTGAATCATTATTGTTGAGGTTTATACAGAATTCTGATTTTACAGAATTGTCTTTCAATATAAATCCAACTTGGCCAACTTTAGAAGATTTAATCTTTTCACCTAAAGGTAATTTATCGCCTTTCTTAAGACCTTTGAAATTTTCACAGTCTATCAAGTCGGTAATACATTTATTATCATCAAAGTTTGGGTAGTTGGGTTTTCCACAACATATAGATCGATCTTTAATAAGATTAAAAAATGGATTGAAAAAAAAGTATTTAACCTTGCATAACTTTAAAAAATTATAACACAATATAGGGGATTCATCTATATATAAATCAATCACAAAATTTCCATCTGTGGTTTCAATTAATACACTCATACCTTTGTGGTTAAATTTAATAAATTATTGTGAATGCGATGTTTGCACTTTTAAATATTTTAACTAACTTCGTGGGGATACAAAAACAATGAGTTAAAAATTAAGTAGAGAGAAAAGAAATTTACGTCTTTTCTATTACAATAGCAACCAATTTTTTATTTTTTTTTTTTTCATTCAAATCTATTTCAATTTTTTTCTATCATGAATGAATTTTTTGCAACACATATTTCTGAACGCATTAAAATTACTGAAAATATTTTTCCATAGTTTTGAATCGTCACTTTGCTTCACAGTGCGCATTCAGCTGGAATTGTTAATAAAATTACTCCCCAACTATGGAATATTTCAATGATTTGAAGCACCAAGAAGAGCCTATTCTATTTGATGAAGAGCAGTCCTATACTGCGCCACACTTTGAACTAAGTCATCATAATCTCAACTTATTTAATACTCCCTCTGGTTATGGAGACTTTGTGAATGGATATGGAAAACAAGAAAGTTTTGAATCGATAAGTAATCCATCATTATCACCTGAACCAGTAACACAAATTTCAAATTTATCACCTTCAGAGAATCAGTCTTCATCTGAAAATGATCAAACAAAGACAGCGTTAAAAAAATCAAAGAAGAAAGCTTCTGCTCTGAAGGTAAGGTCAAAAAGACAAGTGCTGGATGAGCGAGATGCTATACTCATAAATAAAGATGACTCGGAACTTAATGAACATGAATTGCAGCTTAAGAAGAAAGCCTTGAATAGAGCTGCTCAAAGGGCATTCAGGGAAAGGAAAGAGACTAAATTAAAACATTTAGAAGCTAAATTGAATGAAAGTGAAAATGAAAAACAAAGATTAATGGAACAATTAAAATTAATGAAAGATAATATTAGTAAATCTAATAATAAAGGTAATGAGAATTTTTTTGAATTCCCAAGAACCGAACAAGAATTTATAAATAATATATTGGGGGATACCCATCATTCTATGCAGCCTGATAATGCAAAAAAAGTATACGATTCCCCTGATAATGGCGATAAAGTTTTAGCTATAGGTGCGGTATGGGATTATATTTTATATAGAGTTGAAGAAGAAGATTTGGATCTTGATATAATAGAAGTTATGGAGAAATTAAAAGGCAATGAAAGATGTCATGGTTATGGTCCGGCATACCCTATCGATATAGTCGATAGAATTATTAAAGAGTGTATTGAATAATCGTTAGACCCCTTCTTCATTTATTTCGATTAGTCTCAATCTTAAACTTTGACTTTAAAGCTTGTTTTATTTTTTTTTTTAATGGAGTTATTAGGTTTAGTAATAAGGATATCAGAAAACAAATAAGGTCATTTACTCTATATAATACTCTTTAAATTATAGATTTATCCTATTTTTTTAAGAAAACAATTTACGTTAAATGATATTATATCGTTATAAATTAATTAAGTAGATAGTAATTTATCGCTGAGTCGTGTTTTTTGCAAGAAGTTTCTAGAAGGATGGAAATCGTTGATATATAATTAGTGCGAAAGAAGCTTGAAAGCATTCAACAGCTAAATCATTAAAGGAAATGTCAGCAGACGAATTTAAAGCAGAAGGTAATAAATACTTCGCAAGTAAAGATTTCGATAAGGCAATTGATTCATTCACAAAAGCTATCAATGCCTCAACTGAACCAAATCATGTTTTATTCTCCAATCGTTCAGCTTGTCACGCATCATTGAAAAATTTCAGTCAAGCTTTAGAAGATGCTCAAAAATGTGTTGAAATTAATGGATCATGGGCTAAAGGTTATAGTAGAGTAGCTGCTGCTCAATTTGGTTTGGGTAATTTAGATGATGCTAAGCAATTTTATGAAAAAACTTTGGAATTAGATGCCAATAATGCTATGGCTAAAGATGGTTTAAAATCAGTTGATGATGCTATTAAATCAAGAAATTCTCAACCTGATTTAGGTCTTGGAGCTATTTTTTCAGATCCAAACTTAATTTCTAATTTAAAAAATAACCCAAAAACCAAAGATTTAATGAATGATCCAGAATTAGTTCAAAAAATTTTACAAATTCAACAAAATCCAAAAGCAAATGCCACTCAATTTTTAACTGATCAAAGGTTAATGACTATAATGGCTGCTTTAATGGGTATTGATATGGATGGCCCACCACCTGGATCATCATCATCTGAACCACCAAAGACTGAAACCAAAGAAACTAAACCAGAACCAAAAGCTCAACCACAAACTGCAAAAAAACCAGAATCAAAATCTGAAGATATTGAAATGAAAGATGCTGAAGAAGATTCTAAAGTTGAAGCTGATAAGTTAAAAGCAGAAGGTAATACCCTCTATAAACAAAGAAAATTCGATGAAGCCATCGAAAAATATAATCAAGCATATGAAACTAAGAGAGATATTACTTACTTAAATAATAGATCTGCTGCAGAATATGAAAAAGGTGATTATGATGCTGCTATCAAGACCTGTGAATTAGCAGTTGATGAAGGTAGAGATATGAGAGCTGATTATAAATTAATTGCTAAATCATTTGCAAGATTAGGTAATATCTATTTAAAGAAAGATGATTTACAAAATGCTGTTAAATTTTTTGATAAATCTTTAACTGAACATAGAACTCCAGATGTTTTAAATAAATTAAGAGCAACTCAAAAGGAAATTAAAGTTAAAGAAGCACAAAGTTATATTGATCCAGAAAAAGCGGAAGAAGCAAGATTAGAAGGTAAAGATTATTTCAGTAAAGGTGATTGGCCTAATGCTGTTAAATCATATACTGAAATGGTTAAACGAGCACCAGAAGATGCAAGAGGTTATTCTAATAGAGCTGCTGCATTAGCTAAATTAATGTCATTCCCTGATGCAGTCCAAGATTGTAATAAAGCTATTGAAAAGGATCCTGACTTTATTAGAGCATACATTAGAAAAGCTAATGCTCAATTAGCCATGAAAGAATATGCTCAAACTATGGAAACTCTTAGTGAAGCAAGAGAAAAAGATACCAAATTAGGTGGTAAGAATATTTATGAAATTGATCAATTATATAATAAAGCTACTTCTCAACGTTTCCAAGGTATTGAAGGAGAAACTCCTGAACAAACAATGGAAAGAGTTTCAAGAGATCCAGAAATTGTTAAAATTTTACAAGATCCTGTTATGCAAGGTATCTTGAATCAAGCTAAAGATAATCCAGCTGCATTACAAGACCATATGAGAAACCCAGATGTTGGAAAGAAAATCAATATGTTAATAGCTGCAGGTGTCATTAGAACCAGATAATTGTCTAAATGATTTTATATCATGAATGTATATTTTATTTCCGAGATTTAAAGCGTTTCTCTCGAGAGGGTTCTTTTCTCTCCTATTTTTTTATTCTTTTCCCGTTCTTTGTTTAAAAACTTTTTGTGGGGTTGAAAGAGTCCGACGGGATCAACTCTTTCCTAAAACTTCTTTTGAATTAACCATTAACTTATTTAAAATGTCTTCTTACAAAAATCCAATAATCTCTGGGTTTAATCCAGATCCCTCTGTATGTTTGGTAAATGGTATCTACTATGCTGTAACCTCATCTTTCCATGTCTGGCCAGCAATTCCGATTTATGCTTCTAGTGATTTAATCAATTGGGAACATATCGGTAGTGTAGTAACTGATGTAAAACAACAACTTGATCTTACCAGATGTACAACTCGTAATTCTGATGATAATAAATTTTCTGGTATGAATGGTATTTATGCAGCTACAATTAGGCATAATAAGGGGAGATTTTATGTTATATCTACCAACTTATATTTAGAAGATGGGAAACAAGAGCCTACACCTAGAAACTTTGTTTGTCACACTGATGATATTTGGACAGGTAAATGGTCAAAATTACATTATATGGATTATTTTTATGCAATTGACCCATCTTTATATTTTCATGAAAATGGTAAATGTTATTGCCAAGGTGCATACATTTATGGATATGATAAGCCAATTGCTAATTCTATTCATCAATTCGAAATCAACCCTGACACTGGTGAATTATTATCTGATATGTATGAAATTTGTTCAGGATTTTCTAAAGTAATTAGTGAAGGTCCTCATGTGTATAAGAAAGATGATTGGTATTATTTAATTTTCGCTGAAGGGGGTACATTTATGGATCATATGTTATGTGCGGCAAGATCCAAGACTATTGAAGGACCATTTGAGCCTTTTGATAAAAATCCAATTGCTTCTAATAGGTATTCCCCAGAAGAATATGTTCAATGGGTTGGACATGGTGAGCTTTTTGAAGATATTAATGGACAATGGTGGGGGGCTTTATTAGCTACTAGAAATGGTCTGAATGATAGTCATCCATTAAGTAGAGAATCTTTTTTAACTCCTATAACTTGGAAAGATGGTTGGCCAATTGCTGAGGTAGTAAAAGTGGATATGAAGGTGGGTGCAAAATTACCAAATTCTAATATTGATATTAATAAAATGATTCCTAAAAGATTAAATGAAGATTTATTTGAAAAATATATATTCATAAGAACTCCAAATTTCGAAAACTTCCATTATGACTACCAAAATGAAAAGATTACTATAACCTCGGATGAAAATAAATTGAGTTCAATTGATGGTTCAATTAGTTTTGTAGGAGAACGTCAAAAAGATCTTGAAAGTGAATTTATATCTAAAATAGATTTGGCAAATTCAATAATTCATGGGAATATCAATGCAGGAATAGCCGTACATAAAGATCCTTCAAGATACTACGAATTAGGTATTGATTTTATTAAGCGAAAAATTTACGTTTTTGCACATACATTTAAGATAGATAAGGTTGTTAAAGAAATCGATTTAGTAAATGAGAATAATTTGACATTAAGAATTATTTCCACCGAATCCGAGTATAGATTTTTTGCCGGATCAGAAATGTTAATTGCCTTAAATTCCGCTGAATTGTCAGCTTATGAATTTACAGGGACATTATATGGAAGATTTGTTTATGGTGGTAACAGTAAATCATCAGTTATATTTTACGATTAGTTTTACAAACTAAAAGAAACTCAGAAGTTTCAATTAAATAACTTGTACTCGTCTTTACTTCTTTCTCCACGCATTATTTCCGTATCAACCCTCTGAAAATTTTCTCCCTCGCACCTTCGGCGAAAATTATTTCCTAATTAATTCATTATATTTAATGAAACTAGATTCTAGTCATTAAGTTATTTCATTTTTATTCATAAGTAGGTTTCCTGCTATTAACTTATTCCCCGACCCCTTTGGATAATCCCACTAGTGAACATAGTAAGGGTCTATAGTGTTTGTGTGTGCTACTTTTGTGTTTTTCCATTTCTTGTGCTTATAAATCGCCATTCCATTTAGTATTTCCAATTAGTTATATCTTATTCGAATAAACTTGAATTTTCAAATTATACCTTGATATTATTTTTTTTGATAATTTATTAATTCTATAATAGAAATCACAATGACTGAATCGGAAAAGAAAGTAACTCCAAATAATTCTAATGTTGTTACCATTAGAGAAGTCTTATTATATATTCCAAATTTAATTGGTTATTTCAGGGTACTAACTGCTTTGGCATCATTTTTATCAATGAAGAACCATCCATATTATACTTTCATTTTATATGGTATTTCAGGTATGTTAGATGCTTTTGATGGGTATGCCGCTAGAAAATATAATCAAGGTACAAGATATGGGGCTGTTTTGGATATGGTAACTGATAGATGTGCAACTTCATCTTTAGTATGCTATTTATGTGTAATATATCCAAATTATTGTTTCTTTTGGCAATTATTAGTTTCATTAGATTTAGCTTCTCATTATATGCACATGTATGCCATGATGTCATCAGGTTCAGCTTCTCATAAAAATGTTGATGCTAAACAATCAAAGATTTTAAATTTATATTATACAAATAAAACTGTTTTATTTGTTGTTTGTCTTGTAAATGAATTATTTTATGTTGCCCTTTATTTACATTCATTTAACTTTTTCTGGTTAGGTACTGTCTTAGCTTGGATAAGTGTTCCTATTTGGGCTTTTAAACAATTTTCTAATGTTATTCAATTAAAAGCTGCTGCTTTGATTTTAGCTACCATTGATGCTAATGAAAAATCTAATAAATCACAATAAGGATAATGGATGTATTTTTTTTGAATGTTGAAATGAATTCTTTTGATAAAGTGTTTTTTTAATCTTTTTTTCATTTTTTATATAAATTTAAAAGAATTATTTTCTTTTAATTTACTTATTATTTATATATTTCCCTTTTAGTATACATATAATCATAACTCATGATTTTCTACTTATATATCTAGACTCTAATTCTTCTAATGATTTTTTATTTAATTTTTCAAGTGATTTTAAACTATGTTGTAATAAATCATCAGATTGTTTGAATTCTGCCATATCTTTTTCTAATTCAAAACATTTCTTCATCATTTTAAAATTAGACGTTTGTTTAAATCCACTAATTGCTGAATTAAGATATTTCAATAATACATTGAATAGATCCTTTTCATTAAAATTTATTTCTGATGAATTGGATTTTTTAATTATATTGAAACTAGATTTAGATAATTCATAGTATGCCCATGAGATAAATTCCTTATTCCCAACCAGAAGTATACTTGTCATTTTTTGACTAAGAATCTTATAACTATCGATATAATTTTCCATGGAATTTAATATACATGCTAATAGTATTATCCCTTCAACAATAATTGAAATAAAACCTACTCTTTTAGCTTTTTGTAATTGTTGAAATAAAATTGATAATGCCCTTGTTTGATGCTTGGAATCATTTAACATATGGCATTTTAATAAGTATAATCTCATTGTTAAGTATATGTTTGTTTTAGTCTGAGAAGGTTGGGAATCAAGGTAATTTAAATAACTCGATATAATATTTAATGCTTTTGAATTATTACCTATGCACATTTGAACTTCTGCCTGAAGATGAATTAATTCGGTTTTCAATTCAATTTCTTGAATTTCTTCATCTAATAAGGTGGCCATTAAATGTTCTGCAACTCTATACCTACCTTTATTAATATCCATCTTTATAAGTAAAATTAATCTCTTTATTTGCAATGTTTTACTCAATGATGAATTATGATAGGTTTGACTTTCAAGAGTTTCAAGCTTACTTATACCTTGTTGAATTTCACCTTTATGATAATGAATATATGCTTTCCTTATTTCTAGAAGTATGTCGTCACTCCCTTTTTCATTTTCTTTAGCAAAATCCGATGCAACATTGGCATACATTTCAGCTAGATGAGGATTACCAATTCCAATCCACATGGCCGACATCATTTCAGATGATTTAATAAATGAAGCAACATGATCATTGATAGAAATGTAGGTCGCTTTGAGTAAACTCTCTAAATATTTTGAAAGTCCACCTCCTGTGTTCATAATATGCAATGCTTCGAAATGATAACTCATTGAATATAACAGTAAAGAAACTGTTTTGGACTTTTTAGTTAGGAAGTCTAATAAATGCAGCTCATTATTATTATGATAAAATTTTTGTAGATTCCATAATTCAGGTTTATTCCTCATAAAATTAAAAAGCCAAGAGAGAATAAATGTTAAGGTTGAGTTATCTCTATTTTCCCTAGCAACTGAAATTGCTTCCTCTATAGCATCTAAAGCTTTTTCATCTTCACCAAAATACTGATGTAATGTAGCTCTTGATATTAATGCAAAATGATAAAAATATTTGGAATTATTAGAAACCATATAATCAAAATATTGATGTAACGCTTGAAATGAACCTTGATAATCTGATTCATGAAGACATTCAAGGTATCTGATATAATGATAAGATGGTAAATTGGTAAAGCTTGCATTCTGTATCAGGTAAATATTATAATTGTTTGAAGTCATTAATTCCATTATTTCACGTAACATTTTAGGTGTTTTCAGTCCAAATGTTTCTAATATATTTATTTGCTTATTCAATAATACTTTCAAGTCATATTTTGGTACTGAAAGTAATTGTTTATTTGCATCTTGTGAAGAATTTGAAGGAATTGAAATACCATAATCTAACTGATCGTTAATTTTATCTCTTAATTGTGAAAATAAAATACCATCTTCTTTATCACTTTTACCAGTTACCTTAGAAGGATACTTATTGACGTCCAAATTTTTTATTATACCACCAAGACTAACAAAAAGTGATCTAGTAGATTCTCTATAAGAAACAAAAGCTTCAAATAAAAGAAAGCATTCATCAAAATGTAACAATCTTAATGTGGTTACCGTCCTTTGGATAAAATGACCTATGGTAGATCTAGCTGAAAACCTTATACCTTCGTCACTAAGATTTCTTGCTGAAACATCATTTGGATGAGCTAAAAGATTAACTGATTTATTTACATTACCATCTAAATCATCAACAGAATTGATACTCCACATAACTGATAAGAATTGACGTTGAAGTTTGGATACTTTCTCTTTTATTTGATTGTCATTCAAATGATATGCAAGCGATTTGATTGAACATTCAAGTTGATTACATATATCAAGACAAGATGGTATGATTACTAAGTCACCATTAGTCCCATACATTGGCTCATGATCTAAATATCGTATTAATGTAGTCAAAACAGGCTGAATGATGTCTGGATCGATTGAGCCTGTTGAGTAAAACATTATAAGATTTACCAATGCTACACTTCCCGGAGAAAAATCTTCCGTTAGTAAAACCTTCAAATTGGACTTATCGAGTGTCATAGTACATTTATATATTTGTGTGAAATGTATATATTAAGTTTTTACAGATTTGATAAACGCGACTTTTTGGATTGATGAGGAAAACTATAAACAGAAATTACATTTACTCATCATCTGAATCATCGTTCATATCAATGGCAGGAACTTCGAAATCAGATCCAGAATGATCATCTTCTACTTCTTCTGTGATTTTTTGATTACGATTTGGAACGTCATTGGTGATAGTTTCATTGTTTTGTAATGGTGTTTTTGCTATCTGGTTTTCAGTTTTTGCAGCTTTTGGTTCTGAACTAGGGAACTCTAATACAGTACCAGGTTCAATATTGGGGAGTATGAAAAGTTTGGTTTCATCTTCAATAATATCGTTACCATTTTTGTCGCTGGCCGAAGATTCTTCACTAGAACCTGCGTCTGCAGATCCGGTAGAACCCATTTCTCCATTCATACCTGTCCCTAATTTTAGCTTCTTTGCGTTGGTATCGACTTCGACATCATTAGATCTTTTACCGTTTTCATTGGTATTATTATCAATATCCATTTTATCTTCTTCTTCCTCTTCTTCGTCGGATTCATCGAATTCTTCAGTAACTGATGACTTAATTAAAATAGGAAGTGGTGGGAATCTAGGGTTATTAAATACACTCAATAAAGGATCTTCACCCATTACTTGGGTAATTATAGGTAAAATTGATACTTTTTCAAAACCTGGGAATATTACTGAATTGATCAATAATTCTTTTAATTCATCAGGGACCATATTGTTGTTATAATGTCTTGATTTTACTGCTTCAATGATTAGATAACGCATTATTTTATAATGTTGGGTCGATGGAAGGTCTACCTTGGTGATTACTGTATTTACAAATGAACGGACTACTTTGATGGTACTTGAAGGTATATTTGCACTGAAAAGATAACTATGTGACAAAATATCAGATAATGGTACTGCTGCATTATTTTTCTTTGACTTCTTTGATTTCTTTTCATTTGGTTTAACTGTATTATTAGAACTTTTACTAACAACCCTAGGTTCAATCAAATATAATGCAGCATCTATAAATCTAACGATTTGTGATGATTCATTATAAACTGATGTTAATTCAAGTAAGTTGCCAATGGTATCTAATAATTTACAAATAAATTGTTCATTTCTTAATAAAGATTCATGATCAATTGATTTATTCTTGAATGGAACGGTTGTTTCTAAAGTTGAAATTAAATTATTCAAATGTAATAAAATACTACCATGGAATTTTGAAGGTAATTTAGATAAAAGATCCAAGCAATTAGAATGATTTTCTAAAATAATTGAATTGATAGTTTCTTTAACCAAATCATCACGAATGTCACGTTTGAATGGGATGAATCTTGTATTGATACTGAAAAATATATCAAACATGGAAATGATTTTACCCATTGGAACCCTAACACAATATTTAGTTTCTGAAGTTAAAAGTCCTGATAATAATCCTAAAAGAATTTTAATTCTATCTGAAATGGTATAAATAGAACTTGGGATAGATATATCGATATGTAAAAGTGGGAATAAAGGTTTGAAGCCTTCTGGTTTCTTGAATTCATTTATCGATTTAATTAATTCACTATCATCTCTTTCGATATCAATTAATTGTTTGAATACTGAAACAATATCAATAATCTCAATGAGTAAATCATTAACTTTATTTGACCAATGAGTTTCTGGTTCTATCTTTTCAATGATTGGTAATGTAGCGTGAGCTCTGTAAACTGATACTTTTAATTCTTTTGGGAAAGATGTTATAAACTCGGGATAATTTATCAATTCAATCAATTTTGCTTGAAATTTATTCCCAAAAGGTCTAAAAGTAGTTGGATGATTAATCATTAAATGAACTAATGAATCAATAGCTAATTTAGGACATCTATCTAATTGTCTTAAGTATAAAGTTATTATAGTAGAAAGTTTAGGTGTTAAAATTTCTCTAGTTAATGTAGGTTTACCTCTTATTCTATTAGCTAAATTATTCAAACATTCAATAGAAGACTTGATAATTTTAATATCAGTAGATGGATTAGATGAATCTAAAATCTTTGAAACTATATTCACAAAATTAGAACCTTCCTGAGCTAATATTTCATAATTATTCCCAAGTAAGTGAATAACATTAATCCCACACCATCTTTTATATGTATCTTGAGATTGTGCAAGGTTATTAGTACGAGCAACTAAATGTTTTAACTCTGATTTCGAAATTTTTTCCAAATCTGATGTTCCATTGTAAATCCCTGATAATATTGGAATAATAGATGTTGGGTTTTCCAACTCTTTAATTATTAATGGAATAGGTAATGACATTACTATAAAACAATTATAATTTTTCAGTTGCAGCTAATCTTTTTTTCCCGCGATGAGCTTTGATATAAAGATATTCGCAAAATAGAATATTAAGAGAATGGTATAATTAATTTGATAATGTATTTATATTTTTAAATTTTCTTTTCTTTGTTTAATCTAATTAAATGATATCTTTTAAAAGATCTTTAAAACCAAATGGTTCATATGGATGACCTTCACCTTCGAAAAATTTGGACATAGATTCAACCCAATGTAATCTTAAAGAATGTAACATTGCAGATGTACCTTCCATAATAACTAAGATAACAACGGTTAAAACAAACCACATACCAAATAAGAAGACTGTCATGATTACTCCCAGCACACCAGTTGCTCCGAATGCATTACCAATGGTCATACTCCATAAAACAGTAGATAATTGAGCATGAGCTAAAGATAAAGCCCATAATCTTAAGTATGAAGCAGTATGAGAAACGCAATTCAAACAGAATTCAATAGTATGAATAACTTGGTGAATCATGATATCACCAAAAGTGTGTTCCTCATGTTCATCTTCATCTTCATCACCATGATTCTCACCTTCTTCTTCAACTACTGAAGTACCTTGTGAATTATCATTAGATAATTGTTGATATTGAGCTTCTTTATCAAATTTTCTTTTATAATATAAAGGTTTAACCAATAATAACCAAGGAACACAAATTAATGCAATAAATAATAAAACTAGTTGAACCCCTGATTGTCCTTTATATAATGGTTCAGCAACTGTTCCGGGTGATAAAAACATTGAAATTAACATATTTAATAAACTTGGTGGTTGTCCTTCAACTGCATACCAATTAATTGTCCATTTATAAACAATACAAAGTGATAAATATCCAAAAATACCTTGCATGAATAATAAACCTGGAATAAAATTACCAATAACATCAATAATACTCTTGAAATGAATATAATTGACTAATGAAAAAATATATGAATAAGTCATATGTAAATAACCCATTAAAATAGATAATTTCATTTTATAAGAATTAGAAAATAAAAGAGCATTTTCACTACCATGCCAAGCAGGATCCATACCAATAGCATAGGTTCCAACTGATTTAGCAGTAATAGATTCACCAATTTCAAATTCTTCTGGCCATTCCCAACCTGATTTAAATAAAGTCATTGATTTTGAAAAAATATCATTATATAAAAATCCAGTATAGATTGAAAACAATCCCATTAAAAGTAAGATATAACGACCACTATAAGCCATATCAAAGATTTCATCTCTTTTAAGAGTAGCAATCTTTTTTTCATTAATGACTAATACTAATGCAGCCAATGATAAAATAATACCATGACCTAAATCACCAAACATAATGGCAAACATGAAAGGGAAAGTAATAACAGTTGGTAAACCAGGATTAACTTCTCTATAAGTACAAATACCATAAGCATCACAAATAGCTTGAAATGCGGCAGTGAATTTATTTGTACGATGAAATGTTGGAGGAGTTCTGGTAGTTTCTAAAACATTAATGATTGTTGGAACTGATTGTGATTGTTTAACAGTAGAGGTTAAAGTCTCAATTTCATCTGATGGAATCCAACCTTCAGCTATTAATGTTTTTCTAGAAGCATCATAATCACAACGATTCATTGTTTGATGAATTGCCTTTTCACGAGCAATAACTTCCCACCATTTTGATAAATCTTTAGAAACAGCAATTAATTCTGAACTTAAAGCATTTTCTGATTCATATAAGACAGTATCTAAATCATTTAAGCTTGAAGATACTTCTGATAATTGTTCAGATCTTAATTGAGAAGTATTATCAACATTATATAAATCACAATCTAATGAATCACAAATTTTTCTAATTCTTTGTTGAATAATATTACCATGAGAAAAGATAATAAAAGAATTTTTATCAACTTTTGAATCTGATTTTGGATCATAAATTTGTTCTGGTAATTCTTCAGTATAATAATATAAATTACCTCTTAAAACTCTCCATAAAATTTGTTGTAAAACTTGAACTTTATCACGATTAATTACACCAGAAATGAAATTTGTTGCATCATTTGAATTATCATTAAATTGATTACCAGACTCTAAATTAGATAATAAATTATCAGCTTCAGATAATTCATTACCATCATTTTGGAAATTTGAATTAATTTGGAAAAAATTATCAATTGATTGAATAGCATATTTAAATTGTCTTAAATCTTTTTGCTTAGTATATAAATTGTTTAAGGAATCTAATAATTGACCAACTCTGTCTTCTAATAATTGAGCATTATCAGATAATTCATCAATATCAGATTGAGGTAAAATTGAAGCAAATTCATTTTCATAAGGGTAAAGTTTAATATTAATATTTTTTTTATCTAATTCTTGTTTTAAAAATGTATATTGTCTTTCAATATTATCAAGTTTTCTTAATTCTTGAACAAAAGATCTTTGAAATTCACTTACTTTAGAATTTAAATCTCTAAATTGAACAATATTTAATTGACCAATATCGTAAATGACCTCTCTAGAAATTTCTGTTGGAACATACAATTGAACCAAAGACATTTCCGCAGAACGAAAGACTGCCTCTTCTTTAGCTACCATGATTCTTTAACAATCCAAAAAGTAAAAGAAGAAATTAAGCTAAATATATTACTTACGGATACTCCCGTTGAGGAAAGAAGGAAAAAGGGTAACAATTTGTCGATGATTGAAACTGAGACTTTTGGTATTTAAACACGACTTCTCTCACCCTTTATGTTTTAATATTGCAAAAACAATTGAGAAAAATAACCTTATTAGAGTACTAAGCTGCAAAGGGCTTGTATACAGGATTGGTATGCTATGCTGTCTGATTAAACCATTACATCATTATATACAGGCGATGTATGACGGATAACAAACTGACAATAGCAAATATAACCCATGTTTACATTGACTCAGAATTGCAAAGCAAAAGAAAACATACATTATACATAAGTTGCTAATGCATTCGTCTAACTTACTTATACAGAATTTAGTAGCAAATAAAAAAATAAGCTGAAAAATGATATTTTTTTGCATATCGAAAATCCGAAAAATATAGGAATTCTTTGGTGGGATAAATGTGGTTGTGAGCGAGTGTCTCTTCGAAAAGTTTGACGAAGCAACGAATATGCCTATTTAGAGCACAGTAGCAGACTTAAACCCCTTTTATACATCATATAAATAAGCAAATAAATTCTCTTTTGGAAGTTTTTTCTTTCATTCTTCAATACTTATTGAAATGAGTAAAGTATCAAATTCAAATTGGTTTTCATTCTTTCAAAATGATAATAATAAAAAAAGTCCAAAAACTGGCAAAAATGTAAGTGACAGTTCCGTAGTAAAAGGGACTCCACAAGTAATTTCTAAATATATTTATAATGATCTCCAAAATGTTAAACAAGATATAAAAACATTTAATCAGTTAACAAATATACTCAAAGATAAATCTTTGTACTATAAATTATTCAAATTAATTGAACAGTCTCAGCATGATCAATTAGAGAGTTTAAAAAAACATTGTCAATATGAATATAATAATGAATATTACACCAAAGTGACTAAATTATATAGACAGTTTCTTCAGGAGTTCGATGATTTTTATTCCATGATAACAAATAATTATAATCATGGTTTTTATAATATCAATATGAATATGAAGTATAGTAAGAAAGGTTCAGTGTCATCGACTTCATTAACTCCAAGATCGAGTGTCTCAACGGGAAGAAGGTCATCTGATCCAAGTAGTATCCCAAGCATGAATGAAGAAGAAGTTGACAGATTTCAAGAGAATATTCCTGATCATCTATTAGACCCAATATCATTCGAATTATTCAATGATCCTGTCATTACCCCAAGTGGTATAACTTATGAGAAATCCTATTTGATGGATCATCTTAATAATAAGGGTCAATTTGATCCACTTACTAGAAAACCCTTGAAACCCAATCACTTATACCCTAATTTGGCAATGAAAGACTCGGTGCTAAATTACATATCTCAGAGTGAAATATCATCCAAATAACTCGAAGCAACTATACAATCTATTTCATACATTTTTATTTATTTATTTTGCCCCTTTTTTTTTTTTTTGTTTCATGCATTCTTCACGTTCAGTTTGAAAGACTTATTCATTTATATATAGAATTTTATTTAGAGATCTTTTAAGACTTACTGTATAATCTATGCATTTGAGATACTAAATTGTTTGACTCAAAATAATGCGCAGTCCTGTATACATGAATCTCGATGAGCTTTAACAATTTGTGAATAAAAAAATTAACTTTGATATACTTAATTGTTTCAACTTATTAACACACCATGAGAAATTTGGTATTGCTTAATAAGGGAAATATAGTTCCTGAGTCTAGATTCTATCCGGAAATTGATTCTAAGGATCTTGTTTATGAATCAATCTTCGATGCTGTATCAGATAGTATCACTTTTGCTATAACTATACCTAATGAAAGTATAGTTGAAATTCAACAATATTTAAAAACTGGTGAAGTTAATTTATTAGCTAATTTCCCAATATCTAATGGTGATGATAAATTGTTAAGTTTCAGCCATTTTGTTGAATCTTCTCAATTAGTTTTAATCTATAATAATGGTGATATTGTTCAAGTTACTTATGATCCTATTTCAATGGATCCTGATTTATCAAATATTGAAATAGTTGGTTCCATTGATGTAGGTATTAAAACTGCTACATGGTCTCCTGATGAAGAGATTTTATCCCTTTTAACTAATGAAAATAATTTATTATTATTATCTCGTTTATTTGAACCTATAACTGAAAGATTATTAAATCCTGACGATATTAAAATTTCTAATCAAGTTTCTGTTGGATGGGGGAAATCAGAAACTCAATTCAGGGGTAAAGGTGCAAGAGCTTTAGAAAGAGAAAAAAATGCTATTAAACATGCTGGTTTAGATTTAAAAGAAGATACTCCTTTAAGAGATCCAACCGTTCAAGAAATTCAACCTGGTACTGTTTCTGAGTTCGATGATGATTCTTGTACTATAAGTTGGAGAGGTGATTGTGAATTTTTTGCTGTATCAACTAAAGAACCAGTCTTGGTGGAAGCTACTGGTGAAAAGTATGATAGAAGAGTCATTAGAGTTTTCAATAGAGAAGGTGAATTAGATTCTGTATCTGAACCTTTCAATGGTGTAGAACATAATTTATCTTGGAAACCTCAAGGTTCAGTAATTGCAACTACTCAAAGACATATAGATGAAGAAGGTGATTCAGTATTGGATGTTCTATTCTATGAAAGAAATGGTTTAAAACGTTTTAATTTTAATAGTAGATTAAATCCTTCCACTGAATCTATTCAAGATTTACAATGGTCTTCAAATTCTGAAATTTTAGCAATCCAATTATTTGATAGAGTTCAATTGTGGACAATGAAAAATTTCCATTGGTATTTAAAACAAGAAATTATTGTTAATCAAACAGATCAACTTAATATGGTTAATTTTGTTAAATTCCATGCTGAAAAACCATTGAATTTAATGATAGGTACTCTGAGAAATGGTATTTTAATTATTGATTTAGCTTACAAAATAGTATGTGGATCTACACAATTAGGTAATGATAATGGTATGACTTTAGTAACTGATGGTTCATTAATTAAAATTACTCCATTTGGAGTAGCTAATGTTCCTCCTCCAATTGCGTTTAGAGAATTGGAAAATAATGGTAATATTAATGATTTAGCTGTAAGTAAATCAAATGAATTATTTGCAATTTTAAATAGTGATGGTAATATTAACTTAGCTAAATTAAAAGTTAATGGGATTAAAAAGATTAAGCAACCTAAAATCTTACATCTGATAGATTCCTCATTAATTTTCGATCCTTTAGAAGGAGAATATGCAAAACAAGTTGCATTTATTGGTGATTCTATTTTAAGTATCTTGGTTGATGGCCTTTCATATTCTAAAGTTATTTTATTTGATCTTTCCGGTGGTTTAGACGATCCATTATTCATGGATGCTCTTGACTTTAGTCCAAAAATTGTTTTAATGAAATCAAAAGCTGATTTCAATGCATTAGCAATCCAATCTATTGCTGGTAAGGTTTCTCAAATTGATAACAATGGTAATGTAACTGAATTAAATAGTTTCCCTCAATTATGTCGTGATTTCGAATTAACTTCACTTCAAAATAATTCAGAAGAATCAATTGCTTTCGGTATTTCTTCAAATGGTAAATTATTTGCTAATGAAACTCAAGTTGCAGTAGGTGTTACTTCTATAAAGATCACTGAATCTCATTTATTGTTTACTACTGTACAATCCCAACTTTGTTTCATTCATTTGAATTCTGCATCTGATAACTATAAATATGAAATATTTCAAAACCCTGATGCAAATCAAATTGATGAAAGAATTAGACAAATTGAAAGAGGTTCTATTTTGGTTTCTGCTGTTCCTTCAACTTATTCTGTTATTTTACAAGCTCCTAGAGGTAATCTTGAAACTATATGTCCTAGAATTATGGTTTTATCTGCTGTTCGTAATCATATTCAACAGAAGAATTATAGAGATGCATTTTTGACTTGCAGAGTCCATAGAATTGATTTGGATATTTTACATGATTATGATCCTGAACTTTTCTTTAATAACTTAGAATCATTCATTTCACAAATTGATAAGATTGAACACTTGGATTTATTTGTTTCCTGTTTACATGAAGAAGATGTTACTACAGCAAAGTATAAGGATACTCTTAAAGAATCTGATACTATCACTAATAATTTAAATAATTTACATATTACCCAAGAGCAGCCTTCAACTCAAGAAGAAAATGGATTAAAGAAAATGATTTTAAACAAAGATAAAAATGTTTATAATAAAGATTCTAAAGTCAATAAGATCTGTGATGCGATCTTATCGGTCCTTTTAAAATCAGAATATTTTGAAAAATATTTACAAACTATTTTAACTGCTTATGCTTGTCAAAAACCACCAAATTTAGTTGAAGCATTAAAATTGGTTGGTAGCTTCACTGATAGTGATCAAATTGAACAATCTGTTATTCATTTATGTTTCTTGCTGGACGTTAATAAACTTTATAATGCTACTTTGAGTTTATATGATGTTAAATTGACTTTAGCAATTGCTCAACAATCCCAAAAAGATCCAAAAGAATATTTACCATTCTTACAAAATTTACATATTCAACCTCAATTAAGAAAACAGTTTTTAATTGATGATCATTTAAAGAATTATTCAAAAGCATTAAATTGGTTATTTGAACTTGGTGAAGATGTTATTGCTGAATTTGATGATTATGTTATTGAACATGATTTATATAAACATGCATTAAGTCTTTATAAATATGATAATAAGAGATCAACTGATATTTTACATATGTTTGCTCAACATTTAAGAAATGAAAAGAATTACTCAGAAGCTGGTTTTACATTTGAATCATTGAATGAATTAGATGAAGCCATGGAATGTTATATTAATGGTAAATGTTGGAAAGAAGCAATTGCCATATGCTTAAAGACTGAATTCTCTGATAAATTAATCGAATCTTGTGAGAAATTAGTTGAAGCATTAACTGAAGATCATAAATATTCTGATGTTGCTTATATTCAATTTAACTTTTTAAAGAATATTGAAGAATCATTAAAAGCTTATTGTAAAGGTCATAATTATGATATGGCAATTTTACTTGCTACTAAAGAAGGAAAAACTGAACTTATTAGTAATATAATTGATCCTCAATTAAGTGAAGGTTTTGGTGTAATTGCAGAACTTCTTGCAGATTTTAAAGGACAAGTTAATTCACAATTAAGAAGGTTAAGAGAACTTAGAGCTAAAAAGAGAGAAGATCCTTATGCATTCTATGGTATTCCAAATGATGATTTAGATACACCTGATAATGTTTCTATTGCTGCATCAGAATCAACAACAAAAGAATCATTCTTTACTAGATATACCGGTAAAACTGCTGGTACTGCTAAAACGGGTGCTTCAAGAAAAACAGCTAAAAATCGTAAACGAGAAGAAAGAAAGAGAGCAAAGGGAAGAAAAGGTACAATTTATGAAGAAGAATATCTTATCAAATCCGTTGGTCGTTTGATTGAAAGAATGGATCAAACTCAACCTGATGCTATTAAACTTATTGAAAGTTTAATTAGAAGAAACATGAAAGAACAATCTTATCAAATTCAAAAGAATTGGATTGAACTTGTTAATTTATTAAAACAAAATATCGAAGAAATCCATGAAATGGATGATCGTGATAGAGAAAGAATCGATGATAATGGTGAATTGTATTTGATACCAAAAATACCTGTACCAGAGATCAAAGATTTCCCTATCAAACATACCTTAGATTTTTAAGATTGTATGTGTATAATTGCCGCATGAACCATATTTATAAATAATTTATTAAATATAAAATATTTTACTTCGTTACTTTTAGGTTACTATTATTATCATTATATTCATCACTCATAATCTTCCATTGATAAACAAGGAAGGCCCAAAATTGAATTTTTTATTCCATCAGTAATTGACAGTTTTTTTGAAACATTATACGATAATGGTTTCGGTAGGTTATTTGAAATTCCTATACCGGTACTTTCAATATAAGTTCCATCTTTTAAAGTTACGCGTATTATAGAATGATTCGTCATACTATAATGGGGTCCATCCTCGTCCTCTTTCATTTCATTTATGATCAAAGACAGTTCCACCAACTGCGTCGACCACCCATGAAACCCAAATACTTCATTGGCTAATTCTATAATAATATTAGTAGGATAGTTCTTAACTCCACCTTTCAAACTACCTCTACTTTGTAGGACATCTAACCGTGATTGTAAGGTCCCTATTTTCTTGTGTGCCCATTGACTCTTGACTTTGAAATCGGCGACAACAGCTTCTTCAAGTCCATCATTCATAAGTTCATCGATATTAGGGAATAGCACCGTCTCAGTTGGGCCTTCGATGCCTTGAGACATTGGTGATGGTATAGTTGGGGTCTTATTGTTCAACGTTTTTTTTTCGCGACACACAACATTACCACTTAACTTGACACGTTAATAGATCAGTCTATGAATTAGGTATTATGGAGTACCTCAATAGCATATTGAACCAGCAGAACCAAAAGATTCAACTGGTGGATGAAGCAATTCCAACATTGTGTAATCGTTTACAACATGCTAGCTTATCTTCAGACAGAAGGTCTGCTGTTTTAGGTTTGAAAAGTTTTAGTAGACAATATCGTGAAAGTGTAGTAGAGTATGGTCTAAGACCTTTAATTTCGACAATGAAACGTGATTCGGATAATCCTGCTGTTACAAGAGTTGTGTTGGAGTGTCTTTTAATATTGTTCATACGAGGTGAAGGGGATGAAGATAAATCTAAAGTATGGATATCTCAACAATCTAGAATTCAAAATGGTAGGTACCCTTCTCCACTTTTATTAGAAGATATATCTTATGATCAGTTTTCCTTATGGATTTCAGATGAATTAACAAAAGATGATGAATCCATTCATAGCTTATTAGATATAATATCAATGGATGATGATTACCATATTAGACTTTATGCTATTCAACTTTTAGAAGCATTGGTCTCTACTAGATCGGAAAAAGTTAAAGACTGTCTTCTTAATATCCCTACTGGTATATCTACCATAGTTTCGTTATTGAACGATGTTAATGAGCCTGTTAGAAATGAAGCTATTTTACTTTTAATGTCAATCGTTAATAACAACTTTAACATTCAAAAACTCGTTGCTTTTGAAAATACTTTTGATATCCTTTTCGATATTATTGATGAAGAAGGTGGAATAAGAGGTTCAATCTTAGTTCAAGATTGTTTAACTTTGATAATAAACCTTCTAATGTATAATGCATCCAATCAAAAGTTTTTCTTGGAGACTCAATGTGTTCCTCGTCTTGCAAGACTTTTAGGAGAACCTGTAGATGATCAAGACCAAGATCAATTAGATGGTGAAAATAATGATGGAATACCTTTACCTCCTGCTCCTATGGTCTGGTCAGAACAAAGAATACAAAATATTACAATTGCTTTGGAAATTTGTAGGACTTTTGTAACTGAAGAAAATGAAAACCTTTCCCTGAACCAAATAAAACTTAACAATAATGGAATCTTATTTGTAGTCTTAAGATTGGCATTCTCACCAGAAATCTTGAATGAAATAAGAGGTGTATCATTGTTAACAGCTGCAGATATGATAAGAGGTAATAATGACATTCAACTTCAATTTTCTCAGATCGATATCCCATATATTGATCCTTCATTGCCTACACAATTACAATCATTGGAAACACCTATTCCTATAACATCTGCTTTACTTAACTGGGCACTTTTCATTAATTCAGTTCATACTTTCAGTATTAGATCTACAGCTGTATATTTATTAAGAGCATACTTCACTGATAACCATGAAGCCAAAAATGCATTCCTCAATGACCAAATTGCCGTCTATAAAGGTGAGAATCACGATATCAGAGATACACCAGAAGAAAATGGACAATTTAATGGCTCCGCTTCAAATGGTTCATCTTTGGACTCAGTATCTATTCCAATAGGTAACATATTTAAAACCTTGATGGATTATGATTCTGAGATTAATTTGAATCCTTACAAGGTGTGGTTCGCTGCTGTAATCTTAGTATACATATTCGAAGATAATGAAGAAGGTAAAGATCTAGCTCTTAAAGTAACTACTGGTGATGAATCCTTAGGTGAAGAAGTTCTTACTTGTGTGCAAGCTGTTTCTGGTCTCCTTGTAACCAATTTAGAAAATGGTGATCCACGTATTTCAATTGGTTATCTCATGCTTCTTTCTTGTTGGTTGTTTGAAGAACCAGTGGTTGTGAATGAATTTTTAAGTGATTCCTCATTAGTTCATTCAATTTTAACTTTCTTATCCAATAACTCATCAGAATCTTCTGATATAACTAGAGGAATGTCCACTGCGTTACTTGGAATCGCTTATGAGTTTTCCACCAAAGAATCGCCCATGTCTAGAGCTGACTTACATGTCTTACTTTCAAAAGGATTGGGTAAAGATAACTACTCATTACTGATTAAAAGATTCAAAGAAAGTCCAACTTTTAGAAATTTCGAAGACGATTCTTTTATGTTTGCCCAAAAAGATGAAACCGGTTTACCTGATGTATATTTTGATTCGCTTTATGTAAGTCTTATTAAAGAAAATTTCACAAGGATAAGAAAAGCATTATTCCATGATCCTAATTTCGAACCACAAGTTAAAATTTCTTTTGAAGCATTTGAAGATTTAGAATCCAAATTTAGAAATTTGAATGAAGATTTTGAAAATACTAAAAAAGAAAATGAAAGAACACAACTGGAATTAAATTCTGAAATCAATAGCCTTAAGGAATCTTCCACAAAGCTTTCTTCCGAATTAGAAAAATTGAAGAATGATTATGGCGAAGTATCACTGAAAAACACTAAAACTTTAGCTGATTTGAATGAAGTAACAAGTAAATTAAAATCTTTGGAAAAAATCAAAGACGATTTAGAAAAATCATCATCCGAATTAACAAAAAATTTACAAGCTACTCAAAAGAAGTTCAATTCTTCGGAAGAATCTGTCAAGTCATTGGATTCCAAATTGAAACAAACAGAAGAAGCTCGTCAAAAAGCTGAAGAAGGTATTAATAAAATGAGTCGTGAACTTTTTACTCTTACAAAAGATAAGAAAGAGTCCGATTCCTCTATTAAGTCTTTAAAGAAACAAATTGATGGACTTGAAGCAGAATCAAAAAAGGCCAAATCAATCAGTAATGATTTAATTAAAAAGCTTCAAGAAGAAAAGAAGGAGTTACAGAATAAAATATCAGAGTTAGAGAAAAAAATTGAAGAGGCAACTCTGACTAGTGATCAAAATTTGAAGACCATTAATGAAAAATTATCAGATACTGAGGCGAATAATGAACATTTGATGATGAAGTTAAGATCAGCTGCCTCTGCCTATCAAGAAATGAAAGATAATAAATTAAAAGTCGATGAAAAAGTTGCCACTCTTATGAAAGAAATTGAATCAAAAACTGAGGAAAATGAATCATTCTCAAATAAATTAAAAGAATCTGAAAGTTTATGTGATCAATTAAGGCAAGAGCTAGAAGATTTGAATAATTCTTCCAAAAAAAATACTGATTCCACAAACATTGCTATTCAAGATTTGAAAACATCTAATGAAAAACTTGAAGCTTCCAAGAATGTAATTGAACAGAAATTAAAAGAATCGGGGCATAAAATCACTTCTATCAACAGCGATTTCGATAAAAGGAAAGAAGATTACCAAAGTCAAATTGAGGAATTGAAATTGAAGAATAAAGAACTCGAGAAAAAAACAAGGGACCTCGAAAGTATTAACTCTGAACATACTGATAACAAAGATGTTATGAATAAACAGTTAAACGAAATTAAAGAAAAGAATGAATCACTTGAAGTTTCTAAAAGGGATATTTCTGAAAACAATGAAAAGCATATTGCAAGTTTGAAAGAGGAACATCAAGGTAAGATTTTGGAATTACAAGCTGCCAAAGAAAAAGAGTTAGATGATTTAAAAAAATCAATGGAAACTTTGAAAGAAATGAAAGAAAATTTTGAAAAAAATTCAAGTGACTTTAATGATGAACGTACAAAACTCAATAAAGAGCTATCTGCACTCAAACAAACTTTGGAAGAGAATGGTGATAAAGCAGCTGAATTGGAAAAAATCAAGAAAGAGAAAGAAGCTGAAATGGATAAATTAGTAAAACTCTTGAAGGAAAAGAAAGATGAGGTAGTGGAGTTGGAAAAGAAATTGAAAGAAAAGGATAATAAAGTTTTAGAATTAGAAAAAAGCATTAAAGATCAATTCACTACTAATGAGTCAGTTCTAGAGGAGCATAAGAAAACTCACCAAGCACTCACAAATGAATTAACAATAGCAAAGGACAAAAGCTCCACTTTAGAAAAAGATTTGAAAAAACTTAAAACTAATCTTGCAGAAGTTAAAGATGACATTACTAAAAAAGTAGAAGAAAATAAAGAGCTCGAAAAATATAAGAATGAAAATGATAATAAGGTATTAGTTTTAGAGAAGGACATTAAGTCAATGACAGAGGAGAAAGCCTCTGTTGAATTAACAATTAGCCAATTAAAAGCTCAACTTGACGACTTTAAGAAGGAAGCTGAAACTGCCCAAAATGATTTGAAAACCAATCAGGTCAAGCATGAAAAAGAAACCAAAAAATTGAATGATAAAGTGAAAAAAAATGAAGAACAAATAAAGTCTCTTGAGTCAGAATTGGTTGACAAGGTAAAAGAAGTTGAAAAAGAACGAGAAATGCTCAGTTCCAACTCTGAAACTGTAATCGGAGAATATTCTGATAGAATCAAAACTTTGGAAAGTTCCATTTCAGATTTGAAGAAAACGAACGGAGAGAAAATTAAAGTACTTGAGAAGGAAAAGGAAGGATTGAATGATGAAATACAAAAATTGAATGACACAAATACCGAATTAAAACAAAAGGTAACAACTGATGAAAAAGATTTCAAAGAAAAATTGGATGATGCTAAAAAGTCATTAGAAAAATCCAAGCAAGACAATGAAGGTGCTAATAAAAATATAAGTGAGTACAAATCGAAAATTGAATCACTTGAGTTAGCAATAAAAGAATCTCAGGGTGCCCAAAAATCATCCAAAGCGGATTTAACATCTAAGGAGAATCAATTAAAAGAATTAAAAGCATCGAGTGAAAAATCAGAGAAAGAATTGAAAGAAGCAAGGTCATTAAATGATAAATCCGAAAAAGAATTAAAAGAGACTAAAGAACTGAAAGATAAATCAGAAAAAGAATTGATAGAATTAAAAGAATTAAAGATCAAATCGGAAAGGGAGTTGAAAGAAGCTAAGGAATTAAACGAGAAGATTGGAAAAGAATTAAAAGAGGCAAAAGAATCAAAAAATAAGTCAGAAACTGCTCTTAAATCTGCAGAAGAAGAACGTTCAAATCTCGAGAAAAAAATGGAGGAATCCAGAAACCAAATTGAAGAATTGAAGATCAAGATAAAGACAAGTGAAAGCTCTTCGGATTCTGAACTCACAGACTTGAGAAATCAAGCTGATAAAGTAAATGAAGAAAAGAAAAAAATTGAAGAAGAATTAGAAAAGAATAAGTTAAAATTCTCCGAGTTACAAACAAATACTAAATCAGTTCAAGAGCAATTGACTCAATTGGAAAAAGACCTTGAATCTAAAGAAAATAATATCAAAGAATTGAAACTGGATTCTAGTGAATCGAATAAAAAGATTGAAAGTTTGAAGAAAGAGCTCGATAACCAAAATAGTCAACTCCAGAAATTAAAGGAATATGAAGAGAAAGTTTCGAACTTGGAAAAGGTGAAGGATGAAAATGAAACATTCAAAAATGATCTTAAGAATTTACAAACAAAAAACAAAGAACAACAAGAACAAATTAATGAGTTAAAGAGTAAAGAAGATAAAGAAATGAAGAAGATGCAAGAAGAGAATTTAAAACTCAAGTCATCGATTGAAACTAGTGAAAAACAGCAAAATGAAAGTAAAAAATCTTTAGAGGATGAGTTAAGTGAATTGAAAAAACAACTCAAATCTAATCAATCCATGGTGCCTAAATCTGAGTTAGATGATCTTATGCTATTATTATCTGAGATAGAAGATAGTAAAGACAAATACAAGCTGCGTCTTAAGAAATTAGGAGAGGATGTCAGTAGTGATGAAGATGGTGATGACGAAGATGATGATGATGAAGACAGTGATGAGGAGTAAAAGTATAAATCATGCATAGATTAATTAGATTGTCATAGCAAATAATAATATTTAATTTTAAACTCTCGTAACCCATTAAATTTTCAGCTGTACATGAAAAGTTTCGCTCACCAGAAAAAAAAAAATTGATTTACGAATCAAGCTGAAGTAATATTAATAGAAGGTGACAGCCCGATGATTATATTGATTGACTCTTATGACTCGTTTACCAATAATCTATCATGTTTGATTCAGAAATCTACTGGTAAAGAAGTCATCACAATACACAATGACTTTATACAGAGCAATGACTATGAAAGTTTTCTTGAAACTTATTTGGTAGCACTTGATTATATTGTGATTGGACCAGGTCCGGGGCTGCCTAGTGTTGAGTCAGACGTTGGTATAATCAGTTGGATATTCAAATATTTCCAACGTTTCCCTGATAAGGCGGTACCTATGCTTGGTATTTGTCTTGGATTTCAATGTCTTTGTTTCGAATTTGGTAATAAAGTTGCAAAACTAGATAATGTGAAGCATGGTCAAATTTATGATGTTCATGTATTAGATGAACAAAAAGATGACTTGCTATATCAAAATCGATTACAAACTACCATTCCAAGTGTACGATATCATTCTTTATATGTTGATATCAACAAATTAAATGATGAGATTATTCCTTTATCGATTTGTTATGAGAATAATGAAGATCCTAATTCAAATAGAATATTGATGGCTGGTAAACATAAAAGTTTCCCTTTCTATGGTGTTCAATATCATCCTGAGTCCATTTGTACTGAAGGTGGAGATATTTTAATCAAAAATTTTGATGAAATAGCCACCAAATTTAATAGAATCAATAGACCTCACTTGTTTGAAACAAATCTGAAAATAAATGATAAGGTATTACTCGATTCGCTTTCAACAAAAGTTAAAGAAAATGCTTTGTTGGAGGGAAAATACGTCGATCATGGAGAAGACATTAATGTTTCAATACTTGAACCTGAATTTGAATCTGAAAGTATTTTACCTATTGAAATCTGTGATTTCTTAGTTCGTGAAGGAGAGCCTGATTTCGTTTTGTTAAATTCTGCTTCACTTCCTGGTGAATGGTCTATTTTAGGGTTACCTAAAGTTGGTGAGTCAGAAGTTATAACCCATTCTGTGGATGATCCTAACTTGGTAAAAATTCTGGGATTTAAATCTGATGATTATCAAACAATCAATTTGAACTCCAAGGAAACCATTTGGTCATTCATAGCAAAGAAATTTGCAAAATCTTACGTTTCAAGAGCATCTATTGCATCAAAAGCCAAAACTGATGCAATTAAAAAATTTCCATTTTTAGGTGGTTATTTGGGGATTTTTTCTTATGAAGAAGGTAAACATGTTATAATTGAAAGTATTGATTCTGTTTGCAAAAACCAAACTCCTGATCTCAAATTAGTTTTTGTGGAAAGATTTTTATTATTCGACCACAACATGAAAAAATGGTATATTATGTCAGTATCAAAAAACGATGAATCAATTTGGTGTAATAAAATGTGTCAAAGACTTGAAGAAGCTTCTAGATTGAATAAATTGAAAATTGATTTTGGTAGTATTGAATTAAGTATTAATAAGTTACTCGAAGAAAATGAAGAAATCAAATTTGAATTACCTTCAGAAGAGATCTACAAAAAGCAATTTGATTTATGTCAAGAATATTTACATTCTGGTGATACTTATGAACTATGTCTAACAGTACCCCTGAAAATCTACTTACCTTCAGAAATACAACCGTGGGAAATATATAAGATTTTAGTCAAGAAGAATCCATCACCATTTTCTTGTTATATGAATTTTGAAGATGTAACACTCATATCATCTTCCCCAGAAAGGTTTTTAACTTGGAAAGGTGATGATGATGACAAAAAAGTTGAACTTAGACCTATTAAAGGTACTGTAAGAAACACTCCAGAAATTGATTTAGAGAAAGCAACAAGTATTTTAAAAACCCCAAAAGAAATGGGAGAAAACTTGATGATTGTTGACTTAATAAGACATGATTTACATCAGTTTATTGATAATATTCAAGTACCTTCATTGATGAGTGTTGAAGAATATACTTCAGTTTATCAATTGGTAAGTGTTATCAAAGGACAATTAAATAATAATCATTATCATGGAATAGATATTTTACATACTTCATTACCTCCGGGATCAATGACTGGTGCACCTAAGAAAAGGTCAGTTGAATTATTACAAAAAATTGAAGAATTACAACCTAATGCAACTAAAAATGGTAGAAGAGGTATTTACAGTGGTGTTGTTGGTTATTGGTCAATCACTGATGATTCAGATTGGTCTGTTATTATTAGATCTATGTTCCATTACCATCAAGATAAGGAAAATTCTAATGATGTAAATTTATGGAGAATTGGTGCTGGTGGTGCTATTACTGTGTTAAGTACAGTAGAAGATGAATGGGAAGAAATGAGAATCAAATTACAAAGTGCTTTACAAGCTTTCAAATAATCTTAACATAATCTGTAAATAATTGTTTAATTACGTGTAAATAATCATTCCATATTGTATTTATTCACTAGTTTTGGCTTTTTCCTCTTTTGTTTTTTTGCAGCAAGAATTGAGTCTTAATTTTTTTTTAATTATTTCATTTTCGCTGGGCTTACGTAAGCTATTTTTCCGCACTTTTTTTTCTTTAAAAAATTTGTCCAAGTCGACAAAAGAACCCTAATTATTATAATGTCATTTTTTGGTTTTGATCCTTCGGCACCTCCTCATAAGAGGAACGAAGCTACTGAAAGTTATGACTTTGAAAATACCTATGATGGATTAGGTGAACAAGTAGATGATGCGGATGATGCATTGAATGAAGAGACTTTTGGGGGTAGCGGCTCAATTGGTAAAGATTTCCAATTTGGTAGTACACCTTCTGCTCCTTCTTCTCAACCAGCTCAACCAGCTCCTCAAACTGTTAGTTATGCTTCTGCTGCCTCCGCTCCAGCAAATGATGAAGATTTTATGAAGGATCTTTGGGGTGTTTCTAATGCGCCAACTGGTCAACCTCAATCTCAACCTCAACCTCAACCTCAACCCCAACAAGGTGAAAAAAAAATCTTATCTTTAGAAGAAATTGAAGCTCAACTTACTTCAATTGAGCAACAAGATCAACCTCAACGATTTCCTCAACAACATTTTGGTATGCCTGGAATGATGCCACCAAATAACTTTATGGGTCCTCCTGGATTTATGGCTCCTCCTATGTATGGTAATCAGTTTTCTCAGCAACAAATTCCACCTCATATGATTCCTGGATTCATGCAACAAGTCCCTAATCAAATTCCTCCTCAATTTGCAAATGGGATGCCACCTATGCCTCAGCAATCTCAAGGAATTCCTCCTATGCAACAAGCAAACATTCAAGGTCCTGTTCCTGGTGCTCCTAATTCTGCTCCAGCTCCTGTTCATGCTTCCGCTCCAATTTCTGCTCCAGTCCCAGTTCCTGAAACTACTAATAGTGCTCCAGGGAGACAAACAATGAGTGAAACTCTTCAAGGAAATTCAAATGCTGAACAAGAAAAGGTATTGAATGATCATCATTCCCATCAAAAAAGAGATTCTAAAGTAAACAATTCAAGATTCCCAGTTCTTGGATCAAAAGAGCAACCAAATCGCTCCTTCCCAAAACACCAACACCAACATATGAACATTCCAAATGAATATCATGAACCTCAAGAACTTACTCCTGAACAACAAGCTAAATTAGCAAGAAGACAAGAAAAAGTTTCTCGTATCATGAGATATTCAGGTATAATGAATCCAAAAGATAAAGATTTTGTTACTCGTTTCCAATTATCTCAAATTGTCACTGAAGATCCATACAATGAAGATTTTTATGCTCAAGTTCATAAGGTCATTCATCCTAAATTTAACAATCCTTCTCAACAACAACAAGCTCAACAAAATAATTCTATTGCTCAAGCTTACCTTGATCAAAGTGGTCACAGATTAGGTGGACGTAATAAGAGAGCTGATATTGCCTTACAAAGAATGCAACAACAAGTTCAAAGAGCTGTAACTGTTGCTAAAGAAAGACCTAAATTAACTCAATACGCCAGAGAAGGTGCATTAGGAAAGATTTCTTTTGGTACTGGTAAAAAACCAAGACAACAATTGGAATTATTTAGTAAAGCAGTTCAAAAGGAAATTGAAAAAGAAGATGAAGAAAACTCTTCAAAAGATGGTTTGGATGTCAAAAAAATCAATTCTGCTATGAAAAAACAAAGATCACCTTCTATTGCTGTTTCCAATGATTCATTCAAAAAATATACTAAAAAAGATATCATGGGTATATTGGAAAACATAATAACCAATTTGATGGCTGTTGAAAGTGAATCAAGATTATCATCTGATGTAGATACTAGTAACTTATGGGAATCATTAAAAGTTTTAGAACAATCATCATCTAGAGTTAATGATCCTGCTGAAATCAATCCATTCATTCAATGTTTAAATCATGACAAAGCTTTAAAAATTTTATCAAGATTATTTAAATTTTTATCTAGAGAACAAATTTTAACCATTGCTACATTATTAATGTCAAACTTAGAGAATTTATCTGTAATTAAAACTGGTTCCTATACAAAATATGATGATAAGAAATTACCAAATAATGTTAATAAATTAGTTGAAACATATTCGTTAACTTTTACTAAAGTTTTTATGAATGCTGTTCAAGATTTCAAATTCAATGAAATTATAGGTTTATTAGTTATATTAAATGAGCATAATAATGTTTCTTATGTATCTACAACTAAAGTTGGTTTATCAATCTTAACAACATTATTATCAAGAGCTGAATTAATTAGAGGTGAAGGTACTATTTCAGCTACAGATTTATCTGAATGGTCATCTTGTTATGATGAATTATTTACCTCATTAGAAACTCGTATCAATTTAATTTTCCCTCCACATGATGATGAAATTGGTACTATGAGTGAAAGTTATGTTTGGCAATTCTTGGCCACTTTATCATTGGGTGGTAAGTTAAGTCATCAAAGAATCATTGTTGATGAAGTCAGAGATCAAATCTTTTCAGTTATGAATATGGCTAAATCAATTGATAATAATGATATTAATAATTTCTACAAAAAACAAAACTTATTAAACAACTTAAATATGTTCTTAGTGGTTATGGGATTAGTTGCTGATGAAAATGAGATCAAGGAATTGTAACCTTAAAAGTAGTTGATTTTTGTATTATATAGTCTATTACTAAATTTTTTTATTTTCTTTTAATTCTTGAATAAACAATGAAATGAAGCAATTCTCAATTAACTGCATGAATAATAATTGCAAAAAACGTAGTTTGAAAAAAAAAAAAAAAAAAAAAATATAAATAAAAGAAAAAATCTAAAAAAATACATAACCAACTTAAAGAAGCAAAACTATATCACCAGATTTATAGAATATTCATAGACCAATAAAAGGTTTGACTATATTGGTGTCAAGATGTTAAAATTGTAACTAGAGCAAATAGTTTTAAAAAATTTTAGTTGAAACTGCGGAAAAAATTATATTAAAGCTATTTAGGTGAAATAAAGGTTTTACTAATACAAAATATTACAATATGGTTAAATTATGGAAGCGTATAGATGCTCTGAATTTAGGGTATCTAAGTTTTCTAAGTTATTAATTTTATGTGGTTGTTCTTGTTCTTTGGGATTTTCATTATCACAAGAAAAGTTTGATGTTGCACTAGAATTTGCATCCAATGATTTGTTTTTAAGTTTATGACTATTACTCATTACTGATGATATAGTGGTAGAACCAGAAAAATCTCTCTTATCATCTATATGGTTTATATTCAACGGTGCAACACCATCAATATCTTGAGTATCATTATCGAAAGTACTGTCAGTATCAGAATCATATAATTCTTCTTCTGCAGTTTGATAAACACTTGAAATAGTAGAAGTTATAGAAAAATTTTTTGGAATCGATTTCTGCTTCTTAATATGTTTAGGTTCTTCAAATTTGATGCTTCTCGCTGGAAATTGACTTTTAACGGAATTGTTTTGATCTTTTTTATCAATTGATTCTTTAGTTTGGGTTACTTTCAATTCATCATGATAAACCATCAGTTCTTTATAATCAGAAACTTCGAAATCATTACATTCATCTATAGTTGGAGATCTTTCGGAACTCGCTTTCGGTGTTATTACTTTTTCTCTGTGGAAAGGCTTTAATAAAAATTCATCATCATTAGAATTAATGTTCAAGTGATTTGGCATAGATCTCGAGGTTTTGAAACCTTTGCTAATACCCATTTCAAAAGGTGGTAATAGATGTTTTGATTTGCCATCATAAGGGAAATAATTATTAGGTTTTGTTTGATGTTCATCGGTAACAGTGATATTCATAGGTATAAATTGCTTCCTTATTTTTTTCGAAGAATTAGAAGAATCTTCAAATGTTGGAGAATTATTTGATTTTGGAGAAAATTCACGTCCTCTTTGAATTGGCGATGAAAGGAATGTATTTATTTGCCTTTCTCTTCCTAATAATTGTTTGAGATGATCAATTTCCTCTTGTTTCTTATTAACCATCAAAGTATATCTTTCAGCTAAGATTAACATTTCATTTCTATATACCTCATTTCTTGAGGTTGAAAGTGATGGATTTATAGGAGTATAATAATCAATATCACCAACTTTATCACGTACATCATCAGCAATCACACTTTGGAACGGATCTTTTGAATTACGTTCAAGGATTGCTTCATGTAATTGAGGTTTAGGTTTTTTGACATTGAAATATACATCTTTTTTATCTTCTTCAGATAAACTATTATTTAATTCAATATCATCCTCATTTAAAACTTTGGAATTATTTGAGATCTTTATAGAATTTAATAAAGGAGATGGAGATCCTGAAAAAAATGAATCATTAGATTTTGCAGGTGAAGGTGAAATTACTCTTAATCTTGAAGGGACATTGATATTTTTGATAATTTGATATTTAACATCTTTGAAAGTTTCAAACTCAGTATAAGGATAACCAGATCTTACACTATTTTCATTAGATGATTGAAATACTAATGATTCTCTATTTGGCGATTGTAATATCATAGACTCTCTTCTTGAAGTACTATGGGATAAATTATCATTGTCAAAAGTAATTGAATCAACATTTTCATTTATATCAATCGTTCTATCAATTTTTGGAGTCGGTGCTTTATCAAGATTCATATGATTTAACGGAGTTATATTGTCATTTCTCAATTGTTCTATTGACCCGTTTATATTAATGAATCTTTTCTGCTCAATCGTATTGTTTGATTCTATTTTTTCGAAAGTTACGGTACTTTCATTATTAGACCCATTTGAATCCATTTTGCCTGTATTTTCAAGACAAAGTTTATCAGAACTGGTGTAGAATATGGAAGTTGTTTTATCATAAGATTTATCATTAGCAGCATCAATTGCTTTGCCCTGTACAAGAATTTGTTTCCCATGAGGGTTTTCAATTCTTCTTATACCTCGGAAAACATTATCGATATCAATATCCAGTTCATTAGCATTAAAGCTTACTTCTTTTTGGTCTTTTGAAATCTCTTGAGAACTTTCCGATATATCATGTATTTTATTTGGACATTTTGGTTTGGCTATTAAAGGTTCTGATTCCTCTAAAGATAACTTATTGATTACAGGTTCGATATTTATACTTGATAAATCATTTAAAATAGAATTTGATTCAATATGAGAATCTTTTAAATGATAGTCTGATTTCTCATAATCATCAAGTATACTATCCTTGGTAGAATTTCTATTAGGATTTAATTGATTACTTTGTAATATTTCATTAAATGAAGGACTTTGTATACGATCAAGTATTGGACGATACTCAAATGAATCGTTTGGATAATCTATACTTTGATCTGGTTGATCGATTTGAAGTTTGAAAGAACAATCACTAGGAATCATTTTTTTAAAATTAGCTCTTTTATCAAATGTATTAGTCAGGAAATTGGATTCAGTCACAGGAATCAATGAGTCTTCATACCCTTGTATAAGATCATCAAATTTATTTTTTTCATATAAATCAAAATCACTAGAAGGTTTCCATAAATTCTTATTCGATTTTTTCCTAGGTATTATTTTACTTAAGAAATTTTGACTTTTAGAATTAGTAATTTTGGCTTCTTTTGGTTGAGGTAAAGAATTTAATCTCAGTTCAGATACATTTAAAAGTGGAATTTTATTAGTTATTGGATTATTTTTTATTTTATCTTGTTGCAAATTTTCTTTCCCATATTCATCAAGTTTTGATCTCTGTTTAGGATCTAGTTTATCATTGATATGATGACGGACCACTTTTCTATGGAAAATTTTTGGAAAAGTCATCTTTCAAAGACAAGTGACGTCAAGCTTTATGAATTATCTTTTTATTGTAAAACTTTTCCTTACTTTAATCTTAAGTTTAATTGGAAGTGAAAAAAAAAGAAGAAAAAATTATTGCACCGACGGAAACTCTATTAAATATTTAAACGGCACAATAGTTTAAAAGGTGATTAAGCTTGAATATTATATTTTAGTTAAAAGTTAGTTGAAGGAAGAAAGATTTGTTTCAAAAATATCAAAAAATATACAAAGTTGAAGGAATATAAACAACGATCCACTGAATATATTAGTAAGGGAAAGAACAAAGAAATTGGAGATTAGAACAATACATAATGCCGGATTTGATGCTTTAGGAAGAGTAAGTATACATTTAAAACCCACAATAAGATAAGAACAATGGATTAGGAAAAAAGTAAATTAATTTAATGTTTGTTAGTTATTTACTTTATAACCAAAACAAGTAATTTTGGCGCGCCCTATAATATTTCGATGAGATTTATGCATCAAAAAAAGCTTAAAGGAAAACACAAAGGTATTTTTCAATTTTCAATCTACGCATACGAGGAACCGAGCTGCCGTTTGGACTCATGTAGATTTAAACATGTTGGACTGATTATAATTAGAGAAAGATCCCCCACTTTAAAATGATAGAAAGAATTTAAGTTAAAGAATAAAAATCAAGGGCTCTTTTATACATTTACTTTTGTTTATTTTTGTTTTCTATTCAATTGACTTTAATTGATGAATTTAATAATACCTTTAGTGTTTCTTGCATTCTAGGTCTGTAGAGTAACTAGAATTGATTCCGGTGTTAATGATATTTAATCATAGCGCTTAATTAACAATACGGAATAGTTTTGTACCATAGAATGTTGGTTTCCTTATTAAGTAATCGAAAAACAATTTTGTAAACAAACTAGAAAGTACGCGTTTGTATTAGGATTATTATTTTATAGTAATAATTTTAGGTAATTGTTTAGTGTTTCAAAGAACAAATTTGCAAGTATAGGGTTCCTATTTACGGTGACATGTGCTAGTGATTATTATGTTGGTTTTTATATTTGAAAAATCAGGAGAAAAGTTTTTCTAGGATTTCAACTTTAGCCACAACAACTAAGACAATAACAACGCCTATTTTTTATGGTCTGTTTTATTTTCAAATGTTGAGCTTTTTCTCTATTGTCTCGGATGCCTTGATCCTAAATAATATTGAGTAAAATAATTATTATGTCTCAAAGTTAATTAAATTAAATGCGTTTAAATATATTTTTTGACTATTAATAAAGTTGCATCACTTTATGTTATTTAAAACAGGGGAAATTTTCAACCAACTGAAAAATAACACAGTGAAAAGAAACTGAAAAAAAAGGAAAAAATAAACTTTATCATAATTTATATTTACGACTTGTGTAATTGATTCTCCTCACGTAAAGTTGAAGATTTTTCAAGAATTACAGTGAGCGAATCCCGGCTAAGTACAATGTGGGTCTAAATTTTATTTCGCAATGCAAGATTTACTTTTTTAAAAAAAAAAAATGATAATTTGACACATCACGAGACAGGGAGCACGTGATGGATTATTGACTCAAAATTGATTAACCACCAAGGTTTATCACTTTTTGAGAAGTAAAAAAAATTGCAACAATTATTACTACTATTACCTCACTATGAATGCCAATGATATAGAGAAAATCATGCATGGTTATGTTCATGGACATATTCATAGGCATAAGGATCACACGCATATCCACGGACATATACATTCCCATGATAACCAAGTTATTAACCTTGAAGGACCTCAATATATCGTGAAGGATCAAGTTGCAACAACTGCTGAACAACCTCTCTCAACCTTGAATGGTGAAATAAAATCAGATAATACAAATGAAAACTATCAACTTAGTACATCAGGATCAGTAACTTCGGACCATATAGACACACCGAATCAAACAATAACGGCAACTGATGGTAATGCTTCAAAGAATGAATTAATTAACTGCCCCCTCGATTCATTACCATTATGTGAAGAAATTTTCTGTTCTGAGTTAGATGATTGTTTTTATACAAACTGTGATGATACAAAAGATCATGCTTCAATATATGAAGATTTAGATGGATATCTGGAAACTTCCAATGATAAAAGTGAAACTAGTTCAATAAATCAAGCTATTTGTAATGATTCAACATGTTTGAAAGATGAAAATTCTTTGATTTGTTGCTACGATAAATCCCATTTGAAAAGTCATACTAATAATCTATGTAAATTCCAAAATAATGAGAAGCAATTATTTGATCAAATATTTGGTGAATTGAATAATGATTTTAATCTGTTTACTCAAAATGCAGAACCTTTTAAAAAGAAAATGAGTAATAATGACCATAATACACAAATAAATGATAATGATAATCATAACAGTACCGATAATAATAGTCATAACCATAACAACAACATTCATGAGGTTCATTACCCTCATGAAACTCACCCATTTAATTCCATACACAAAGCATGCTTTCATACAAATATACCTGTTGAAAATACCATATCTGATGAAGGACAATTGATGGACTATGATTTCCATTTTAAATTCAATAATTCATCTCTGAAAAATCCAAATGACACTGATAAAATAAAATTATTAGAAAATTCTTTTAATTGTAAATGGGATAATTGTAATAAAAATTTAAATGATGATACTTTTTTCAAACATTTGATGGAAAAACATATAGATGACAACTGTAGTCTTTTTAATTGTGAATGGGAAGATTGTAATTATAAAAATGAAGATTTAAATGGATTATTGGATCATTTAAATTCCCATAAAACTGATACAAATGATTTAAATATTTTGACTCCAAATTCAACGTTGATATCTCCAAAGAATAATGAAGCAGTATTACCTACAAACCTGGAAATTAATTTAGATGAAAAAATCAATAAAGAATCTAATAGCGATTTGAATGGTAATAGAATGAATATAACCAATTTACAAATTAAACCAAAACCTTGTAAACATAAAATTGATGAAAATTTCACATGTTGTTGGGAAATAGGAACAGATATAAATGGATTACCTATAAAATGTAATAGAACCCATAAATCATCTGGAGATTTACAAGATCATTTAATTAATGATCATATTGGATCAGGGAAATCTAGTTATAATTGTAATTGGATCGACTGTGATCGTCATCATGGTAAACCATTTCCACAAAAGCAAAAGCTTCTAAGACATATACATATTCATACAAATTTTAAACCATGTAAATGTGAAGTATGCGGAGCTCAATTTGCTGTAGAGACTATGCTTACTCAACATATGAGAATACATTCAGGTGAAAAACCTTTTAGTTGTTCTATTTGTGGTAAAATGTTTGCAACAAGTTCAAGTTTATCAATACATAATAGAGTTCATACAGGTGAGAAACCTTTAGTATGTAAATGGCCAAATTGTGGTAAAAAATTTAGTGAATCTTCAAATTTAACTAAACATATGAAAACTCATACTAAAAATTTTACTTGTGGTATTTGTAATGCTGAATTTGATAAAAAGTCAACATATTTAAAGCATGTTAAGTTACATAATGAAAGTACAACAAACATAAACGAATATATCAAAAGAGAAGATCCAAACACCTCTTGGAATTTAAATGTATATGGAAACGTTGTATAACTTTTTATAGATTTTTCTCTTGAATATATATGAGAATCAATTTTTGTGTCACTTTTATTATCATGAATCCATTTTATTTGAAAATTCGCACTAAATTTTCATCTTCAAAAGCTTTGAAAAAAAAAAGTTTTTACAAAAAAAGCCTTAAGATAAGATGAAACCATCAACAATTTTACTTAGAACGGTGAAACCTAGATTACCGGCTGAATCGGATAAACTATTCCAAATACCATCATTAACTTCTATAAATGTTAAAGACTTACCAAATAATGGTTTCGGTAAAGGAAACTATTCATTCAATAAAACTAAATTTGGTCATTGGCCAGTATATAAAAAAGTTCAAAATACTAAAATAACAACTGAAATAAAGAGAATAAAAGGTGATGTTGCTCAATTTAAAAAGGACTTAATAAATGCATATCCTCAGTTAGATCCTAAGCAAGTTACTATTAATCAGTTAGCTGGATATATCAATATTAAAGGTGATGAAGTTGAGAATATCAAGCAAGTACTTGACAAACATATTTAAAATAGATTATAAAAAAATTCAAATAGAGATTTGTGGCTAAATTTTATGTACATAGTTAATTAAAGATAATATTAAAATATAAATTTATATTAAAAAAAGTTATCAATCGTAATTATACAATTTATAGAAAAAGTTTCGTTAATTTATAAAAATACTTCATTAATTTTCTGAACCAATTTCAGAATTTGGAGTGCTAGCAGTCTCGGAAGATCCAAAAGCTGCTTGACGAATAGAAATGATCCAAGGATCATTTAATAAATCAATTGCACTTGGTCTTTTCTTTGGGTCATGTTCTAAACATCTAGCAACAAACTTTCTACCTGGTTCACTTAATTGATCAGGTGAAGGTAATTGAGGTTTATGCCCTGCAGCTATATGATACATGATAGCCCATTCATTATCTAGATTTGCCCATGGTCTACGACCTGTAGCCATTTCTAATACACAACAACCTAATGACCAAATATCAATTACACCGTTTCTATCAGTAGATGCTCCTGTAATAACTTCAGGGGACATATACATTGGAGTACCAGTCATTGAACTTAAATTATTATGATTACCAGCTAAAGGTTTACTTGATTTACTAGGAGCTGGACCTCTTGTTCTACCACTTGTTGCAATAACTTTTGCAGCTCCAAAATCAACAAATTTAATAACTCCATTATGATCCAATAAAATATTTTCGGGTTTAATATCTCTATGAACAACCCCTGATTGATGCAAATATGCTAAACCTTCCAACATTTGAAGAGTATAAACTTGAATGACCATTTCATCTTCAATTCTTCCATGTAATAATAATGCAGCTAATGATCCACCTTCACAGAATTCCATGAAAATATATACTTTGTCACGATGAACTTCAACACCGAAATATTGAACTACATTAGGATGATTTAACATTTCTAATACGGTCATTTCATCTCTAATCGATGGAACAATATTCTTAATTGATTGACTATCATGAAATCTAATTTCTTTTACAGCCATAACACCTCCAGTATCTAAATTCACTGCCGCATAGACATCACCAAAAGTACCACCTCCAATAAATCTACCCTTTTGCCATCTAATAGATACACTTGAAAAAGAAGATGCCAATAAAGTAACAAAATGATATTCAGAATCAGAAACATCAAGAACTCTACCAACTGAATGTAATTCACCTTGTAATTCTGATCTGAATTTTTCAATTTCTTCGATTTGACTCATCATATCTTCCTTATATGCATTTATAATATATTCATCATCTGCAGAATTTTCAAGACGATTCTTTTGGGAAGTCCATCTTAATAATTTTCTCTTTTCAGCTTCAATAGATCTAGCACCCATAATATCAAAATGAGAAATAAGTAATGACATACAACGTGCAACTTTTAATTTCAAATTATAGAATTGTTCATCATTCAAAACTAATACATTAAACCCTCTTGTCATATCCATAGCAAATTCTAATGCTAAAACACACCATCTAAAAGTTTTTCTATCAGTTGGGACACAATCATCACAAATAAAACTAACCCATTCAATACATAATTGAATTAATTTCATAATAAAAGTGGATTTTCTAGATGCATCTAAATTCTTTACAGAATTCTTACCATAATCTCTAGCATAAACAAAATAACCATTAATAATTTCTTGACATCCACCTTCAGGTGCATATTTATTACATTGTGATCTAACAATTTTAACAGAATCCAAAACTGATAATGACATTTTGAAAAAAATACGATTAATTCTAGTTAATTCATGATGAACTTTGGCAAGTGAACATCTTTGAGCAATCGGTTTAACCGTTCCATTTCCTGAATATAATATTTCACCAACTAGATCTAAAAATTTCTCTTTAACAATATGTAAACTATAAGAAGGCAATTTAGTTATTAATAACATTTGACCAACTTTTACATCAGTAATTGGAACATCTTTGATATTTAAATTGACAACTTCACCTTCCCATACAATAGGTTTTGGAGGACATAAAGCTAAAACATAGGCAAAGTCTTTGGAATGTGAAGGTAAAGCAGGTTGGATTCTAGTTTGAGTTGGATGATTTTCACCTTCTTCATGATGTTGAAGTAATTTCAAGAGTTCGGAGAAATCCAGAGTTGCAACATTTGGATCAATACCAATAAATGAACCATTAATAATCTTTAAGATATCTTGTTCATTTCCAAAAAGTTCAGGACTTGCAAAAAAGTAAGTACCTTGAGTTTCAACTGTTCCTGTGTAAACTAAGAAATGATCACTAGCTTTCAAGATTTCAAGTAGATTTTTAGTTCTATAATTTGGGGTTGAAGAAATATCAAAAACCAAAGAATTTGTAAAATCTCTAGAAATTTCTCCTGTAAATCTTGCAAGCTTACGACGAAGTTGACCAAAGTTTTCAGTTGTTGAACTATACCATCTCACTAAATCTGATACAGTAGGATTTTGAGATGGAAGTGATTTTACTTGATGATTGAAATATGCCATAAGTCTATGAATTAATCTCAGAGTAAGTAAAGTGATTTGTTCAGCAACAACTGTCCCTCCACCTTCAACATAATTACCTAACCATCTAATATAATTATATGTTTCTTCCAATTCTTCAGGTTCTTTAAAAGTTCTGAAATTTGTTGGTGATCTTGCACTATCTAATAATTTTCTATTCAATAAAATTAATGAATATTTCAAACAATCTAAAACAGCTTTATCAAATTCTGCATTTTCTTCTTCGAAGAAATCACCAATAACCCAAGTTTTACCTATATCAGATTTACAATATTCTTTAATACCCAGTTTTACTTCTAATGCAATAGTAATATATGTTCTAAAATCATCAATCATTTGATCAATCATCATTAATGTTGGATTCTGTAATTTCATGGCATATTTTATACGCACATTTATAATTTCTTTGATTAATTTCATAGGTATGAGACATAATCTAATCAAATCATTAAGATAATCTGGAAGTTTTAAGACTTCAAATATATGACCAAGTCTTATGTAAGTATCTTTAGATTTTATCATCCAAGGTGCTAATGGGACAAATATACGTTTAACAAATATATTATGGACATCCTTCTCTTTCATTAATCTTTCAGCCAAGGATTTATTGTCTTCACCAAAGATTTTCTTTACAACTTGACTTGGTTCACTTGGAGGACTTTCTGTTGGAGGTGTAACATTTTCAACGGGGGATTTAGTTATATCCAATTCATCATTACCTATCCAAACACGAAGCGATTCTGATTGTCTTTTAATAGCGTCTGTAATAGATAACCATGCAGTTAATGAATCAATTCTATTTTGAAATTCTTCGGTTCTACATTCAGGTTTATCATTTTTCATTTCATCTAAAGTTCTCCATAAATCGCAACATCTTTCCCATTTATCTAAGATACTTTTCACTTGTTCTCGAGGAGGATTCCCAATAGGATCGTCATAACTAACTTCATATTTATTGATTTCTTCAATAACATTATCCACCAAAGTTCTACGATATGAAATAATCTTTCTTTGGTCATCTTCAGTACGACCTAAAAGCTTTGCCCGTATTCCAAACCATAAACTTTCTTTATAAGTAGCATGAAGGTAAGATTCTTGTTCTTCTGAATTACTATTATTAATTATTTTAGTTTTTTCTGAACGAACAACATCACCAGTAAGAACTGAAGTTAACATTGCTTGCCATTCCAACCTTGCTAAAACAGCAGGATCTTCTGTAGATTCATCTTTATTTAATTGAGTTATATTCTTGTTAGGATTGATAGTCAATTTATTAACACCATTTTGTATCAATGAATTTGCAAAATTAAAATCAAGTTGATATTTTTCATCATCCATATCAACCAATAAAGAAGTATTAGCATCAGCTTCATCTTCATCATCTTCATCATCATCTTCATTATTATTTGATTCACCATCTCTTGATTCTTCATCAGCACCAGTAATACCTTTAGTATAATAATCATCTACAATCTGATTTCTTATTTTCCTAATGTATGCCCTTTCTTGTGCCATGAACAGAGAATTATGGTGCTGTAAATTATGAGCCAACATCAGACTTAAAGATCTTGAGTGTTGCCTATTTGATTGCAAAGAATTGGTGCCATCATTGTTATTATTATTATTTATATTGCTTCCGCCTTGGTTGGATTTTCTGTCAAAATGAGGGTTACTACCTAATAAAGTAGGGGAATTAACTAATGAAGATTCAGCACTATTAGATGATGAAGAATTGTTACTACCATTTTGAGTTGACCTTTTAAGCAGGCTACTAATTGGTTGTCCATTATTGCCATTATTTAAATTTGGTAGATTATTTTGATGATAACTTGAAGATTGAGTTCTCAATAATGAAGGTTTACGACTTGTTGCTTGATGGTTGGGTACCATTCGAGGACTATGATGTTGTTGTTGCTGCTGCTGCAGTATCAGCTGTTGAGATCCATTTAAATTATCTCTAGAATTACCAGGATTATGATTTTGGCTCCCTGGCATTTTCTTTATTTTCTCTTTGAAAATTAATTTACTAATTTATAGCTTTTGTCTGATTTTTTTTTGCTCAAGGATTCGAGCAACGGGGATTAACTTGTTTGAAAGCCGCACACATTTCGCGTTAAAAAGTTATTATATTAGATTTTATAAGAGATATAACGTGTATGAATAATAATAAGACCTAAAGTTTAGAACATTTAAATGGTTTCCTTATATAATATAGTGAAGGAGGGGACCTTGGAAGAGAACGGAATATCATCACTGATTCCTTCACTAGATAAGTATTTATTCAAAAATAATATTCTGGGGATTTATGATTTCCAAAATGTTCCAAATTGTAATGGATTACATATTATCTTATCATTTATAATGATTTCTCATTTAAAATATAATGATATAAATAGAATCATTATAGTGGAGACATTAAATCGCTTCCCAATGAATATTTTAGAAGAGAATTTAACATCGGAAGTTATAACCAATAGAATTGATAAATATTATTGTAATTCATATTCAAAATTAATCATTTTTTTACAAAATTTAATCAAAAAACCAAATAATTCAAACGTATTATTAATAATTAATAATTTCCATGAATTATTGGATTTTTATCGTTTACAATTATCTGCAACTTATGAAGAAACTTTATTAAAATTTCAAATTTCTGATAATACAACGATGATTAATTATAAAGAAATGATAGAAACAGAAGGAACTCTTCCAAAATTAATTCAATTACCTCAAAATTCAGATTTATTAAAAGGTAGTCCATTTTTAAAATTTGAAAATCATTTTAATCATTTGGTTAATATATTATCTCAATTAACATATCAGAAAAAGAATCTGATTGTATTTTTAACTGGTTCATTAGATTCCAAATATCAATATTATACTCCACGTCAAAATTTTAATTCAATGGAAGCATCCTCACAAGGATCCAATCAACAAACTTCTTCATCTGCATCACCTTCAGCATCATTATCAGATTTCAATACAACGAATTCACGTAATTTTAGAAAAGGTAGAATGGTCCTTTGTTATTCAAATAAATCTATACGACCTAATAATCAAAATAACAATGGGAAACAATTAGAATCTATTTTAAATAAAAAGGTTGTTTTTTATTATGACTGGTATCATAAAACACCTCATTTTTCACAATCTATGTTAAATTCTTCATCTGTAATATCAAAAGAAAAACTTGAATTGATTTTTTGTTGTAAAGTTTTAGCCGATAATGAAAAATCAAAGGATAAATTGATTTATTTCAAAAAAAATCCACAAGGTCATTTAATTGATCTAACATCAACTAAATCTAATTCAAGTTTAGATTTAACTCTGGATATCCCTGATATTACTGCAGAAAGTATTACAATAAATCAATCTATACCTGAGACGCTGATTATTGATAATTTACCATCATCACCAAACCTTTCAACTAGTCAAATAAGACATTTTTTCCCACCATCTGAAGATCAAAATCAGTCCAAGTCTCATAATATATTAATAGAACAAAATGAAGATATAGAATCAAACTTAGATCTGGTTGTAGGAGATTCTCAAGAATGTCTTATCGGTACACCTTTATAGGATATTGGCAGCCAAATTTCCTGCATACGACATACAAAACGCATCGCACAATTTTTTTTTTTTATTTAACAAATTTGGAAAAAAATCAAAAACTCATCGCATAGATACTATCAAATTTATAGAAATATATTTATATCAAAATGTCTACATTGATACCGCCACCATCGAAGAAACAAAAGAAAGAGGCACAAAAAGTACAAGATGTTGATTTAATTCCAAAAGATTTACCTAATATTCTTATAAAGTTCGAAGCATCAGATACTGGAGAATCAATTGGAGGATCTATTAGGGTACCTGGTGGAATAACGGAAAAACAATTAGAAGAACTTCTAAATCAATTACAAGGAAATGCAGATGAGCCAGTTCCTTATACATTTGCCTTGTTAAATAAAAAAGATGATGAAAAATCCGAAATGATAGATATAAGAGATAATGTTTATAATTCAGTTTTAAAACCAGAGATTAAAACCACAGAAGATTTCATGACTTTAGTTTATACACCAAGAGCTGTTTTTAAAGTTAAACCTGTTACAAGATCAAGTAATGCAATTGCAGGACATGGATCTACTATTTTATGTTGTGCATTTGCACCTAATAATTCTGGTAGAATGTGTTCAGGAGCTGGAGATTCTACTGCAAGAATTTGGGATTGTAATACCCAAACTCCAATGGCAACATTATCAGGACATAGTAATTGGATTTTATGTGTTTCATATTCTCCATGTGGTACAATGATTGCAACAGGTTCAATGGATAATACTATAAGGTTATGGGAATCAGATTCAGGTAAACCGATTGGTAAAGCATTAACAGGCCACGGGAAATGGATTACAAGTCTTTGTTGGGAACCATTACATTTAGTAAAAGAAGAAAATTCACCAAGGTTAGCATCATCATCAAAAGATGGTACTATTAAAGTTTGGGATACATCAAGAAGAACTTGTGTTTTAACAATGAGTGGACATACAAATTCAGTATCATGTGTTAAATGGTCAGGTAATAATATTATTTATAGTGGATCACATGATAAAACTATTAAAGCATGGGATATTACAGCTAATGGGAAATGTATTCAAACATTGAAAAGTCATGCACATTGGGTAAATCATTTATCATTATCAACAGATCAAGTTATTCGTAAAGGAGGATTTGATCATACAAGTAATAGGAAAAGTATAAAAGAAATATCTTCAAAAGAATTACGTTTAAAAGCTTTAAAAGAATATGAAAAAGTAGCTAAATTAGGTGGTAATATAAGTGAAAGAATGGTAACAGCTAGTGATGATTTTACCATGTATTTATGGGAACCTTTGAAATCAAATAAACCAATTTGTAGAATGACAGGACATCAAAAATTAGTTAATCATGTTTCATTTTCTCCAGATGGTAGATATATTGCATCATCATCATTTGATAATTCAATTAAAATTTGGGATGGTATTAAAGGAACTTTCATTGGTACTTTAAGAGGTCATGTAGCATCAGTTTATCAAACTTCTTGGTCTTCAGATAATAGATTATTAGTAAGTTGTTCAAAAGATACTACTTTAAAAGTTTGGGATATTAGAACTAAAAAATTAATGGTTGATTTACCAGGTCATCAAGATGAAGTATACGCTGTTGATTGGAGTGTTGATGGTAAGAAGGTCGCTAGTGGTGGTAAAGATAAAATGATTAGAATATGGTCTCATTAAATAGATTTCAATATATTCATAGACAATGTCTCAGATTCTCTATTATACACTGCCTGCAAATTTGAAAAAAAAACTGAGCTGCTTACATAATCAAAAGTTATGACCCCCTCGCTATAGTTAAAGTTTCGAAAAAGTTGAGGCCAAATCAATTGCTAAAACATAGATCGGTAATTAGCTAAGCTTTACAATGGCAGTAGTTAGAAGAGGAGGCCGTAAAAAGGATAAACAACAAGCGCCACCTACCAAGAGTGGTGGTATTCAAAAGGCAGAATTTGATCTTCATAAAAAGAAAGAAGTTGGTGTTTCAGATTTAACTTTGTTGTCAAAGATAACTGATGAAGCTATCAATGAAAATTTACATAAAAGATTTATGAATAATACTATTTATACTTATATTGGACATGTTTTGATTTCTGTAAATCCATTCCAAGATTTGGGGATATATACTCAAGAAAATTTAAGTAAATATAAAGGTAAAAATAGATTAGAAGTTCCTCCACATGTTTTCGCTATAGCTGAAACAATGTATTATCATTTAAAATCTTATGGAGAAAATCAATGTGTTATTATTTCTGGTGAATCCGGGGCTGGGAAAACAGAAGCTGCAAAACAAATCATGCAATATATTGCCAATGTTTCTGTAGATGATAATACTTCTGCGACTAGTTCCGAGATTACTAAAATTAAAGATATGGTTTTAGCAACAAATCCTTTATTAGAATCATTTGGTTGTGCTAAAACTTTAAGAAATAATAATTCTTCAAGACATGGTAAATATTTAGAAATTTATTTTAATCCTTCAAATTATCAACCAGTTGCAGCTCATATTACCAATTATCTTTTAGAAAAGCAAAGAGTGGTATCTCAAATTACAAATGAACGTAATTTCCATATTTTTTATCAATTTACTAAACATTGTCCTCCTCAATATCAACAAAATTTTGGTATTCAAGGTCCTGAAACTTATATTTATACATCAGCAGCCAATTGTATATCTGTTGATGGTGTTGATGATAATAAAGATTTTCAAGATACTTTAAAAGCAATGGAAATTATTGGTTTAAAACAAAATGAACAAGATCAAATCTTTAGAATGTTAGCACTGATTTTATGGATAGGTAATGTTTCATTTGTTGAAGATGAACAAGGTAATGCAGCTATTAGAGATGAAAGTGTTACAAATTTTGTTGCTTATTTATTAGAAACTGATAATGAAATTTTGAAAAAATCTTTAATAGAAAAAATTGTTCAAACAAGTCATGGTACAAGAAGAGGTTCAACTTATCATTCACCTTTAAATATTGTTCAAGCTACTGCAGTCCGTGATGCTTTAGCTAAAGGTATTTATAATAATCTTTTCGATTGGATAGTGGAAAGAGTCAATGCTTCCTTAACTTCTGCAACTTCAATGGAAAAGAAATCAATAGGTATTTTAGATATTTATGGATTTGAAATTTTTGAACATAATTCATTTGAACAAATTTGTATCAATTATGTTAATGAAAAATTACAACAAATTTTTATTCAATTAACATTAAAAGCTGAACAAGATGAATATGTCCAAGAACAAATTAAATGGACTCCAATTCAATATTTTAATAACAAAGTTGTTTGTGATTTAATTGAAGCAACAAGACCTCAACCTGGTCTTTTTGCAGCTTTAAATGATTCTGTTAAAACAGCTCACGCTGATTCTGATGCAGCCGATCAAGTTTTCGCTCAAAGACTTGGTATGGTTGGATCAACAAATCGTCATTTTGAAGATAGAAAAGGTAAATTCGTAATTAAACATTATGCAGGTGATGTCACTTATGAAGTTTCTGGTATGACTGATAAAAATAAAGATGCTATGTTGAGAGATTTATTAGAAATGTTATCAACTTCAAGTAATAGTTTTGTTACTCAAACCCTTTTCCCACCTAATTTATTAGCTACTTTAATTGATAATAGAAAAAAAGCAGAGACTGCTTCTGATAAAATCAAAAGAAGTGCTAATGAATTAGTTGATACTTTATCTCAATGTCAACCTTCTTATATTAGAACAATTAAACCAAATCAAACTAAAAGACCAAAAGAATATGATAATTCACAAGTTTTACATCAAATCAAATATTTAGGTTTAAAAGAAAATGTTAGAATTCGTAGAGCTGGGTTTGCTTATCGTACAACATTTGATAAATTTGTTCAAAGATTTTATTTATTATCAGCTAAAACTGGTTATGCAGGTGATTATATTTGGAATGGAGATGATATTTCAGCTGTTAGAGAAATTTTAAAAGCTTGTTATATTCCAGAATCCGAATATCAAATGGGTACAACAAAAGTTTTCATTAAAACACCAGAAACTCTTTTTGCTTTAGAAGATATGAGAGATAAATATTGGCATAATATGGCAGCAAGAATTCAAAGAGCTTGGAGAAGATATTTGAAAAGAAAAGAAGATGCAGCTATACTCCTTCAACGTGCTTGGAAAGTTAAAGCACATGGTAATACTTTTGAACAATTCAGAGATTATGGTAATGGATTACTTCAAGGACGTAAAGAACGTCGTAGAATGTCAATGCTTGGATCTCGTGCTTTTATGGGTGATTACTTAGGTTGTAATGATTCTACAGGTTATGGGAGTTTCATTGTAAATCAAGTTGGTATTAATGATAAAGTATTATTTTCAGCAAAAGGTGAAATGCTTACAGCTAAATTTGGTAGATCTTCAAAAAGATTACCGAAAATATTTATTGTAACTAAATCTTCGTTATATGTTATCGGAGAAAATTTGGTTGAAAGAAGACTTCAATTACAAAAAGAATTCACTATTCCAATTGGTGGGTTGAATTATGTTGGAATGTCTAGTTATCAAGATAATTGGATGGCTTTATCATTACACTCTCCAACCCCAACCACACCAGATTTATTTATCAACTTAGATTTCAAAACAGAATTATTAGCACATTTGAAAAAAGCTAATCCAGGATTATCAATTAAAATTGGACCAACTATAGAATATCAAAAGAAACCTGGTAAATTCCATACCGTCAAAGTTGTAATTGGTAATGCACCTGATAATAGTGATGTTTACAAATCTGGTACTATTACTGTTGCTTCAGGTTTACCAGCAAATTCTAGAAACCCTAAGAGACCAAGAGGAGCCTCAGCTAAAGTTGATTTTAGTAAATATTATAACAGAGGTGGTATTGGATCATCAAGTTCAAATGCTTATAGGCCAACACCAGTTAGCAATGGGTATCTGAATAATGGCCAACAACCTCAACAATATCAACAAGCTCAACAAGCTCAACAAGCTCAACAAGATCATGTTCAACCGCAACAACTGTATCAAGCACCACCACCACCACCACCACCCGGAGCACAATCAAAGCCTCAACGTAAATTACCACCACAACCACCACAGCAGGCACAACAAGTGAATAATTCACCAGCCCCAGCAGTTCAAAAACCTTCATTACCAGCTAAACCAGCTAAGAAACCGGCCCCAGCCCCAGCACCGAAAAAGGTAGCACCACCACCACCACCACCTCCACCACCAGCAGGATTATCAGCATCGAAGCAACCTAAATTTCCAACTTATAAAGTAAATTTCGATTATGATGGATCTGTTAGTGGATCAATGGCACTTGTAAAGGGTGATGTTGTTTATGTTGCACAAGAAAATGGTCAATGGGGGTTAGTTAAGGACTTGGATGAAACCAAAGAAGGTTGGGCTCCATTATCGTTTATGGAAAAATGTGCACCACCTGCTGACATTTTTGGAGGATCAACTCAATCATCGGCCCCTAAACCATCTCCTGCGCCACAACCAACTTCAAATACACCAGCAGCAACCTCAAATGGGAACGGTATTGGGAATGGATTAGCAGATGCTTTAAAAGCCAAACAACTGGAAGAATCTAATTTGGCAGGATCTTTGGCCGATGCTTTAAAGAAAAGACAAGGAGCCACAAGAGATAGCGACGAAGAAGAAGACGAAGACGATGATGATTGGTAGTTTCAAAGTTTATAGAGTATAAATCAAAATGCAAATATACAATATGTTAAATCTTAACTTTTCTGATCCCGCAAGAGGACGCTCCGCACGCTTTTTCTTTTTTAGCGTAATTGGGAATCTCTTATCGATTTTCATCAATCGATAAAGTTCAAGAATACAATCATAATGTCTAAAAATAGGAGTAGGAATAGTCTATTACAGGCCCAATCCAAAGTATCACAAAAAAATTCTAATCATGATGAATTGGAATCATTAAAGTATCAGATGGTGAAACCTCAAGCAGCCATCTACCCGTTAGATTCTAAGACGCAAGAGGAAATAGATCAATTAGAAAAAAATAAAGAAGAGTTAACTTATCCTGATTTCCAGCCATGGAGTGATCCAACAAGACTTACTAAAGAGAAATCTGAAATGGAAATTGAAAAAATTAATAATGCAGTTAATTTAAATAAGGGATTATTTGAAACCCCACAAGTACCAAATGAATATTATTCAGCTAGAAATTTAATTCAAGCTACTTTATTTTCATCTTCAGAAAATTGTGCAGAAGTATTGAAAGAACTTTCACAACATCTTGCAAGTGTATATAGAACAAGGAATGAAGTTATAAATAAAATTAGATGTGAATCAAATAATTTTAGAATACCTCAAAGAGTTACTTTAACATCACTGAAGAGAGAATCTTGGTTGAAAGATCTTTCAGATCCTTCAGTTCCTTTATCTAGAATATCTTCAAGATTACCTCATGGTATAAAGAATAAAGCACTAGTGGATACTTTATGTTCAAAATCTGTTCCATTAGTTAGAGCAATATGGTTTACTAAATGTGTATTATACGGTGAATCATTATCATTAAGGAAAAAAATTCAAATAAAATTAGCTCAAAATTCTTTCCAAAATGAAACTTCTGTAATTGAAAATCATGAAATTCAATGGTTACAAGAATGGACTCAACAAGTTGTAGATTATATTTATAGATTCTCCCGTGAGATACCAAAAGTTAGTTCACAAGAAAGAAAACATGATACAATGAATAAATTAAATTATTTATTAAAATATTCTCAAACATTATATGTTGAATCTTTGGTTGATAGAGATATGTTTTTATCTTCAATATTAAGATTATTGAAAGAAGGTCTCCCACTTGATTCTAAAAATATAATGAAACTTTTAATATCTATAAAAGTTGAAAATAAAAATGAAGAAGATATGGGATCTATGAATATAGTTCCTGATATTAATTATGGGCAAAGATTAGTTGCATTAACATTAATACAGATATTTTGGAATGATCTTATTAAAAGTGAATTTATATGTAAAGAATTGAGTGAATCATTATTATTAAATTATTTTTTCATAATGCATTGCCCTACTTATAATTTAACTCAAAAATCTGCTCCAATCCTGGAATATTCTTTATCTGAAAAGATCAAGACAAAATTATTGAATCAAATTTCAAATACTATTAGATTTTTGTTTAAATATAATCAAAATGTATTCATAATACCAGGTTATTGGATTTTAATTGGGGATATATTATACGAAATTCTTTTAGGTGATACTAAAGATATTTCACCTTATGAAATAGATGAAATTAAAAAACAAACTCAATTAATTCTGTATAGGAATGAAAGTTTGATGCTTAATATGAAAAATTCTCAACCAAATTTTAAAGAATCTGAATCTAGTGGTGGTCATAGTCATAAAAGATCAGGATCTTTTACACCTGCTGGATTAGCTCAAGATGAATTCAATACCATTTCTCCAATGGAAAATACAAATGCTAATCCTCCATTAATTGATACAGATACTTTTATTAATAGAAATAATGATGATTTATTAAGAATTATTGATAATTTGGATAGATTGAAGTTAAATGAAGAAATGGCTAACTTATTGAGACCACAAAATATAGATTCAAAGAATCTGGATATTAATGGAGATTGGAGATCTGATTTACATATTGTTCTTCTGTGGTGTGTCACTAAATACCGTAGTTCAAAAATTTCTAGTGAAAACATTTTAATGATTTGTGGATTTATAAAACATAAAGTTCTACAAGCAGATACTTCGAAAAGTCTTGCACGTATGAAATCAAGTTTTGAAGGTGCAATTCTTGACAGTCTTTATTTAATTACAAATGGTGACGAGAGAGATCTTAATTTCCACAACTTATATGTATTGATAAACGAATTGTATCAATACAAAATTTTAACAATTGCTGCATACTTAAGGAAATTAATTGCATCAGGTTTATTTTATCTTCTGCCATCAGAGAAACCTTCTTTAGAAGCTCCAAGTGTTAGAATTAATTTACGTATATTGCAAAATCTTCCAGTACTTAACAATAAGCAATGTGATTCTATTTTGAAAAAATGGTCAAAAGATAAGGTTGATTTCAAAGATAGATTTGAAAAAGGTAAATTTGTTCTTCAAGAACAAGTCATTGATAAAATTGCAAATAGTTCATTGGTAAATTTAGAATGGGATTTCACATATATTGATACATTAGAAGTAGGTATCAAATATCTTTTAATTAATTGGTTAACAGATGAATTGAAATATCAATTGGTCAATTCCTCAAAATTATTTCATATAAGACTTTTCAGCATTACCAACTTGTACAATTTATACTGTAGATGTGATAATCTAACAGTTTTTTTTAAAATAATCGTCAGAGCTATCTTGAAAAATGAAGGGAAGATAATAATTTTGGATATGGATGCATTATTTATGATTGCAAAAATCACTGTGAAGCATTTTAAGCTCATAAAATGTATTTCAGGAAATGATTGGGTAGGATTCGAAATATTTAGGCTTATAATTTCCAATTATAAAGATTTATCTTCTAGAGATATAGATACATTTAATTTCAAACAGATTTGGCATTTCATTGACAAGTCTATTGATAGAAATACTAGAATTAAACAGAAAGAAATTATTAAAGATCAAGTTTTACCAAATCTTGTTTATTCAAAACCTACAGTGGAATCACCCATGAAACTTAATTCTCAATATTCTGATAATAGAAGTAATTCAAGGTTCGTTTTTGATGATTTTAATAATGATTTAGATGAGCTTTTAAATAGCACAACAACTAATGCATTCAGTGACAAAGAAGTCAATGATGATATCTTGACTTTGAAACTTGGTGATGGGGTGGATATTTATAAAGGAGAGCATGGATCCAAAAAACTTATGGTTTTATTATTGGAATTCTATTACAAAGTTGAAAATCGCTTACAAGAAACAGAAGCTATAGCATTTTCGAGATTAATAAATAATACTAAAAACATACTTGAAAATGAAGAAGAATTGTCGATGTTAGAATGCTTAACTTATTTTATTCAGAAACAATCTGAAAAATTAAACCATGACAAATTGATTATTTTCTTTAAAAATTTAGTTATTAATGAAATTTATGATTTAAGTATGATATCAGTGTTGATTCAAGCTAATTTGGAAACTCAGAATGATGACAGTATAAAATTCTTATTGTTGGATTTAGTTTTCGGAAACATAGAAAAAGAGAGGAATAATTTTGATGATAGTAAAATATTATTATTAAATATTCAAAGACAATCATTTTATAAGAAATTCCCGATAAAAAGTTTTGAATTATTTGCTATTCTTGTCAAGGGTTCAGAAGGTTTTGAAATAAGTAAAATTAATGATTATGGAGATAATGTAATTATGTGTATTACTAATTGGGCTTACAAAGATACAAGGAATTTCCTTCAGAGATGTGGTCAATCGTTTAATGTTGAAGACACCATAAGTGTAATAAATTATTTGTTACAAACATCACAAGATATTGGGACAATAAATGATGCTAAACTAATGATGGAAATGATTGATGAATTTAGTTTCCCGTTATTTCAAATGTTACTTCACTTAATAATTTCGAAATTTTCACAAGAACTTAATGGTAAAGAATTAGATAAAAAATTTAATCTATTTATAGAGGATATTTTAAGCAATTTAAAATTTAAATTTTGCACTGATAATTCATATTTTGGAGAATTATTTGTTCTATTAGATTGGAATTATAAAGCTAAGACTTTTTGTATATTAGAAGAAATTCTTTTGCAAAAGAGTAAATTTACAACTGAATCTGATATTGATAATCAGATAATTTGTAAATTAGAAGACAATGAACAATCTAGTAATTTATTCCCAGTTTTATATGATTATTTCAAAAAATTTGGAATTTCACAAGTTGAACTAATTCCATCAAGACCAGAATTATTTCAAGAATTATCAAGATTTTTGGATAATTTAACTCAATATTCAAATTCTGAATTTAATATTAACGATAATCCTAATTTAGTGAGAGCTATTGCCATATTGATTAGGGTTTTAATTGTTCGTAAGAACTATGTTATCAAGAAAATATTGGATGATACGGATAATTGCTATTTAATGGCAGAAAATTTAATGAAATTACTTAATTCCCAATACCTTTTGAAGAAAAATGAAAGATTAAGGATATTATTATATGATCTTATTATTATACTAAAAGGGACCATTGCAAATGAAAATAATATCGATGGAGTTAATAAACAACGGATTAATTCAATATCATCCCCAAGGCAACCATTGAATAATCAAACTCCTGACGATACTTTTGGGAAATTAACAGAAGAAGTTAGTGATCCTAATAAATCAGCACATATTAATAAATTAATACGTATATTTACAATGCCAGAGATTAATAATATTAATAATTTAAAACAATATGCTGATGATTCGATACTTCAATCAAGTATAACTTTACAACCAAGTGAACTTAATGAAGGAACAGATGTTCATAATGTAAATGAAAGTAATTTAATTTTAACCAACACCAGAAGAGATACAATGTTTTTGTCTGGGGCACCATTTGGTTTACTAGGTGAAAAGCAAAATGAATTAAATCCTCAAGAATTTAAAATAAAAAGTTTTGAAATTTTAGAAAATTCTGAAATGGGTATAAATGATGGTAGAATAAATCTACTGCTTTTTGAAGCTTATACCAGTAAACAAAATCCACCTTGAACCGCAATATATATCAAACAATTTAATACATAAATTAACACATTCTTTTTTCTTTCATTAGTTTCGCACCCATTTATTTATATTTTCATGAAATAACCATTATAGTTTTGATATAAAAACAATGTTGCGCGTGCGTTAAATCGAACGTTTTATCTTTAAAGTAAATATGGAAGACCGAAGTTTGGGTGAACCATTTAATTTGAACTCCAACAATATGGGAGATGTTCTGTATGAAGAAGATGAATCTTCAAGTATAGGGTCAAGCTCCTCTCCATTAGTCGATAGAGTTCATAATCATGTTCCACATAATCTTGATAGACCTAAAGATATAAGTTTCTTAGCAAGTGCCAATTTTTCAACTGATTCAATTGCAGAAGCTGATGAAAATTTGATCAATAATTATAATGAAGAACCCAAGACACCTAATATTTCATTTAATAACTCATTTAACAATTCGTTCAATGTAATGAATCTGCCAACTCATAGTATTAGTACGGTTCAAAATAATGGAGTTCATCAACATAGTCGAAGATATTCAGTAAATTCTTTGAACTCACCACCTGCATCAACAACTAGATTCAATCCATCTCAAAAACAAAGACCAAAATCTGCTTTTTTCACAGGAGAAAGCATAAATGTAGGCATAGGGTTAGGAGAAAGTAGTCCTATTCAATCTTCTCCATTGGCAAGTTCTTTTAGACAGAATCATCATGCATCAAGATCTTATGTACCACCACCAATAATTGCACCACCTTATTCATCAAGATCTTCATCTCCTACAAGATCTACTTCTCCATCAAGAATGGGTAGACAATATAGATCCAAATCACCAGTACGTAGACCGTCATCACCTACAAAATCTTATAAACCATTTAATTTCCAATCACAAGAAGTTATGCTGCAAAATAATTCTTCTTCTCAATCATTGGCAGTAAAGCCTGCTCATAGGAAAGGTCATAAATACAAACATTCTTCTGTATCAATGAATTATTTCCAAGAACCCCCACCACCAGAAAAACATGACGATACATTGTTATCCATAGCGGAACTGTATCCTGTTCCAACGTTTAAAGAATCTATGAATTCAATAACAATATCACAAAAAAGGAAACTTGTGTGGTCAGTAATTCATATTTCTTTATCATTGTTGGTATTTATTACTGGTAACACTATTAAAATTCATGAACTTGCAACATTAGCACATTTAATTTTCTATGATTCTTTAGGTTCATTGGTTATTGTATTGGTTGATATAATGTCAAATTTTAAAGTTTGGAATAATTCTTCCATTATATTCCCATTTGGATTAGGTAGATTTGAAGTTTTAGTAGGATTTGCTTTAGGTGCATCTTTGGTTATGGTTGGATTCGATTTATTAAGTCACATATTTGAAGAGTTTGTTGAATTCTTATTCTCCATGGAAGAACATAACAAAGGTCATTCTCATAGTCTGCATGGTGAAGAAAACACAACAACTCAAGGTTTCACATATTTTGGTATATTAATTTTAACATTTGCTATTACACTTATTACATCAAATTATATTTTGGCAGCCGATAAGATCAATAGAATTATTCAATCGGAAGAAGATGATCTTTTACAAGTTAATGGACATAAAAGAATGAAAAGTAGAACAGGATTATTAGATAATGGATCATCTGATAATAAATCTAATAAAATTGATAAATTATCAAAATTTACCAATCTTGTTACTAAAAATCCAACTCATATATTAACTTTACTGTATACAACGTTTTTAATATTATCTCCTTTAGTATCAGATTTTATCCTGGAGAAAATAGAGTTAGATGTGAATGAATTAGCTTCCTTATTAGTTGCAAGTTTATTTTGTCTTACAGGATGGAAATTAGTAAGAGCTTTAGGTGAAACATTACTTTTATCATATCCATGTTCTGATCATGATTATGCAAAATTGAAAGAAAGAATTACAAATGAAATTATGGCTCTTGATGCATTTAGGTCAAATTATAGAATTGATAAATTTTTTATTGCTAAATTTAATTATGAATTATTTATAGTTGGTATGAATATTTCAATGAATGGTGGTAGTTCAGATGATGAGGCATCATTAAGATTTGAAATAAATCGTTTATTAAGGAATCAAGTTAAGAAGTATATTTCAAAAGAGAATTCTGAACTTGAAATAACTATTGATATTAATAGGTATTAATGTAATATAATGGATTATAATTTATATATTTGGAATAAATTTAAAGTATAAGAAACAAGAACAATAGTTATCCAAAAATGGTAATTGAAAAATGACTCAACCGCGATGCAAAATCTCCACGGGTGTGAAAAATTCTTTAGCTTTTCATACTACTTCTTCTTCTTCTTCTTTAATTTCTTAAATCGAATTAAATTACAATCAAAAAAAAGAAAAATGTTAAAGCATTGTACTAAAAACAGGGGATTAATAAATGGATTCAAAAATTTGCAATTGAAAAGTAATCAATTATTTTTCAGTACAGGTTCTAAACTCAATTCTAGAGACCAAAGTTTAGATCCTAGCAATGATTCGCAAACTGGCCAGTATATTAATACTATAACAAAACCGTATACTGTAACTACATATGCTCGTCCTAATATTGTTTTTACCCATGGGAAAGGATCATACTTGTATGATTTAGAAAATAGAGAATTCATTGATTTCACTGCTGGTATTGCTGTTACAAGTTTAGGTCATTCACATAGTGAGATAACAAATATTATTTCTAATCAAGCTAAAACATTGATACATTGTTCTAATTTATATCATAATTTACATGCAGGTGAATTGGCTAATAAATTAGTAGCTAAAACTTTAGCTTTAGATGGAATGCATGATGCTCAAAGAGTATTTTTATGTAATTCAGGTACAGAAGCTAACGAAGCAGCTTTAAAATTTGCAAGAAAATATGGTAAATCAATAAATGATGAAAAATTTGAAATAATTACATTTGAAAATTCATTCCATGGTAGAACAATGGGTACATTATCAGTAACACCAAATAAAAAATATCAAGAACCATTTTTACCACTTATTCCAGGTGTAAAAGTTGCTAAACCTAATAATATCGAATCTGTTAAAGAATTAATTAGTAAAGATAAAACTTGTGGGGTTATAATTGAACCAATTCAAGGTGAAGGAGGTGTTAATCAAATTTCTGAAGAATTTCTTGTAGAATTAAGAAAGTTATGTACTGAAAATGAAGTTATCTTAATTTATGATGAAATTCAATGTGGTTTAGGGCGTTCTGGTAAATTTTGGGCACATTCTTATTTACCAAAAGAAGGACATCCAGATATTGTAACAATGGCTAAAGCATTAGGTAATGGATTTCCAATTGGTGCTGTTATGACAAGTGAAAAAGTTGAAAAAGTTTTAAAAGTCGGTGATCATGGTACAACATTTGGTGGTAATCCATTAGGTTCAAAAATTGGATCGTTTGTTGTAGATCAAGTTGGTGATAAAGACTTCTTATTTAAAGTTAACGATAAATCAGAAAAATTTATTAAAGGATTTACTAAAATTATTAATAAATATGAAGAAGTTGAAGAAATTAAAGGTAAAGGTTTATTATTAGGTTTAAAATTTAGTACTAAAATTGATGTTGGTGATATAATTACCAAATGTAGAGAAAATCATTTATTAGTTATCTCAGCTGGTAATAATGTATTAAGAGTTGTTCCTGCATTAAATATTCCTGATGAAATAATTGAAGAAGGTTTGGAAATCTTAACAAAAGTTATTGATGAAACTTGTACAGCTATTTAATTTATTCTATAGTTAAATTATTTATTCTATTTAAAATTTTTCAACGTTGATCTAATTATTTCTTTTCCTTTAATATCGCGGTGAAGACTTAACCTTTTTGTCGATAATAGTTTAAAAATCGGGAAACATATTTAAATCTACTATAGATTAGTAGTTTGAAATAAAGTCGAAGCCATAAAGTAATATAAATTATAGACTGATTATTATGGCTATTCCTTTAAAGACATCGAATAAGGATTTAGATTACTGTTTAGAACAATTATTAGATTATAAATCTCCAACAATATTACCTGAAAATACAATACAACAACTATGTCATCAGTTAAAATCACAATTATTGGCTACTCCTAATATTATGGATATCCCATCTCCAATAACTGTTGTTGGAGATATTCATGGTCAATATCATGATTTATTAGAAATATTTCAAATTGGTGGGTCACCTCCAAACACTAATTATTTATTTTTGGGAGATTATGTAGATAGAGGATATTATTCAGTTGAAACCATATCTTTATTAATAGTTTTGAAATTACGTTACCCTGAAAGGGTTTTCCTTATAAGGGGTAATCATGAATCAAGAACCATAACTACAAATTATGGATTTTATTCTGAGGTATTAAGTAAGTATCATGGATCATCAGATGTATGGGCTTATATAACAGATCTTTTCGATTATTTACCTTTAGGTGCTATAATAGATGGGAAGATATTTGCAACTCATGGTGGATTATCACCAAGTTGTCAACAATTAGATCAAATTAGAACTGTAGATAGATTTAGAGAAATACCACATGATGGTATAATGGCAGATTTAGTATGGTCAGATCCTGACCCAGAAATAATGGATTTTAAACTTTCACCAAGAGGTGCTGGTTATATATTCGGGCATGATGTTATGAGTAAATTTTGTCATGATAATAATCTTGTTCAATTAATACGGGCACATCAATTATGTAATGAAGGATTTGTAAGTTATTGGAGAGGTAAATGTTTAACAGTTTGGTCTGCTCCTAATTATTGTTATAGATGTGGTAATAAAGCTAGTGTTTTAGAGATTAATCATACAAATTATGAATGTAAACAAGTTGATCTTTATAAAAATCAAAGTGATCAAGGTTTACTTCCTGGTCAATTATTTAATGTTTTTGAAGCTTCACCAGAAAATAATGAAGATACATTCAATGGTAAAAGTGTTAATGGAATTTCTAATGATGTCAATAATGGTGATTTATTCACAAAATTTTTCAATTCTAGGAAACAAAATATTGATTATTTCTTATAATTACTGCTTTTTTTTTCCTATCTTGTATTATAGCTATATAGTATTCTATGTATATAAAGTCATGAACTTCAAATTTTAATCTCTTCTCACAAATCTCTTAGGTATAATATAATTCAAAATTAAATCCATCATGTACTTCATAATCATCTAGGCTTATATGATCTTTAAATATTTGATTCCCCTTCTTTAATACAATCTTGTTATATGGAGTTCCTATTTGTAATGATAAAATCTTTTTAAAATCCCCAACTGTATCTGTTGGGAGACATTTAACTTTTATTTTTTTACCTAATCTATCGTTTGCACCTACTTCAATCATCTTAGGTTATAGAGAGAAATAATTTGTCGCGATAAAAATAAAATGATATATTGAAAAAAAAGATCACACTAAGTAAGAAAATGTAAACACTCAAACTAAATAGTAACAAAAAAAAAAACTAAAATTAAGTTATCATAGTATTTTGTTTAGAAAAGGAAGCATACTTATGGAAAGGATCATTTCTTTCCAAATCGTATTCTGGATTCTTAACGGCAGATTTACGGTAATAACTTCTCTTAATCCATTTCCAACCTTCAGCACCTAAAACGAATAATAAGGTGAAAGCTACTGATAAACCCCATTCATAACCAATAGGACCATGTAAGAAAACAACGTCGTTGATAACTGGGATATAAACGACTGGGAAAACAGATACAATGGCACCACAAACTGAGAAGAATAAAAATTTATTATCCCATAAATCGTTAACCAAAACTTTATGCCAAGGTAATTCTGAATCAGGTCTCATATTAAATAATGAGTTTCTCATATTAATACATTCCCAAGCTAAAATGACTGCACACCAAGTAAAAGCTGCAAAAGCTGCAGATCTACCTCTAAAGACCAAATCACAAGAATCACCATTACTTGTGTTACATTTAGAACCTAAATTACCATCACCGATACGGAATACAATTAATGAATAACAAGCAAGACAACAAGCTGCCATCCAGGTTCCATAAGCAAACATATCTGCGATAACTTCCCAAGTGAAAATGGTTTTATTTGGAGGAACTGATAAGACATCATCAGCTGACTTTTCTTGACCTAATCCCATAGCTGGGAAACATGAAGTAACAACAATGATCCATAAACATTCAACTGGTGCTAATGGGAAAACAGAAAAATTGTCATTATCAATAAAAGCTAAACCAATCATTAAATATAAAGCTTGAGCAACATTTTCAGCTAATAATTGTAAAACAAATTTTTGAATGTTAGATGACATTCTTCTACCTTCTTCAATAGCATTTAAAATAGAAGCAAAATTATCATCAGTCAAAATAATATCAGATGCATCTTTAGCAACATCAGAACCATTCATACCCATAGCAATACCGACATCAGCCTTTTTTAAAGATGGTGAATCATTAACACCATCACCTGTCATAGCACAAAACTTATTACGACGATGTAAAGCATCAATCATTCTAACTTTAGTTTGAGGAGCACATCTTGCAATAACCAATGGTAAAACAGGTAATTTATCAATTTCATCATCAGATAAATGATCAAATTCAGAAGCGGTCATAACCATAACTTTAACAATATCTTCAGCATAATGGTACAAGTTAGCAGGGATAATACCAACTTCTTGAGCAATAGCTTTAGCAGTACCTGGGTGATCACCAGTTAACATATGAACATTAATACCAGCTTTATGACAAGCTTTAACACTACCAGCTGTTTCAGGTCTTGGAGGATCATAAATACCAATTAAACCTTCGAAAATCAAATTTTGTTCAACTTCTTCACGAGATTCAATATTTTCTTTATTAATATTAATATCTCTTGAAGCAAAAGCTAAAACTCTTAACCCTTCTTTAGATAAAGCATTCATATTTGATTCAATGATTAATTTATCTTCATCAGTAAATGGTAAAAGTTCAGTATTACCTTCCTTTTCACCATACCAATAAGAGCAAATAGCTAATAATCTTTCAACTGCACCTTTTGAATAAACTCTAGATTGATTTGTTTTTACATTTTTGTAAATTGTAGACATTCTCTTGATTGAAGAATCAAAAGGATATTCTGAAACATGCTCTAAATCATTTTTGGCAATATGATCATCTCTATTAAATCCTAATCTTTTAGTGAAAACATTAATAGCAATTTCAGTGGCATCACCATGACCTTCCCAAGTTTCTTCACCACTTTCATTTTTAACCTTTTTGACAGATGCAATATTAGCTAAAGTAGCAGTGTCTAACCATTTACCAAAACTTGAAGGAATTGGTTCCGGAAGTTTTGGAACAAAATCGATTTCATCATCAGTTTGGTCAATATAATGAGGAGAACATTGATTGAAAGATATATCACCTTGATGTGGATCTAAAACATCATTAGAATTAGTTACTAAGTAAGTACCAGTTGAAGGAATCCAAACTTTTCTAGCAATCATTTTACCGAGGGTCAATGTACCAGTTTTATCAGAACAAATATCATTGATGCCACCTAAAGCTTCTAAGGAATCTAATTTTCTAACAATAACATGTTTAGTAACCATAACTTGAGCACCAATTGCCATAGTAATAGTTAAAACAACAACCAAAGAAGAAGGAATCATTGATAAAGCAACACAAATAGCATAAATGGCAACAGATCTATTAACTCTAAAGACTTGAGAAGCCATAACAACAATAGCAAAAACAACTGCAACCCAAAATAATAAAATAGCTAACCAAGATAATCTTCTTTGTAAAGGAGTACCAACATTTGTACCTAAAACATTTTGAATAATGTTAAGAATAGTTTTACCAATAGCAACTAATAATCCACCAAAACCGGAACCTTCAGTAGGTCTTGCAATGACAGAATCATCAGAATTTTTTAAAGAGCTTGCGATCTTACCAATTTCAGTATTTAAACCAATAGAAACAGTTACACCGACACCTCTACCTTTAGCAACAACAGATGACGAGAAAGCCATATTAAGTCTATCACCAACAGGACATTCACTATCATAGATTTCATTAGAATCTTTAGCAACAGGTAAAGATTCACCAGTTAATAAAGCTTCATCAGTTTCTAAATTAGTTGTTTCAATTAATCTTAAATCAGATGGGATTGTATCACCAACACGAACGTGAACAATATCACCAGGGACAACTTCTTCAGTTGGGATATCAATTTCTTGACCATCTCTTAAGACTCTTGCCATTGGGGAACTTAAAGATCTTAAAGATCCCATTGTTTTTTCAGCTTTAACTTCTTGAATGAAACCAACAAAAATATTAATGAAAACAACAAACCCAATGACACCACCAGAAATCCAATCTCTAATAGCTAAAGCAATGACCATAGAAATGATCAAAACTAAAACCATAGCATTGAAAACTTGATGAGCTAAAATTTTTGAATAAGATATTGATTGATCTTCACCCAAATTATTTGGACCATAAATTTTAGCATTTTCAGATACTTGTTGAGCAGTTAAACCTTGCTCAATATTAACGTTATAAAGTTTTAAACATCTTTGATAACTTGATTGATAAGCTTCGAATTCATCAGATGATGAATTTTCGAAAACTTGCTTATCTAATTTTTCACTTTTAGATGAATCATTATAATCAGATTTTTCATTTAAACTCGAATCTTGGACATTTTCATTGTCATCAACATGACGATTTGACGAGTCATTTGGATTAGTTTTAGAACTAATTGATATAGAACCTGAAGACTTTATTTTCCACAAAAACTTTTAAGATAAGCGAATAAAACTATTCTAAATTTAATTTAGCCTTTCAATTCAGCAAAAACAAAAACGACCTGTGAAATTCTTAAGGTAGTTTAATTACTTGTATACAATTAAATGTATAAACAGATATTGTGTGTTTAAAAAAAGTGTACATATACGACTTTTGGGGGGGGATTATATCTGCTTTATACAAGAAGTGGAAAAAAAAAAATTTCAATTTTAACGGCTCCAAAAATTTCTTGTGTTTAAACTTCAAGATAATTTGAAATATATGTCTTTTTTTTTTACGAAAATTTTTAAAAGGCATAAGTCTGGTATGTATCCTTAATAAAGTTTAACTAGGAATGAATTTCCTACAATTAATATAAGACGGAGAACAAGTCATAATAGAGAGTTTTGACCAACAAGTATATTATTTCCGCCTATATTTCATCTAACAACGTGTACCCCATCTCAATAATTACTGTTATAGCCAAGAAATGATAAGCCTAAATTGGGAATGTGTTGCACTTCATGCAGGAGCATCTATTTGTAAATTTGCTAGATATTGTTCGTTATGTTTTTTTTTTTTTTCCGATAAAAGTTAAGCTCACAAGACCATTCTTCCGACCAGACATAAAAATAAGGACAATGAAGAAGAGATGATTAAAAAAATTTTGAATAAAGATTTACAGGAAATTCGAGAATAAATAATTTTATCATAGCTCAAATTTGCTTGATTTTATGAAAATAAATAGTTTGTTAATTATAAATAGTTATTTAATCGATAATATTATTGACCTAAAGATAATTGAGCCATTTTTAAAACACTTTCATAAGAACTAGCACCTCCTATGAAACCAGCTGCATGGACGAAAATCCCATCTTCAATTCCAACTAATTCATTCAATTTTTCATCTCTAATACCTCTCCATTGTTCTTTAATACCTAATCTAAATTCGAAAGAACCTGAATTAATTGGAACAGTAGAAATTCTCCATTTATTACTTGAATCTTTAAATAAAACAAATTTTATTTGATCACGACAATCATTTTTTCCTTCTAAATTATATAAATGATCTTTCCATGGACAAAATTTATCTAATTTTAAAATTGCACCTGATTCATGAATATTGAATCTATTTTTAAATGAAGCTTCAACTATATCTTTACTTATAACCCATGATTTACCATAATAATCTAAAACATTTTCAAAAACTTGACCCATTAATGCCATACTTTTTTGAAATTGTTCATCAAAATCTTCATCAGTTGGTTCATTATACCATGGTGGATTTAAATTAGATACAATACTTGGTAACATTAAATTTTTATCATTAAATTTATTTTGAACTGTTTCTTCAAATTTATTTATACCATTATCATTTGCATCAATTGATTCTATAAATTCTTTATAAATCTTAACATAAATTTCATTAACTAATTCATCTTGATTTTCTAAATTTAACTTATGTTGAATTAATTCTTTACCATAATGTTTATAAATTAATCCTGCACTTGATAATTTAGTTTTAAAATTTTGGAAAGTTTCATTAAATTCTCTTTGATGATGATCAAAAAATTTCTTACCATCATATTGACCACTTACATCAATTACAATTTCACTTTGTTCCCAATCTTTTGGGTCTCTAGATCTAATTAATTCATAATCTTTGAATTTAGGTAATTGTTTAACCATATAAACCGCTAATGATTCATCTGCGTGAAAACTACCTGAATGGGTACATATTTTTAATAATTTCATCTTCTTATTCATACTACTGAATTTTTCAATAGTGCTCATCGCACCCTATTTAAATTGAGAATTCTTCGCTACTCGATAAAAAAAATTATGAGCACCCCTCTTGAATATGGGGAAGCAATTAAACCCAAAAGTAGAAATATAAAATAAATTAAATTTAAAAAGATAAATATATATATTATTATAATACAAAAACTTAAGTCATGGAAACAAATGCACCATCTTGGAGGCACATGGTCAATTGAACATTTTTCATTGGAGGATATTCTTTTTCATCTCTTGAAGATAAATTAGAAAACATTTGACATAATCTAACAATAACATAAGAAGCTTCAGTTAAAGCAAATTGTTGACCTAAACAAATTCTTGGTCCACCATTAAATGGTAAATAAGCCCAACCTAATTTTGATAAATCAGCCCATCTTTCTGGTCTAAATTCAAGTACATCTTTTCCATAATATTCTTCCATTCTGTGAGTAGCATAAATTGAATAAGCAATGGTTGTACCTTTACCAATAAATATTGGACTTTGACCATCCTTACCACCACCTCTTGGTAAAGTAGTATCTTTAGTTGAAACTCTGAAATTATTTGGAACTGATGGGTATAATCTTAAAACTTCATTAATAACCCATTTCAAATATTCACATTTTTTTAAAGTTTCAAAACTAATATTTGCAACATCTTCTTCAGTACCAGTTCCAAAATCTTCAATAACAGTTTTTCTTAATTTTTGCCAAATTTCTGGATTTCTTGCTAATTCAAAAAATGTAAAAGATAATAAACCAGCAGTAGTATCTCTACCTGCTAATAAAATATTTAAAGCTTGATCTCTTAAAATTTTTGGATCTCTAGTTTGTTTAACCAATTCATATAAGAAAATATAACCACCTTTAGATTTTTCATCTAAATCTTTTGGATCAGTATCTAAAGCTTTTTGAACAAAATAATTAGCAAATTTATGAACAGTAGCATTTGAATCTCTAAATTCTTTACCATTAATTAAAAAGTAAAACATTTGAGTATAAGCTCTTGTAGATAAATAACTTTGAGAAACATTAAAAGCTTCAGCAAATTCTAATCTACCTTCGAAATCAATTGGAGCTGATTCATTAACAGAAGAATCTTTTAAAGTATAAACTGAATCACCAAATAAAAATTCAGTTGCAGTATCCATAGTTAATTTAAAAAAAAGTTCTTGTAAATCAACAGTATCACCTTTATGTTTTAAAATATGTTTACGTAAAGTTTGAATATGTGGTTCTAAAGATTTAACATGAGCAACTTGTTCTCTTGCAAATTGAGGTCTTAACATTGCTCTAGAATTTTTCCAACCTTGAGCATCTAAAGTGAAAATACCATCACCTAATAAAGGTTTAAAATGAGCATGTCTTGTACCTAAAGCAAAATCATTAAATTGAGTACCTAAAACTGCTTTAATATTTTCTGGATCTCTTGTAATAATAACTGGAACTGTAGCTAATTGATATTCAAATGTAATACCATATTTTTCAAGTGTTCTAACAGATAAATCAACCATATCACCAATTCTTTTAGCTTCTAAAACAGCTTTTACTAAACCTAAACCAAGTAATCCTTCACTGACTTTTTTAGGTGGTTTACATCCATGTTTAGATTTAAATTTTTGAACTTTTATAAACCTTAAAGTAAAATAAGCAAATACAACAGCAGTTAAAATTACATACCATTTGGAAGCATAAGGTAATAAATTATCAACTAATTCTGACATGATTAATTTATTAAAATTTGTTGGGATGCAATTGAATACTTAATTAAATGTAATTAAAGTCTTAACTGAATTGTTATAAAAAATTTTAAAAAATAATTTGTGGAATTATCAACTTTTTATATATTTTTAGTTTTGCTAATTTGAAGAATGATCAAATACAATAACTAATTAAATACAATCTAAATAACGAAGAAAAGATTATAATTTCATGTGAATAATAGAGGTGTGGGTACACCGATTACTTAGCTAGGAAAGTGACACTGAAAATGTTGTGCGTCTAAATTCTTCTTCGCTAGCTTTCCCCACCTCAAAGCCACTACCTTACGATTCTTGCAGCATATTGTCTCAATCATTACTAGAATAAATTAAGTTACGCATTAATGATTTGAATTATATAAAAGTAAAATTACTTAGCTTTTAATTATATAATGATAAAGTAAAATTACTTAGCGTTTAATTTACATAAAATAAGTACCCAAACCCATATCAATCAAATCTCCTATCGTATCGCAAATGATTTCACTTATTCTCGGAGTCCCACATTTTTTTTTATTTTTTCTCTTGAAAAGTAATAATAATAAAATTTGCGTAATTGGTTGATTGAATTTTTCATATGTAGAAAGATATCCTCTAAACAAAGTTTTTTTTTTTCCGGGGATTAGCCGTTCAATTTGACTTAAAAGTACTCTCAACAATTCCACCTAAATTATCACGATATCCTCATCGCTATCTGTGTTGAGTACAGGTTCATAATTTGACGTTGTTGTATTTTTAGAATCATTTTCATATGATTTTTCTTTCACACCATTTTTATAATTTTCCAATGATTCAATATTTTGCTTCCATTTATTGAATTTAGTTGTCTTATCAATTTTACTCTTATTTAAATTATTTGATCTTGATTTACTCAATTTAGTTAATTCTTCTTTTATTTTATTTGATTTATCAATATTTATATTTTTCTTTTCAATAGTTTCTTGACTATCAGATTTTATTAATCCAATTTTTCTATATTTTTCAGTATTACCTGATTTCATCATTAATTTAGAATGTAATTTCTTATTTATTAAATCATCTTGAATTTTCTTTTTCTTTATTTTGGATTCCAGTCGTTTAATTGCATCTGCTTTATCATAAAATTTACTATTAAATTGACTTTCATGTCCATATGTTTTAGTTTGTTCATTAAGTTCATTAGGATTAAATAATTTAACTGATCCATTCAATTCCATTCTTTTATTCTTTAAAAATTTCTTCTCTTGTTTTATTTCATGAATTTCACAATATTTAAATTTATTATAAATATAATTCTTACAATTTGATTCAATGCATTTAGTAATATTTTTAATTGTTCCAATTCTCATGATATTATTAAGATCATCATTTAAATAAAATTCAAACCCATTATTTTGTTTATAAATTGAAGGATTAAGTAATATAATTAATTCACCTACATTTAATTTCCAATATCTATTAAATGATTTTTTAAATAAACTAATTTTTATCGATTGATTAAAATTACCAACTGTTAATTTAAGAAATTTTTCATTTTTTTTCGTCATTAATGGATCTGATTTCCCAATAATATAACCTATAAATCCCCAATTATCATAAGGTGGTTCTTTATAATATGGTTTAGTAATTTTACCTAATGCCTTATTAACATTTAGTATTTTAATCCCTTTAATCATTTCTTTGATTTGATCATCATCATAATATCTAAGTCTAAGTAATTCTTTTGTCAAAGGATCTTCTTCATTTACTTCTTTGGTAATTTCATCAAATTCCGGGAATTGAAAAATTCTATTATCATAATTTACACTTTTTAATGGTTTTTGATTTTCAAGTGAACTTGCAAATTTAGATACTGTTGTTGTACCTCTTTTTTTCAATATTTCTTGCCTTTTTAATTCATATTCTTTCTTTATGTTAATCAAATCCTCATCCTCGGACGCTGTTAGCTCGTCGTTCGAATCAATTACCTCATCTCTTGGATCCATATTAGCAGCCGTTATAATAAAAGACGCGACATATATATATATATATATATTTATCTTTTTAGTGCGAAACAATCTGTTGGTTGACAAAAGAATTGGTACTATGGCGAGACATAGAAGTAAGTCAGTAGTCCAGTCTGTTGCACTGGAATTGCCAGAATTTAAACCTCATGAAAATAGTGCTTCTGAAGTTGAATCGTTTAGACCAAAGTTAATAAAATCAAAATCATTAAGCAATCTCCGTAAAAGTTCCAATTTCAAACCAAAAGAATACTTAGATCCATTGACTTCGAATGAATATGATGAAATATGGCTTAATTATTTGAATGGATTCTCATATTCATTGATACCAGATTATTCCCATGAATTACTTTTACATAAGGATATTAATGTAGAAAATTTCTTGAAGATATTGTCTACAAATTCTAATCAATTGACAAGTTTCATATTGGAAAATAAAGATCAGATGGATCAATTAAATAAAATCATTTCAATGTATAATAAAATTAATTCACAAACAAAGGATTTTAGTGATAGATCACTTGAGTTAGTTGATGTTCAAAATAGTTTATCAAATAAAATTGATTCAATTGATCTTGTTTTGAAAAATTTTGAAAGTTTAGAAGATATAACTAAAAAATTATCAATGCCAAATAATACTAAATTAATAAAATCTATAAAATTTAAAGAAATCATACAAAACTTAAATAATTCATTGAATTTTATAGAGCATAAAGGAGGTTTTAAAAATATAGAAATCTATAAAATCAAATTTAGACAATGTATGACAAGATGTTTGACATTAATTAAAGATTTTTTAATTATACAATTAAGAACTATTAATAAATCAATAAATAATCAAGATCAATCATTACTTGAATTTTTAATATTTAATGAATTTGAAAAATTTTTAGATAATGATGAATTTTATAATTTTCCAAATTTAATTATACAATTAAGAAATAGAATTGAATTGATTAATGAACAAGAATATAAAGGTTTATTAATTGAAATTTTACATTTTTATTTTACAATTAGATTAAATCATTTATTAGAAGTTATTTCTAAAAATTTGACATTTTCTAATGATATAATTAAATTTACTCAAGATAATTTATTATACCTTCAAAAGATATTAATAAAAGAATTTAATTTATTTAAACAATTTTTTGGTATTGATAATGAAGTTCCTTCTTATTTAAATGATGAATTATATAATCATTTAAAAAACTTAATTGATCCATTTTATGATTTATTTAGACAAAAAGTTTTAAAAGAAACAAATATTTCATTATTATGTCAATTAACAAATTTGTTACAAAAATATTACGAATTTGAAAGTTATGATGAATCTGATGTTAATCTTGGTGAAATATTTGAACCAATTTTAAATGATGTTCAATCAAGATTAATTTTTAGAATTCAGATTTATGTTGATAATAGATTAATTCCTTATAAACCAAAACCTGAAGATTTAAAAATAGGTAATAAAAGAGTTATTCTGGATAATATACTCGATGAAGAATTCGAAGATAATTTATTTGAAGACTTATACTTACCATTAGGTAAAGCATTAACTATTTTATCCAATATTTATGAATTAATTAATTCAGTTGTTTTCGATGATTTGGCACATTATGTAGTTCATAGTTGTATTGAAATTTTGAAAACTGGTGCTTATAAATTATGTTTGACACATTTAGGAAAAATTGATGCAAAATTATATTATCTAAAAAATTTAATAACTTTAAAATATCAATTAAATAATTTTGATATCCAATTCATTAGAACTGAAACTTCTGTTGATTTTACTAGTGGGTTAAATGAATTATATAATCTGATAAGAAATGGTGATATCTTAGTTAATTTAAATCAAGATGGACTTTTTGATATAATAAAGAAAACAGTTCCAAAAATAATTAACAATATGATTGACGCAAAATTAGAAATTGAATTAGAAATCAATAATTTAATTAATGAATTATTAATCGATTTTATAAATATATTAATTGAACCATTAAATGAAGAAAAAGACTATTTACAAAATTTTAATATATTTAAAGATAATTTAAATGAAAAATTACCAAATTTTAAAAAACAAATCATTTATTATATTAATGATTTAAATATTTTAAAATTTTTATTTAATAATTTATTAAATATTTTACTTAATTATTATGATGGTTATTATAATAAATTATTAAATAACACCTCAACTAATGAAATATTGAGTGAGATTATGGAACCTGAAATATTTATCAATTTCATAAATAATTTAGTTGATAGTTTGGTAAATGATGACAGTTTAAATAACAATCTTATGGATATAAAGCCGTTACTAAAATTTAATGATGAATTAACAAGTGACGTTGAAGAAACTAACAAAACAAATTCAGATGAAATAGACTTGAACAACGTCTTGGCTAATACCTCGTTAAACGACGGATAATTTTAATAAAAACAGCATGATGAAAAAAAAAAAAAACTGAAAGATTATCTTTCATAATATATAATACATAGACACATTAACTTAATTTCCAGCCTCTTCTTCTTCTTCAAAAGGATCATAAATGTTCTTTGATAACATATTATTCAATTCAGACTTGACAAATTGAATTTTGTCATTTTGAATCAATAAATGAGTTTCATCCAATTCCTCGAGCACTATATCATGTCTTATTGAGTTCATTTGAACTATCAAAGCTTTTATGGAAGGATCACACAGTACCAAAGTCCCCTTACTAGCAACAGCCATCGTTAGTTAAAAGTCGATATTGTAGTTCGCGCACAATATTTGATTATTATTAACTTGTGGAAGCTATGTCTGAGAACACTGATGGGCATAACGAGCAAGGAACGCCCATTGAGAATACTGAAGAACTTCGAGCTGAAGCTCTGCAGGAAGAATCTGAAAAGGATCTCGAGGGTGATAATTCCGATGAAGACAAGGGGAGCATCAAGGAGACGAAACCCAATGATCACGATAAAGACGAAACCCTATCAGATAATGATACCGGGAATGTCGAGGCTGATGTGACCAATTATGATGATGATGATGATGATGATGCAACAGTAGGAAATACTACGTTTGAGACTACATATAGTGGCGATGAAGAAAGCGAGTCTTCTTCTGACGATGATGATGATGATGAACCACCTAAATTAAAGTATTCTCGATTAAACGGATTGCCTCCTAATTTCTTTAATAGGGATCCAATTTCAATATCAACTTTCCATGAGAAATATTTCTTATTTGGTACACATTCCGGATTGATCCATATAACCAACACTAAATTTGAAGCAATAAGAACATTCAAAGCCCATAGAGCATCTATTTTATCCATTTATACAGATGGTCAGTTTTTCGCTACCGGTTCAATGGATGGGACTATAGTAATTGGTTCTATTGACGACGAAAAGGATATTATTGCTTTTGATTTCAAAAGGCCAATTCATGCTGTAGTTCTCGATAAGAATTATCATAAAACTAGAAGCTTTGTAAGTGGAGGCATGAGTGGTAAAGTATTGTATTCAACTAAAAACTGGTTAGGTCAAAGATCAGATACCATATTGGACCAGGACTCGGGACCAATTGTTTCAATTGAAGCAGTGGATGACTTGATAATTTGGATGAATGAGAAGGGAATCTCCGTATTCCATACTATATCTAGACAAGTAATAAAAGTAATTGATAAACCAGAAGGTTCCCCAAGAAGTGATCTATATTGGCCAAGGGTGCATTTTTTGGAAATGGACAGAATATTAATTGGCTGGGCCAATTATATTTGGCTTCTAAGAATTTCATTAAGGTCTGTTGATGATAAATCTGATAATCCTCCTGGTTCATCAAGCAAGTCAAGAATATTACCCTCTGCTGCATCTATATCCTTTAGGGCTATTCAAGAAAAGAAAGTTGAAATAGAACAAGTCTATCAATTAGATAGTTTAATAGCGGGAATATCAAGCTTCAAAGATGATTATTGGATGGTATTAACCTATGAACCACCTCAAGAAATCAATGGTGTTGTTAATTATAATAACCCTGATTTAAAACTAATAAATTCGTTAACAGGAGAGGTTGATTTTGAGGAAGAAATCGGAATGAAATCGATTGAAGGGCTTGGTTTAAATGATTATTCTTTAGGTCGTCATATTGATTTTGAAGGGACCTCTTATTTCATTATTAGTGCTAAAGATGGTATCATAGCTCAAGAAGTTCAGTTGGGTGACAGATTGGAATGGTTTCTTGAGCGTGATAGGTTCAAAGATGCATGGGAAATAAGTCAGCATTTAATTACGCCATCCAAGCGTTTGAACTTGGGTATCAAACACGTTGATAGTTTGATGAAATTGGAACAATGGGAAGAAGCTTCAACATTTCTTGAAAAAGTCCTCCAAATAGATACTGATAAAATGCCTGATTCCGATACTAGAAGTACGATAATTACAAATAACTCTCAAAAAAGTAATGGTGACGAAATTGATGATGAATACGTTAAAAACGTTGTTTATCAATGGGAAAATTGGGCAATGATTTTCATAAAATCTAGTCATATTGAACTTTTAACTGATATAATTCCATCTTCAGCTAAATTTTCATTACCAACTACAATTTATAATGATATTTTACAATATTGGATAAATCATGATGTTGATAAAGTTTATGAATTGTTAAAGTCTTGGGATGTGGAACTATATGATATTAAGACACTTCAAGAGCTTATAGAACAACATTTGGAAACACATGTAAATGATGGAAAACTAAGGAGATGTCTAGTTGACTTGTATAGTCAAACATTTGACCCCCAAAAGGCTGTAAACCATCTAATTAAATTAAAAGATTATAATTTAGTTCAATTTTTATCTGATAATCACTTGTTAACATCTTTTATGAATGATTTACCAAAAATGATTAAATTAAGATTTCCTGAAGATGAATTCGATATTCTTCCATTGGATAAACTATCACATCAGTTAACTGATATAATTGATATTTTGGCAGACAAAAGACATGAAATTGCACCGATAAAGATTTTGAATTTAATGAAAAATGAACATTTAGATTTTATCAATCATCTTTATTTAGAAAAATTGCATTCTATTGATGAATTTTTGGTACAAGATTTTGGTAATGAAAGAGTCGAACTATATTCTCAGTACAATAGACCAAAACTTCTACCATTCCTAATGAAAAATAGCAATTATAATATTGATAGTGCTATAAAACTTTGTGAAAGAAATGAATTCTATGAAGAATTGGTTTATTTATTAGGAAAAATAGGTGAGAATAAGGAAGCATTGATGTTAATTATTAATAAATTAGATGATCCAGAAATAGCAATAAATTTTGCTAAACATCAAAATGATAAAGAAGCATGGAGTGTTCTTTTAGATTATTCAATGGCTAAACCATCCTTTATTAAAGCGCTAATTGAAGGTGCTGACGATCAATCTAATCCATTTTATGATCCAATATCAATTATCAAAAGAATCCCCAATAACATCAAAATTGAAGGATTGAAAACATCTGTTATTAAAATTTCAGAAAACAATGAATTGAATATTTTATTAAATCAATTGGTTTTAAAAATAATTCTTAATAGATCAGAAAATGTTTCAAAGATTTTTAGGTCTGACTTATTGAAAGGAGTTGAAATTAATGTCAAAGACAAATCATTATTAGATATAATTAAAACGTTTGATACAATTCTAATATTTAATGATAAAGAAGCAAATCAATTAAATTATTCGGCTGAATCAGATTTAATATCAGCATCTTCCAATAAAGTTTACTCAGATTTGCAATCAAAATTGAAACATCTCGAAATTTTAAATGAGCATTCTGAGCGCTATCACAAATAGATTTTTCTTTATTTTGTTCTCTCTTACAACTTGCAGGTAGAGAGATTATATATATTTATACATAGTATTTGAATTTATTCATACTTTATTGCATAATAAATAATAGTTTCTATCGATGTTTTCTTTTAGAGGACGAGTAGTTTTCAAAAAGAAAAAAAATGATAAATCGGTTGCAAACGATTGCAAAAAAACAAATTTTGCAACATTTGATCAACGAGCCTGGTCTGATTTGCAACAAAACTTTGAAGAGTTAAAGGTTTCGGGATTTCATTTAGTTGGGAACAAAATAACCAGTCCCATTGAAAAAGTTACTAAATTTCTCCCATGGAAAGGATCTAACGTCGATAAAGAATTAGATATCTTAATTGAAGAAATAGTTCAAGGTTATTTACAAAATGAGGTTGATTATGATGAAATTGATAGCACAAATAATTTTAAACAAGAATTTAGTATTTTGAAAACCAATGTGAATGAAGTGGATGATGTTATTAATGATACAAACGCTTTATCATTTTTGTCTCATGATAATCCTGGGTTACCATCCTTAAACAACAATCAAGTTTTAGCACTTACACCCAATGATTTAAATACTGGAATCAGTATAATGAAAAGTCCTACAAATAAATTAAATCTGATAGCAACTAGTCCTTCAAATCAGAATAGAGAAGAAATATCAAGTCCACAAAGTTCTAACACTAATAGTAGTAAACACAAATGGTGGAAAATCAGATCAAAAGATTATACCCATGAAATTGATTCAGATAGACAAGATATAATGAATTATCCGAGTATCCCAATGAGTATGGCAAATAAAGAAGGTAATTTTAATAATGAAAATAGTGAAAATACGGGGAAATCTCCTAAATCAATTATTTTGGAAGATAAGAAATTTCCTAAAACTTTGCAGTCAGTAAATTCAAATATAGAAACTTATAATACTAAAGATATGGATTTAAGATTGTCTCATAGGGAAAGATTCTCAAAAGGGGTAATAAAACCTAGGAAAGTGTATGATAGTTCAGAGACCATACCACAGAAAAATATATATATTGAAAATTATCAAAATACTGGTTTGAATTATGAAATGCAAGAACAGTTAACACCTTCTAGGTCGAAAACTTTTAAATTAAAACACAAGATAAGTCTATTAACTAAGCAAAAGGGTTAAGTCTTGAGAATAAATTACCTGTAGCTCTGGAGAAAATATTATTAGCCATATCATTAGCCTTACCAAATTTGTCACATCTAGTGAAAGCAATTGTATTAGTTAATGATAATGATACCGTTATAACTATCAATATTAAATATAAAAATTCAAATTTTGCTACTGCTAAAATTCCTAATATTATCCAAGCTACTGGTTGAACATATAATAAGACCCAAAATAATTTTGAGTCAATTGGATTGATATAACGATTTGGGTCTGCAGTTTCGAAAACCCATACATTTTCAAATTCTCCAGTAGATTGTTTGATTGGGTTTATTTCATTCCACCATCTTAAACCAACTAATAATCTCCCAGCGATATTTTTTAAATTCCAAAAATCTGCTGTAACTAATAATATCAATATAATAAAATGTAATATAAATCTATTCTTTTTAGTTACAAATCCAATAAAGAAATTACCAAATAAGTATACAAATATTGGAGCCAATCTAAAGAATAAGTAAAATAATAATGCCACTGGGTGAGATGATTCTTTTAATTTCTGTGCCCAAGTCCATTCATTTGGATTATTAGATAAATTTTGACCTTGATTCTGATTTTGGTTCAGTTGATTAGGTGTTTGGTCATTTGTAAAATCAGCTTCAATTGCTGTATAGTTATTCATAACGGTTTTGGTAGAAAGTCGATTTTAATCAACTTTTTTTTTTCCCTCTCTTTTTACCTCATAAATTATCGCGAATTAGGAGAGAGAAAATCCATCATACCACAATGTTTAGTAGATTCATACAAAGAATAACAAGAACACAATTAGAAACTGCTAAAGTATGTTTACATTTGTTGAGATCAAACACAAAAGGTATCTTTTTGTATAAATACTAACAATTTTAGTTTGGTTTCTACCTTTTTACACCTATTTTGGTTATGTCATACGCAGGGGTTAACTCTGATCAGAAATTTAATATAGCTGGTTTTTGGCCAGATCCTGCAACTTTGAATCAAATTCCAAAAGAGAGACATGAAATTCAAGCAGAAATAGCTAGAATAAGAAGAAAAAGAGCTGAAAAAAGAGAGAGATTGGAAGAAAGAGCAAGAGAGTTGGGTATTAGTGAAGAAGAGATTCAAGAAAGTCAATAAGAATTATTTAACCTAAAATTTACTCTTGTATATAGTTTATATGGTACATGTTAAAAATACATAAATTATTGAAATTGTTTTTCTTTATTATTTTCGTATCTTATTTGAGCTGCTCTTAAATTTGATTCAATATCTTCAATAGTCTTCGAAGAAAATTTAATTGATGAAGTATTTGAAATTTCAAGGACTTTTTCTAAAGTTTTAATAACTTCACGATCCATACTGGCCTTTGAATATCCATGAAGGTTACCATGAGATGATGATTTATAGGAAACCCCACTATAAACTCCTTTTGAAAATAAGGAAATATTATTATTGGAATTGAAAGGTGAGGAAGCTGTTGATGAAGGTAAAGAATCATTTAATTGATTTCCAGGGCTAGTTATTAATGGCAGTTGGGTTGCTCCTGGTAAAAATAAAAGTCTTTTCTTATTATCTCTTCCTTCATCATCATTGTTTGCTATTTTATGCTTGGGCATTTTTTGCTGAGTAATATTGTTAATTGGTGGTAATTGTTGCAAAGATTCTCTCTGCTGTGTTAATTTTTTATCTGGACCATTGGGTAAGCCTTTCTCTTGATTAACTGCAGCTAATAAATCTCGTATTGATAAGTTATTGGTATCATTGTAACTGTTTATACTATTTGTGTGAATGTTATCACCTTTCATATTTCTATCGTTAATATTATCAAGTAAATCAACGTCTATGGATGGTAAGTTACTTTGTAATGAAATACTTTCACTTAAAGGTGATTGACTTAGCATTTGATTCATTACCCAAGTGTCATTAAACTCACTTAAGTTTGGATTATCTATTTGATCAAGTTCTTGATTTCGGTTTTTAGATTCCAGAACACAGCTACTTACAATTTCTTCAATTGAAACATACATTAATGTTGCTTTCACTCTTTCATTAATCAAACCTAAAAGCTCATCAACTTGCCACGGTATCACAACATTCAAAGTCATTATTACTTCTCTAAGTTTTTTGTAACTTTTATCCAAGTCTATTGTATCTAAATTATTTAGAACTAAATTTAAATTGTTCTGAGGCCATACATTTCTTATATTGATTAAATGAGTTTTTTTCCAAGACAGTAGTATCTTTTCTTGTGAAATAGAATCCCAAGCTCTCTTTATCCATTCAATTGCTCTTATTTGAGGTACTGCATAATCTTGTTCAGATAAAACATCCGATGCTAATCCACCATCACCACCCCCTGCATTATTTTTATTTGGTGATTTTTGTAAATTAATCATCTCCATATATTGTTGTAAACGGTATAAAACCTTAAATTCATGAACTATACCAAAATTCATTGGTAAATAATCAAAGTTAACACCGTTGTATAAAGAATTGAAAGGTGATTTATCATTTGTATTATTTTTCAAGTATATCAATTTTATGTGCTTAAACTTCAAATTAAGAATTCTATGACTGGATGAATCATCTAGAATGATCAAAATTTTTCTTTCAGGAGAAGTATTGGTTAATTTATGATCCAATGTTAATAAATAATTCTGGAAAATTGTAGAAGTGATCCACTTATTAATGTTGTTTTTATAAAATATTTGATAAACTTCCGTTAATTTATTCATTAGATTGAAATTAGAATGATTCGAAAAATTCTTTAAAGAATTGAATGAGCTGTATGAAACATCAAAATTATCATATTTACCAACAATCAAAGGTGTTAATTTTTCTGATCCATCCATATTAGTTCCAAGCATAATAGTTAAAGAATTTTCAGTTGAACTACTTGATTGTTTTAAACCTTTATCAATTGAATTTATATCAAAAATTTGATCTAATGGTAATGAATAAAACAATTGGAACTCATCGATAGTAAATATATCTTGAGGTTTATAATCATTTTGAATTATCAAATTGTGTAAATATTTTTTTAATTCAACTTTTTCATCTAATAACCAAATTTTATTTAATTTATAATTTCCTTCTGTTTCTTCATCATTACCAGATAAATCTAATGTTAATTTTTTCATAAAATGATGACACCATTTTTTGTTGAAAACTCCATTACCATCTTTATATTCTAAAGGTAATCTTGTCCAAATTGAGTTTGCAGTTGATTGAATAATTGGAGTAGTTATTGGAATATTTTCCCAAACAGCTTGAGTCACCCATTCAGTTAAAATTTGTCTTAATAAAGGATTTGATTTTTTCCTTCTTCTAACCAATTGGAAATCACTTTCTTTACTGGCAATTAAATCATTCTTACTACTTAAAATTCTTGATATAGTAGTTTGGGAAGGTTTCTTCTCAGATTGATATTGTTGATGTGCCCATTCTGCGAGATCAGATTGAGTCATATCAGGGTTTGACTCTGCTTTTAAGCAAATATCAATTTTTTGTTTAATAGTATATCCCATGTCACTGATTTCAATGTAAGAAATATTTCATAATGAAATTGGTATTTAAAAGAACAAATCTAACCAATAGTTAAATGTGTGAGACTTTCCGTTCGGCTAACAATGCTGCGAAAATTGCAGCCAAGTAGAAGCACTGAGAGGATAAGTTAATAATTGAAAAGCATAAATAACCGTATATCTATGGTTGAAATCATAATTAATGTATATATATATAGGGAAAAGATAGTTCAATTAATTCAAAAAATCAATAACAGCATCAAATACTTTTTTGAAAATTGTTTCGTTTTCAATAAATAATGAATGACGGCCACCTTTAACTTCTTCAAATTTTTTGTCAACATTATCATGTAATAAACCAAAGAATTTCTTAGAACCTTCGATCCAATTAATATTATCATTACTACCGTGTAAAATTAATAACGAAATATCAGGATTAAATTTAGAAGCATAATCAGGTTTTGTTAATAACTCACCTCTTGTTACCATATCATGATATAAACTTGCAGACATCATAAACTTTTTAGTATTAGCCTTGATATAATCAACCCATTTCTGATTGGAAGTGATATAATCATAATTTAAACCAGCGTCTAATCTGAAATTTGGTGCCACCTTATATAGAATATTAGCAGCAGATTTTAAAACAAAATTAGGAGCTGTATTTGGATGTAATAAAACTTCTGGGGCACATGCGACAATTGATCTAATATTTTCCTTATATTTACCTTTAATACCATAATTTAAACAAATTCCACCACCCATCAGGTGTCCCATTAAGATAACTTTTTCGTTAGGTAGTTTTAATTGATCTAAATTATATTTAATGAAATAATCAGCATCTTTAAATACAAATGTTTCATTGGTCTTACCAAGATCTTTTTCTTCTGCACTTTCACCTGCACCTCTTTGATCGAAAAAGAATATATCATAACCTTTAGCACATAATTTATCAAAGTATTCAACATAAAGGTCTGAGGATTCTGCAAATCCATGGATATACACGATTCTACCTTTATAATCTACATCACTAGGATGTCTATAAAATACAGTTTTGAAATTGATTCCATCAAATAGAACGAATTGAACAACTGGTTCATTAACTGGCTTGTAAGGAGGTTCTGTTGTCATTATAATTAAAGTATTTAAAATTATAACTGCGAAGGGGAGTTACTATTTATACTCAATTTATTTTTCTTTGTATGTGCGATAATCACAAGCTTGACAGGAAAACCAAAAGCGGTAGTTTAATTAAAAATTTTAGATATGTCAAATAAAGAATTAATTTAAGTTAATTATTTTTTTTTTCGCCAATTAATTGTGGCTATTATTTTATTTAGAAGTTCTGAAATTTTCGTTTTATTATGGGCGTAGTCAACTTTACAGGTAATTTTTCTAATTATTTTTTAGTATTTTCAAGAGCAATACTTTTTAGCGATTTTTGCCAATTTCGTATAATTGAAAAATAATATGTAACTCCTCTTTAAATTATTTGAAAAAGATCAAGAAACTTTAAAAATAGAGAATGCGTTTCAAAGATCGCTAGGAGCCCAATGAACTAAACGTCATTTGTTGCATTCTTTCAAATATTTTGGTACAGTATACTTTACAGCTATCAATACTCTAAAACATGGGCACGTGCTCGTGACTCCTCGATATATCTGTTGTCAATTGGATTCAGATTCAATAGTGTTATGATCTGAAGTCTATCTCCACTCCATTTTCGAAGTAACTATTAATACAGGAACTTTTTTACCCGGAAAAGTTTCTTTCCTACCTGTTTGGTTTCGCTTTGTTCCAAGTGAGACTTAATGGTTGCAAAGAACAAGTAAATGGAACAAGTAGATGGAACAAGTAGATGGAACAAGTAGGATGAGTAGTTAAAACCTTTGCTATCCCATATGGACTTGTCATTCAAAACTGGTTAACGAAGTTTCAAAAAGAGAAGAACTATGATGCTCTTAGTAATTTGGTTCCAATAGTACCACTTTTTGAGTTCCAAATGAGCTTGCTGAGAAAATACAAGATATTTCCCAAGAAACAAGTACTTATATGCTTTAAAAAGAGAAATTTAAGGTTTTCAAAGAGTAGACACATCATTGAGTTAAATATAGGTGAAATTTCCAATATCACTAGTTTAACTAGTCTTGAAAGGCAAAAAAGTAGTAATTATTTAACCTGACTGCCTTAGAAACGATGATCGAAACAGTAGTGGGAAGAAACAAAAGGTTTTGTAGCAAAAGGGGCTCTCTAAGCTGATATTTCATATAATTTGTATTAATTATATTTTAAATTTAGTTAAATAAGTTAAATAATCTACAATTCTAGACTTTTTCATATAAATTGCTCTTGCAGCCAATAGAAAATCACTTAGAGTAATGTCTAGAGATAATAAAAAATCGCGGTCAATGTACAGGACTCTTATTTTTGTCTGATATTTCTGAATGATTCCACCCACCAAAAAAAGGGCGGCTAGAAAAATCGAACAAAGTTACACTTGCTAATAGTTTTATAAACTACTAACAAAATAAAAATTTGAAAAAAAAAAAATGGATTTTGAAGAGCAATTAGAAAAAGCAGAAAAGTTAGATAGTCCATCTTTAGTTGGATCATCTTTGAGATCAGCAGATGATTCTGTTCATAACAATTATATTCATCCTGAAAAGTACAAGAATACCAATAATGTCAATGTTAATAGATTGAAAAACAGAGAATCTATAACTGCTTCATTGGATGATTTGATTAATGAAGGTGCATTGATTGGATCAGAAGAAGATTTCGATAAATTTTTGGACGATAAAGGAACTGTATTAGACGAGGCTAAGTATTTATCGACCCCAGAAAAAAAGCGTGAGGGAGCAGTTGTCGATAAAGGGGACGAGGAAAAAGAAGATAAAAATGATGATGAAATCAATGAAGACAAAGTTGAAGAAGAATCAAATCAAGAAAGTGTGAAAATACCTGAAGAAGAGATTACTCAAAAGAAAGAACCAATTAAACTTGAAGATAATTTTACATCCTCAACCCCGGAGAACTCCATTCTGAATGATTCCCAACAATCTGTATCAAATTCAACAAATGATACAAATTCTTCATTTTATCAACAAGCCACTTATTCAAATCCAAATCTTTCAGACTATCAATTAGATAATCAAATCTCCGATCATAATGATTTATTAGCTAAAATTAAGAAAGATGATCCTCATCGTTTAACAACTGATAAGCAAAAAGCAAACGAAATATTTAAACAAGATCCAAAACAACTGACTACACCAGAGATCAGAACATTACCATTATTGGATGAAAGAACTCCTAGTAGAGGTCCTGAAGGTTTCCATTCTCCTTATTTTCATAAAGATGAAAGTTTCGATTCAAGAAATCGTTCCACATCTAGATCAAGATCAAGATCAAGGTCAAAGTTTTCAACACACTTAGCAAGAGGTGATTCTTATAAGTATATTCACGATGATCAACCTTCTTCCTATGAATTGCCACCTGATTTGAAATCTGAAGATGTTTCTGAACAAGATGACTCTCACGATAGAAGGTCTAGACAATCTAAACCAACTATGGGAGAATCCATCGCAGCAATTGAAGAAGAAAAAATCAATCAAGAGAATTATCAAAGAACAGTATTAGGAGCTCGTGATGCTTCCTTAGTTACAACTGGTGATTATACAAATTTCAATGTTGATAATCCTGAAAGTTCCATCCCTTCAAATTTAACCCAAAGATCACAAAGTTCAACTGATTATTTAAGGACAATTTCAAGATCAAGATCAAGACAACCTACCAATTTTAATGAAAAGAATGATGCCAATCCTTCTGAATTATATAGAGAGGGTGCATTAATTAATGAAGATCCTTACTCTACCATTGATAACTTGGATAAAATGCTCTCAGGTCAAGCAAAGACTTCCACAGAAGCAACCAAAACCGATGGTGACAAAGTAGAAGATAAAGAAGAGGAAAAAAAAAACGACAATAAAATGGAAGATAATGTTGATAAGGAGCTAGAAGATACCATTTCATCAAGCAAAAAAAAAGATGAATTCACCGAAAAAGTGTCAGAAGAGGTAACAGACCAACTACCGGAAGATAGCAACCTTAATGAAACGCCCAAAAAGGAAACCACAGAGACAACGGTGGAGGATGAATCAACCAAAGAAAAAGAGAATTCTTCTGTGGACGTTGATAAACTAAAAGACGATTTTGATGCTCTTAAAGTTGATGATGAAGCAAATAAGAGTGTTGATAAATCTGTTGTTTTAGATGAAGAAGCAGATAAGAGCGTCGATAAATCAGCTATCTTAGATGAAGAAGAAAAGAGTATCGATAAATCTGTTGATTTAAACGAAGAAACAGAAAAGAGTGCTGATAAATCTGTTGTTTTAGATGAAGAAGCAGATAAGAGCGTCGATAAATCTGTTGATTTAGATGAAGAAGCAGAAAAGAGCGTCGATAAATCTGTTGATTTAGAAGAAGAAGAAAAGAGTGCTGATAAATCTGCTATTTTAGATGAAGAAGCAGACAAGAGCGTAGACAAATCTGCTATTTTAGATGAAGAAGCAGAAAAGAGCCTCGATAAATCTGTTGTTTTAGATGAAGAAGAAAAGAGTGCTGATAAATCTGCTATTTTAAATGAAGCAGAAAAAAGCGTGGATAAGTCTGTTGTTTTAGATGAAGAAGCAGACAAGAGTGTTGATAAATCCGCTGTTTTAGCCGGAGAGTCTGAAGCAGATAAATCTTTAGAGATTGATGAAAAATCTAAATCTGAATTAGGTAATAATACAATTCTTAAGGATGTAGCTGAAGAGGCTAAAGCCGATAAAGAGAAAGAATCATCTGAAAAAGTCGATGAAGCAGACGAAGAGCCGGTTGAAATTACGAAAAAAGATGTAGTTGCAGATGATTTGGATGACGACTTGGAAGAAGTTTCACCTGAAGAACTCCGTAAACATTTGGAATCTCAACCTGTCTATATATATACATCATTAGCAGGTGGAATGCAAGTTGTTCATAGAACTAATAGATTAACCACAATCTTAAAAGCTAATCAAATTGAATTTACAGCTAAGGATTTAAGTCTTGATGATGAAGCTAAGAAAATTTGGAGAAGATATTCTAATGGTAAAACTTTACCAGGTATTGTTAGAGGTGATGATTTTATCGGTAATTGGCAAGAAATAGATGAAGCCAATGAAGAATATAGGGTTAGAGAATTGATCTATGAAACTTTATAGATATCTTTTCTTGAAATTTAAGTAAAAATATTAAGTTTTTTATATAGCTAATTAATAAAAAACTAATTTTAATTTCTTATTGTCTCGTAATTATACGAGCTTCTTTTCAGGTTTTTTCAGTTTGTCGTGTAAATAAAGTTCGATTTTGTGTAACTTTTTCATTAGACCAAAATTTATCGCCCAATTTTTCATTTAATTTGATCTGTTAGTTAAAGATTTAAGAATATATCTAAAAAAGAATTTATATTTGTTTTTTTAAAGGTAAATTTTACAATTCTATATAATTTAGTTTAAAATTTTTGAATTTTTTTAGTTAGGATAATTTTGAATCTTTTAATATTAAGAACTTTTGAATATTATTTAACAACTGTTCTTCCCACTGCTTAAACTTCAAGCTTTTTATTCGATTGTGTATTTACTGAACTGTGTTTATTCTTTTTTTTTATATTACCTTGTGTTAGTTCAATATGTCAACTCCTGCTGAAATTATTGCTGCTCGTATCAATGGTAAAACTTTTGGTGCACCAGAAGCTTCAACTAATGAAAATTATCATGAATCATCAGATTCTGAAGAATTTAATCTTTCAAATGATGGAGAAGATTTAAACTCTTCAATGACTGGTTCAATTCCTTCAATTTCTGATGAATCTGCTTTCCCTACTTTAGGTGGTAAAAAATCTTTAGGAAATTCTGGTAATAATTCAAGTGGTAATTCTTGGGGGCCCTCAATGAAATCTCCAATTGTTAATACTACTCCAATTAAATCTACTTCCCCTAGTAGTGGTAAATTCAAATCTTCTACAATTCAAGATGCTTTTTCTTTAGATGCTGAAGATCAATTAAATGTTGCTAGACCTGAATTTATTAAAATTTTAACCAATATTAAAACTACTACTCAAACTAATATTGAATGTACTACTTCTCAACATACCAAAAAGAGAACTTTCTTAATTACTGGTAAACCTGAAAGTGTTAAGTTAGCTAAAAGATTAGTTATCAAAAAGTTAACTAAACCTCTTCAAATTTCATTTACTATTCCTTCAAAATTAAGATCAAAAATTATTGGTCCTCAAGGTAAAACTTTAAAACCTATCATTCAAGAATTTGAAGTTAAGGTTGATGTTGGAAATGATGAACAAACTATTGATTCTGAAAATTTAGATGAAGATGATATTTTTAGCAAAGTTATTAGTATTTCAATTGAAGGGGATGTTGAAAGTTGCAAATTAGCTAAAAGTAAAATCTTATCTATTATTGAAGAAGAAACTAAGAATTTATCAATTAAAATTCCACTTGATGAATCTTTGAAACCTTTTGCTTCATTATATTTAGAATCCATTGGTGAAAAATATCCTGATTTAGATTTATTGGTTCCTGATGTTAATTCTAGTAAAAATTCTATTACTATTATTGGTGAAAGGGAAAATGTTTCAAAAGCTAAAAATGAAATTAAAGAATCTTTATCTAAATTATCAGATAAAATCATTGTTGAAGAAGTTCCTATTCCAAAATTAAAACATCAATTTTTACCTATTAAATCTATTTTAGAAGAAGAAAATGTTTTAATCAAATTACCTGAAGAAAATGAAGCTAATGTCAAATTCATTGGTGAAAAATCAAAGATTTCCATTGCCAAAGAAAAGGCTAGAAAAACTACTTCTCAATATAAAGTTGAAGTTTTAGATATGTCAAAGGCACATAAGGGTAATCTTTCCCATGTTAAAGCAGTTGCTCAATACTTGAATGATCAAGGTGCATTCAAAACTGTTGGTACAGAAAATGATGTTATTGTTAATTGTCCAGATTCAAAATATTTAGAAGATGTTGATAATACTTCAATCCCTATTGAAATTATCGTCAAATTATCTGAAACTTCAGATGCTAGTATTAAGTCAGCTAAAAAGGAAATTGTTTCTAGTGTTAACAAATTGACTCCAGATTCTACTAAAACAATTAATGACATCGATGCATTTTTAATCAAGAAAGTTCCTGCTGCTATAGATGCCGTTGCACATGAAAATAACGTTGCTTATGTTATTTTAAATAATAATATTGTTTTATTCAGTAATGATGAAAATAGTGATGAAGACTTTGATTTTGATTCTACTTCAAATGCCAATGAAGGTTTTACTAAAGTTGATGAAGCTCTTAACAAGGTAAGAGACTTAGCAAAGGATTTAGATCCTTCAGTTTTAGATGTTGAATTCTCTAAACATAAATACATTTCTGGTCCAAAGGGAACTACCATGAAACATATTTTAAATCAAGTTGAACCAGATTCAGTTATAATTAAATTGAATTCAAATGGAACAAACTTTTCTGAAAATCAAGTTTTTGTTCATGGTATCAAAAGTCAAGTTTCTATTGTCAAGAAATTAATTAATCTCGTTATCGCTGATGCTTTAGAATTCAGTGACAAATATTCTGCTGTAGCACAAGTATCAGCTTCCAGTTTATCAAGATTAATTGGTAAGAATGGATCTTTCTTAAATGGATTAAGGGATGAATTTGGTACAAGAATTGATGTTATTGAAGAAAATGATTCTTCTAATTCCGAGAAAGTTGAAATCAAATTAGTTGGTTACAAAATGAATGTGGAAGCTGGTAAAGATAAAATTATCTCTTTATCTAAAAAGTGGGCAGATGAAACTTTAGCTAGATTGAAAATTGAAAATGAATATCATAGAAGAATGATTGGGGCTAACGGTGTCTATATTAACAGATTACAAGATAAATATGGTGTTAGAATTAGATTCCCTTCTGCAATTGAACTCAACTCTAACTCAAGTGATTCACCAAGAAATAAAGATGAAGTCACAATCAAGGGACCATCAAGAAATGTGGCTAAAGCTGAAGAAGAATTAAAAGATTTATATAACTATGAAAAAGAAAATGGTTTTAAAGAAACTATTTCTATTCCTGTTAAAGCAGTCGCTAGAGTTATTGGTAGAGCAGGTGAAACAATCAATGATATTGCTGATGATACTGGAGTTGAATATAAATTCGATAGAAAGAGTGCCAAGGAAGAAGAAACCGGTGTTGTTGAAGTTTTATTAACAGGATCAAGAACAGGATTGAAGAAAGCCATTGCCAAGATCAATGAAATTGTTGATGACGTTGAAAATTTCATTTCAATCAATTTACCAGTTGATGCTAAATACTACCGTGAATTAGTTGGTCAAGGTGGTTCTAAATTAAGAGAAATTATTAACAATGCTGGTGGTGCTGAGTTATCAGGTCAAAAATTCTATAAATTATTGACTATTCCTAACGAAGATTCCGGTTCTAATGAAGTTACCTCTCAAGGGCCAAAAGAAATCGTCAATAAGATTGTTGAGCAAGTTAAAGAAATCATTGCTCTTAAAGAAGCTTCAATTGATTCCGAATATGAAATTTCCAAAGAAAAACATAGATTATTGGTTGGACCAGGTGGTTCTACCCGTCAACAATTAGAAAGAGAATATTCAGTTAGAATCGAAATTCCAAGATCCGACAACAATTCCAACATTATTAAGTTAAATGGTTTACCTGAAAAGATTGAAGCATTAAAAGCTAAGATTGATGAAATTACAAAAGATGACTGGAATAATTCAATTGATATTCCAGAATCTTTACACACATTAATTAGTGAAAGAGGTGCAATTTTCAAACAATTACAATCTGAATATGATGTTGAAGTTAGTCATGGAAATGCTAGTAGAAAGGCATCTAAATTAGCCAATGCATCATTACCACTGCCACCAGAAGAAGCTTTACCAACAGAAGAGGAATCCAAAAAATTCACTATTGTAAAATTTAATGTTGAAATTGGCGAAGCAACTATTCCTTGGAGATTAAAAGGTGACAAGGAAAAAACAACTAAAGTATTGAATTTATTAAATGAAAAACTTGAGTCCCTTAAATCCGCTGATTCAATGGGTTGGTTTTATTCTAAAAGTGCATCATTTTCTAAAGTAATTGGACCACAAGGTTCAAGAGTTAAAGAAATTAGAAAGAAATCAAATACATTTATTTGTGCCCCCAGAGTTGCTGATAAGAATAAAAACTTTATCCAATTAGTTGGTAATGAAGATAATTTGAAAGTCGCTGGGGGTATAATCGAAAAATTGGTTTAAGTATTTTAATTAAAGTTTAAATAAAGCATAAATAGTCAAAAGAAGAAAACGAGTTTGTAATTTTATTATTCCATTAGAATAGCTCTGGCGTAAGAGTCCTGCTAAAGCCCAGATTAACCTAATATCTGGCTTCACTATATCTTTTGAGAGCTCTTTCTCTAGCAGCTTTATGATCAACAATTGGTTTAGGATAGTCAATCTTAAGATCAGATGAATTTTCATATGGATTATGGATTGCCTTTTTATCTAAATCTTTCAACTCCGGGACCCATTTTCTAATATAATCACCATTAGGATCAAATCTTGTTGTTTGAATCCATGGGTTAAATATTCTAAAGTATGGCTGAGGATCAACCCCAGTACTTGAACTAAAACCCCAACCACCATTGTTAGATGCAAAATCGGAATCGATCAAGTTTTCCAGGAAATATCTTTCACCATGACGCCAATCGAGAAGAAGATGTTTAGATAAGAAACTTGCAGCTATCATTCTACCTCTATTAGGTAAATAACCCGTAGATTTTAGTTGTCTCATACAAGCATCAACGATTGGATACCCAGTAATTCCATCACACCAGGCTTTAAAATGCTCTTCATTATATTCCCATTCAATATCATCATATTCAAGGTGAAATGGTTTGAACATACATAAATGTGGCCAATTTGAAACTACATGTTTATAAAAATCTCTCCAAGCAACTTGACGGACCCATTGAATAATACTTGAGTCACCAGAATCAAAATTTTTTATTGATTTCAGTTCTAATAATTTCTCAAGTATAGTTCTAGATGATAAAGCACCGATTGCAAGATAATGACTTAAATGTGAGCTTATATCGGTATCTAATTGATTTCTCATTTCATCATACTCTTTAATGTTCTTAGAATTTATGAATTTATTAAGAGAATTCAAAGCTGCTTCTTCCCCTGGTGTATATATGTTATTATAAGATTTTAATTTTTCTTTATCTAAACTTAAATCATTTGGTGGAGTAGGCGTATTATACCCGAAATATTTGTCATCAAGGTTATAATTTTGCTTTTCTGGACTTGGATAATTTGCTATTTTCTTACCATTTAAGTATTTAGCCCATGATTTAAACCATGGAGTAAATACTGAATATGGTGTACCTTTCCCGGATTTTAATTCACCAGGAGCAACTACACATAAATCATGAAAAGCATTAAATGAAATAGACTTATCTAAATCATTATAAAGATTGATAAAATCTCTTAATTCATCCACTTCATAAGAAATATTACCAGTCAAACAAGTAAATTCATTATCAATTAAGAATTTATTTATTGTCAGTATGTAATCTTTCTTCTCTTCAACTTCCAAAATGATCAATGGAATATTCAATCTCTTAAGGTCATCTTTAAGAATGGACAAAGTATCTAATATGAATTTCAATTGAAATTTACCTACGGAATGTCTGTAAAAATCTTCAATACAAAAAACATATAAACCAATTAAAGGTTTCTTTGAAGCTGTACTTATATTGGTTGCAAAATGTAATCCAGTATTATTACTTAATCGTAAATCATTAGTAAATAAGTGTACAACACCTTTTCCATCATCGATTTTTTTCGGTGGCGATTTAATTAAAGGGTTTAATTGATTCAATGGTTTATTTTCATCTTTCATGTATTTAACCACCTTCTTTTGATTCAACTTCCAAGGATAGTATTTGCTTGAAAAATGACCTAAAGATTGTTGAGCTTTTTGCTTTTTAGGTGCTGGTGGCATGATAGAAAGATTTTTAGTTAATGATTATTGAACTGTTTATAAGTTTTTTATATAAATTTCAAAACATCAACCTTATTGATTGAATTTTCAAAAATCTTCTATTGCTATACAGAAATGTGATAAGGTTGACGTAAGATGTCACGCGACAGCGCACCTGATGTAATATACGATAACTTTTATTTTTTTAAAAAATTTTCAAGTTTATCCGTATTTCTGTGGATTTCCAAAATAGTAAACCTGGAAAAAGATTCTATGTTGCATATTTCTATAGAGAATTCTGGAGTCTATCATAAAAATAATAAAATAGGAAATCTCTCAAAAAAAAATTGGTACGGCGAACAGTTGTTGTGGAGTCAATTATTTTTTTAAGATTCTCTTAAATTATTTCTATTATCCTATAGTTCTAAGGTTGAATTTCTTTCCATATTCTTAGTATTAGCCTTTTTGATGGTTTTCTTGTGCATGAGAACACAGTTTAATTTCTTTTTCTGGCCGTTGCCGCAATAATTTACACAGTTTTTCATTTCCGAGGGTGATGACGAGAGAACAATGTATGTCTCTCACGCGAGATTGGACAAAAATTTGCTCACTTATCACGGCGAAATAACCCTCGACTAAGTAAAATTTTTGACAATTTCCGAGGGTGTCGCTCAAAAAGAAAATAAAGTATAAAAGCACTCCGAAATTTTCTCGAAGCGAGATTTTCTATTTAAGAGTCATTCCATTAAATAAAAGCATCACTAATTTTAGATAATTCAATTAATATGGGACTCAAGAATATTATAAGTGGTGAAAAGTCTGGGTTTGAAACCGCTGACAATACTTCTATAGAAAGTTCATTACATCAAACAGCAGTTGTTCAAATTGACAAAAATAAGAAAGAAATTGGTCTTATTTCCGCTATTTTCTTATGTCTTAATAGAATGATAGGTAGTGGTGTTTTTTCGCTAGGTAGTACTATTTTCTTATTATCTGGGTCAGTGGGTACTGCTTTAATGATGTGGTTAGCTGGTTCACTTATTGCCTTTTCTGGTTTATTAGTCTATATGGAATTTGGATCAGCTATACCTAGAAATGGTGGTGAAAAAAATTATCTTGAATATATTTATACAAAACCTAAATTTTTGGTAACAGCAATGTATGCTTCGTATGTATTCTTTTTAGGTTGGGCATCTGGTAATTCCGTTGTTGTTGGTGAATATTTATTAAACGCTGCAGGCCATGAAATAACTAAATGGAATTCAAGAGGTATTGGTTTAGGTGTGATTACTTTTGCATTTTTGATAAATGGTATTTCTGTTAGATTTGGTTTAGCAGTTAGTAACTTTTTAGGTTTATTTAAAATCGGAATTATTATCTTCATTGCAGTTACTGGATGGGTAGCTTTAGCTAATGGTATTAAAACAAAAGATTTTGAACCACCTCATAATTTCACAAATGCTTTCGATGGCCCTAGTCCAACCGCATTTGGTGTTGTCAATGCTTTATATAATGTTATTTGGTCTTATGTTGGTTACTCAAATGCTAATTATGCTTTAGGTGAAGCTAAAAACCCTGTTAAAGTTCTAAAATATGCTGCACCAATTGCTTTTTGCTCATTGTCGGTACTTTATATGTTAACAAATGTTGCATATTTTGCAGTTGTTCCTAAAGAAGAACTTGGAAATTCAGGTAGAATTTTGGCTGCAACTTTTTTCAAATATGCATTTGGTAGGAAAGCTGAAGTTGCATCATCTGTTTTCGTCGCTCTTTCTGCTTTAGGTAATGTCATTTCAGTTATCTTCTCGCAAGGTAGAGTTGTTCAACAATTAGGTAGAGAAGGTAGTTTACCTTTTTCAAGATTCTGGGCATCCTCAAAACCTTTCAATTCCCCATTTACTGGGTTAGCACAACATTGGATTGTTTGTATTGTTACAATTTTAGCTCCACCACCAGGTGATGCTTATAATTTTGTTCTTAATTTAATTAGTTATCCTTTAAATGTTGTAAATACAGCTGTTGCATTTGGTTTATTATATTTACAATATAAAAAGTATAAAGGAGAAATCGAATGGAATCCACCAATTAAAGCATCTATTCCAATAACGATATTTTTCGCTTTAAGTTCACTTTACTTAGTTATAGCCCCATATGTTCCACCTGAAGATGGTCAAACAGTTTATATTGATTTACCATATTGGATTCACCCAGTTGTTACTTGGGCAGTTTTTGCTATTGGTTTAATTTATTGGGTCTTGTGGGCAAAAGTTTTACCTCATTTAGGTAAATATGAAATAGTGGTTAAAGAAGTACTAGGGGAAGATGGTTTTTGGAAAAACAAATTTTATAAAGTCGCTAAAGACGGTAGTAATAGCGATATCTTAGAAGATTACTAATTTATTTAATTCAATTATACTATACTAATAAATGTAAAATATTTTTTAAAAAAATTATCGATTCAGTTTCTCTCTTATATTATTATACCTATTTACAAGTTTATATTTTAAATCTATTTTCTTTTGCTTCGTGTAATGGAGACCAAATACCTCTGACTGATTCATTATTTGATAAAACTTTATGATTATACTTGAATAATTCGTTACCTGATCTTTGTGAATATTCATTGATTTTTTGAACTATTTCTTTAGATGTTAAGTTTTTTATGCATACAGAATTGGATTTATTATTATCATAATGAAATTTGATTGAAGGGTGACCTGATTTTTTCATTATTTCTAAAAAGATACCTGACTTTTCTTTGGCGATATCATTTAATTTTCCACTTTTTAAGACATCCCTGATTCCATTTGAGGACCCACCCCAATTACAGTATTGTACAGTTATTTTATGACAAGGTAATACAAAACTACCTATACCATTTCTGGCAATAGAAGTTCTACTAATTGCTTTAACAGGCATTAATTGTTCAATTCAATTTGATGAAAAAAATTGCAATGAGAAAAGTGAGAAAAAAAAAACTCTACGAATTTATCAGCTGATCTCGAGCACGTGAATAGAAAAAAAAATTTAATATTAATTTTTTAATTTTGATTCTATTTATTCCATTATAGAAGATTAGAAAAAAAATTAAATGTCAATTGTATTTACCCCATTCTGGTATTAGTTTCCTTGAAATGATAAAATTTTAAACTATTAGTCATTTCGAAGAATTAGCGCGTCAAGGAAAGGCAAAATGAGCGTAAAAATTCAAAATCGAAACTAAGCCCGACTTCACCGGTATTAATTTCTCAAAATGGCCATCGCCTATCGTGATCAATTTCCTTTTCTTTTAGAAGTAAAATTCATATATAACACATTAATAATCTTTTTAAAAAATTTTCTTTAAATCATTAATCAAATAATTAAATAAGTGTATTAAGATGAGTATAGCCACTTATAAAGAATACCAAAAGGTAATAAATTTGAATAAAAGTCAAATACGAAAACCAAAAGTTAATAAACCAGTTGCAACCAAAAAAAGATCCAAAACAGGATGTCTTACATGTAGAAAGAGAAAGAAGAAATGTGATGAGGATAAAGTAGATGGTAAATGTCAAGCTTGCCATAGAAACTTTTTAGATTGTTGTTGGCCAGATGTCGAATTGAATAGTATCAAGAGATCTTCTAGTTCAAGTTCACTTAGTAGTAATGTTTCAAATTCAGATTCTGCTAGTTCTACCACTATGTCAAGTCCGAAATTATCAAGTCCAAAATTATCAAGTCCAAAGTCACCAATCAATTATGATTCTATCAACGCTTCTGCTAATAATTATGAATACAAGAATATGAACATCCCAGCTCTTAATATTAATCAACCAAAATTCATCATCACATCCATTAATGCAGATAAGTCATTGCATCAAATTCAAACTTAAGTTTATTGGATGTCTTAAAGTATTTATCAATATTACCGTTCATAAACTCCGAGATTGTCTTACCTATGAAAGTTTAAGACTTTAAAGATAACTTGGTACGCAAGTCACATATCATATGATTCAATAACGTCACTGTATTGTAGGGTCTAATAACATCAATTTTTACTGAAGAGACCCCGCTAATCTGTGGGTAACTTATTGGCTTGCAGAACATATCGACTTTTTCAGTCAACTTAAATGGAATAGTACCATAACTGTATTAATTAAACCTCTTTTCTTGTGACTTTACTATAATTATCGGTCAAGAAAATAATTTGTAACATTGTATATTACTTGTATAATAGAAATATAAAAGTAAATTTAATTTTTTTTTGTCTCTAAGTCCGTTCATACTATAGTACCACTCAAAGAAAGGGGAAAAACTTGCCTAGAATTAAATGTGAAAGCTAACGTGAGCCCAAAAAGCAAATAAATTTTTAAAATCGTAAGTGACTCCTAATTCGGAAATATGCTACAAGAATACTTTTCATGTACAAATAATGTAATTTTAGCATTTTGAGATTTTGAAAAAAAGTTCTTTGGATACTAGAAAGCTTAAAATAACTTTTAATATTTATAAAAGTCTAGATATACTCAAAAGTTTACTCTTATTTATAGTATAATAGATTTGTGGCTCTCCTGTATCCTGTATATTAGGAGTTGTTGAGATTTTTGTGTCAGTTTGTGCGATCGTAAAACTATACTTTTTGGGAATCTCGTTGGAGAAAGTTTAATTTTTATTTAATGATATTTTAATAAATTTCGTCAATTAAAGACAATTTAGGGTGAATAAATATGAAATTAAATAGTAGAAGATAATCAAATCAAAGATTCTTAGTGATTTCATCGTTAAAAAGCTCAGAATTACTTACATAAAAGTTTTTTGTTGGTTTGTCTTGTGTTATTTTTTTTTCGTTGCAGGAATTATAATTTTCCCGAGAGTTAAAATTCGTGTGACTTGACAAAAATAGTTTCAACAAAAATTAAATAGATTTAAAGTATGTTAATGTCTATGTAATAAGTCAAAACTGGGGTCATGGTCATTATAGAAGTTTAACTATGTACCGAGTCTCGGAAAAGGATAAAAAAGAACACAAATATAGCCTATTTACACTTTACAAAATTTCACGAAAATTCGATCATCTGTGGCATACGCCATAGTTTTTCTTATCTGATTTCCTAATTTAGATATTCTACACTGAAAAATTTTCAAATTACCAATAATTCTTATTGTTGTGGCTCTTTCAACATATGATGCAAATTGCAAAAAAAATAATATTTAAATAGAGTCAATTCCACCTTACGAAAATTTTCTCTTGTAATTATTTCTAATTAAATAACTAATTTTGAATTCTTCAATTTAAAGAGTAATTGAAGGTATAATTAAGTTAATATAATAAAGTATTAATATTTATAACAACGATGTCTAAATCAGCACTTTTTGGTAATTACGATATTCATTTTAATGAAGGCGAAGATGAAATTTTGGAAGATGGAACCTTGGTCGTTAATAAAATGAATAGAGATCAAGCAAAATATCCAGAATTTTTACCAACATGGGATCCAAAACTTAAATATCCACCATTAAAATTCTTCAAACATGAAGAACCAGGTGCTAGAGCTGACCCAAATTTATTAAATTTATTCCCAAAAGATGGTGAATTTGTTAATAAAAAAATTACCCCAAAATTAGGTTCCGAAATTACTGGGGTACAATTATCTCAATTAGATGATAAAGGTAAAGATGAATTAGCTTTATTTGTAGCTCAAAGAGGTGTTGTAGTTTTTAGAGAACAAGATTTTGCTGAACATGGACCTCAATTTGCTGTTGATTATGGTAGACATTTTGGTAGATTACATATTCATCCAACTTCTGGAGCTCCAAAAAATTATCCAGAATTGCATATAACTTATAGAAGAGCTGATCCTGGTGAATTTGATAGAGTTTTTTCAAAAACTACCACATCTATTAGTTGGCATTCAGATGTTTCTTATGAATTACAACCTCCAGGTACTACATTTTTCACCGTTTTAGAAGGTCCTGATGCAGGTGGTGATACTATTTTCGCAGATGTTAAAGAAGCTTATAAGAGATTATCACCAGAGTTTCAAAATCGTTTAGAAGGTTTACATGTTTTACATACTTCTGAAGATCAAGCTTCAAATGCTATTGGTCAAGGTGGTGTTGAAAGAAGAAAACCAGTTTCTAATATTCATCCATTAATTAGAGTTCATCCAGCTACTAAAGAAAAATATATTTATATTAATCGTCCATTCTCAAGAAGAATTGTTGAATTAAAAGAACAAGAATCTGATTTCTTATTAGATTTCTTATATAAACATATTGAACTGGCTCACGATTTGCAATTAAGAGCTAGATGGGAACCAAAATCTGTTGTTGTTTGGGATAATAGAGTTGTTCAACATTCAGCTGTTATCGATTGGGATACTCCAGTTTCAAGACATGCAGTTAGAATTACCCCACAAGCTGAAAGACCAGTTAGCGATTTAAGTCAGTTAAATAAAGAAGAGTATGACGTCGGTGATGTTGCTGAAGCTTTAAAAAATGCTTTAAATCCTTAAAAGTATTTGCATGTATCAAATTAAAATTCACCTTTAGGTTCAGGAATCTATATCATGTTTCATAATATATTGATTGTTTATTAGTTAATTAGATTGTCAAAAAAGAAAAGTAATACAAATTTAAAATAATTTTTTCAGACGATATCTCTATTATTACAGAATAATTAAAATAACTGTTTATTTATAAAACCAAACATATATGAATCAAATTTTTTTTTTTTTCTTTCAAGCATTATCTAATAAGTAATTAGTAGCAGCTTCGACATCCCAATTCTCTTTTTGAAGGGCATCTAAAGCTGTTTTTTCATCAAATCCCATTCCAACTAATTCTTGAATCATTTCCTGATGATTTGAATCAGGAAGTTGGCTATCTTCAGGAACATCAGGAATTGTTTGTTCTGGTGTATTAACGTTATTACCAAATCCAGCAAATAATTGTTCCCATTCGTCATTACCTGATTTATTTGTTTCTGAAGTTTGATTTGGATTAAAATCAGGCATGTTACTATTTGTAAATTCATTATCTAAGGAGATTTCTTCTTGGTTAAATTCGGAGATATCACCTTCTTCAACTTGAGCAGCTTCTAAATCATCAAATTCATCAAACATATCCTTTGATTCATCCTTTGCAGGTTCTAAATCATCAAATGCATTATCGAAATTATTATTATTCTGATCATGATTTGCTACTGGACTATCAGTTGGGAATGATCCTGGAACTTGACTGGAGAATGGTGAGTTATCATGACCATTTTCAATTGAAGATTTCATACCTTGTGACTCACCAGGAGAGAATACATCTTTAGCATCATCAAATTCAGTATTATCTTCATCGGAAGATGAGCTATCCTCATCATAATCCAATTCCTTTATTGGTGGGAATTCTTCATCAATACCTCTTTCTTCTGAACCTGGACCTCCAACAACAAATGTTTTAGATGGAGATTCTTCAGGGATATCTGTTTGAGGTTTGTCCCCTTGATATTGGAATTGATTTTCATGTTCTTTAACATCATCAGCATTAACAATTTCAAAAGATTCTACTCCAGAAGAAATTTTGTCTCCATCACTTTCTTGATTGGTTTCAGTCTTGGATTCTTGGTTTTTGGTGGCACCGATAGCAGTACCAACAGCAGCACCAACAGCACCAGCACCAGCAGCAGAAGCAGTAGGGGATGATGTTAATTCATCGTTCAAAATATCTTCTTGACCAATTGTATCTCTGTCACTGACTTCGTCAATATTATCATCACGAACAGATAAGGCGGCATTATTTTGGACACTGGAAGTCAATGAGTCGGTTCTTTGAACTCCAACTAGCACTCCTGGCATACCTACCATCTCTCCTTGAGGAAATTGATAGTCAGAACCGTTTGGAGATGTAATTGGCGTTTCACCTTCACCTTCAACATTACCTTTATCATCAGTTATAACCGAAGATGTCGTGGTTGCATTGGTACCGGTAGGAACTTCATTGGAATCTTCACTGACACCAGCACCCATGAGTTGTTTATCGAGTGGTTCGCTTTTTTTCTCTGAATCCTCAATTTCTTCAATGTCATCAATACCGGTCATGTCTGCACTTGGTTTTTCTTTGACTTCATCAACAAGGCCATCAATGGCAGCTACTTTAGCCTTTTCATCTACTTGGTCTTCTGCTTTTTCAGTTTTTGATTCAGTCTCTTCTACATCATTAGTAGATATGGTTTCTGCATCATTTGATACGGATCTGGCTTCAGTGGATTCAGGTTTATCGACATCTTTCTTACCACCAATAGCGGAAGCTGCAACAGCGGCTCCCACGCCTGCAACAGCGGCTCCCGCAGCACCTGCAACACCTGCAACACCTTTAGATAATCTTGGCTTAGGTGGTTCTGGTTTAAATTTCTTCTTTTCTTCAAGTTCTCTAGTTAAATCTTCTTGTTCCTTTTCAGCAGAAATTCTCTCTTGCTCAGCAGAATCAATCTCATCTTGTAAAGCTTTGTTCTTGGCTGTGACTTCATTGATTTGATTTTGTAATTCCTCTTTCTTGACAATAATTACTTGAGTTTGGGATTTCTTCACAGATAATTGATTAGTTAACTTTTTATTTTCACCACCAACAATTTCCAATTGTTTTTCAAGTTCACTTATTTCAGCATTAATAGTACCTAATTTTTCTTTCATAGATCCATTTTCTTTTTGAAGGTTTTCCATAACAACTTGTTTTTCATTCAACTCGGTGGATAAATGATTGAATTTAGCTTCAGAAATTGAAGATTCAGACCTTAAAGCTTCGGTTTCTTCCTTTGCTTTGGATAAGTTGACTTCTACCTCATCAAATAACTTGACTTCATTTTGATAAGAAGCTCTTAATTGTTTTAATTTAGATTCAATTTCTTTCTTTGTAGATAATATTCTAGTCAATTCTTGTTCAGCACGACCTTTTCTTTCATGTAGATTTGAAGTTTGACTTGTTAAAGATTTAACTTGATTTGAAATATTAGCAATATCAGAAGTAGCTTGAGATAATTGTCCAGAGATTTCAGGATCTGCCAATAAATCTTGATTTTGGGGACCTTTAGATTGAGTTGAAGCTGGTTGTTGGGCTCCAATGGTTGACGGAACACTTGAAGAGCTTGAATTTCTATCCGAACCAATTGGTGGAGTATAAGGTGGAGCGGTCTTCTTAGGTGGCGGCGGAACAGATCTAAGTGCATCGTAATCCACAGTTTTTTGATTTGTAGCAGCTGTAGGAAGGTTTTCACCTGAAGTACCTGAGGTACCTGAAGATTGGGCTGGGATTTGTTTTGAATTTGTTTGGTTAACATGTGGAACGTCACCACCTAATAAGTCATTGTTTTTCTCTTCTTGAGGAGATTCATTTTTAGAGGAGGAAGTTGATGAAGGTGCCTTATGAATAAGACTTTGTCCAAAGTTTGATGTTGGTCTAAAAGCATTAGGGATGTGTTTTCTAGCCCTTGGTAAATCAGATGTTGGAGTTAAATCACTACTTGAAGTTCTTGTTTGTAAAGAAGGTTTTGATGGTGCATCATTTCTTGGGGCTTGAATAGGTTGAGAAGCTTGTACAGCTTCTTTAGGCTGAGAAATCTCTGATGTTCCGAAAAGATCAACTAAATCGTCCATTGCAGATTTTGGTGCAGCTGGTGGGTTAACAGGTTTTGATTGATTTTGAGGCACTGCTCTTTCAGTTGATGGTTGCATAGATACTGCTGATGATTGGCGAGAGGAACCATTATCTTTTAATGAATTGATAAGAGATTCTGGTATAATATTTGGTAAGTTACCACCTGATAATTTTTTATTAACCAAGAATAACGCAATTGAAAATTCTAATTTGGAAAATATACCAGTATTTTGAATATCAGATAAGTCCCAAACAGTTGCTAAATCTTGCTGATTAAGTTTAGAAGTCATTAAAAAGGAAGCAACTTGATCTGGGGTTAATTTACCTGAACCGGATTTATCCAAGTTATTAAAAATAGATTCATATTGGTTCTTCAATGTACTATTAACAACCCATTCATCAGAAAAACCAAGTTCAGATTGTGTTGATGGGGCACGTAATTGATTTGGATTATTACCAGGATGGTGTTTAACGGTTTGTTGTGAATTCACGGATGCAGCAGATGACTGACGAGAACCAGTAATATTTGAATTAACAGTTTGTTGATGCAGGTTCTGTGCCGATTGCCAAATATTATCAGGTAAAAAAGGTGGTAATTGTTTTATAGATCCACTTAATAAACCTTGAATTAAGTGCATAGCTACAATAAAAGAAGGCATACTTAATTTACCTAAATTATCAGTATCAACTAAATTCCATATTTGACCTAAAGTTGCAGTTGGAAGTTTAGCTTTTAAGAAGATATCTCTAGCTTGAGGACCGGATAAATCACCATTTTGAGATCCAACAGTTTTAGTAAATAAACCACTAAATTTTTGATAATCTGAAGGACTAACTGATGGAATTGGATCTTGAGCTTGAAATTGATCAGTTGTAGTGTTTTGAGGAACGATAGCACTTGGCTGGGATTGCATAAAAGAACCATTAGTAGTTTGAGGTTGTAATTGAGAATTACTTTGAGGTTTAGTCATAGGTAATGATAAACCAGCAAATTTTGGTAAAGGACCTGGATTATCAGCTAAATTTGGAGAAGGTGGTTGACCAGATTGAGTATGACCAATTAATCTCATAGCATAACAGAAACCAAATTGAGTAAGGAAACCTAAATTGTTACGATCAGCTAATTGCCAAATTTCTCCTAAAATTGCAGGTGGTAAACCTGATTTTTCAAATGTATTTCTTGCTTTATCACCGGTTATAATACCAGTTCCATCCGGATCAAGTGATTTAAATAATTGTGAATAAAGACTTTTTTCATCAGGAGTGAGACCCACCTTGAAAGTTGTAGGCGCTAAGAAATATTTATTAGTATATTATATTAAATCAATGTTTTAATTAATTATTTTACTTACGATTTGAAACACTCATAGTTAATAAACAATGTTCAACTATCCGATTTAGTTAATGAGTGAGCCTTTTTTTTGTGGCACAGACAAATCTATACACGACTTGTTGAGGACGACATTTTGCGTAACGACGTAGATGAAATGTCGCACGACGATGAGGTTGAATTTTTTTTTCTCATCTATTGAAAAATTTTGATAGTAACTACTTAATATTTAAAAACAATTATGAATAGAGGTAGAGGTGGATTCAGAGGAGGCCGTGGTGGTAGAACAGGACCATCACAGTTTCAACAAGGTCCTCCAGACAGTGTATTAGAAATGGGTTCCTTCATGCAATCATGTGAAGGTGATATTGTTTGTCGTTCCATAAATACTAAAATCCCATACTTTAATGCTCCAATTTATTTAGAAAATAAAACTCAAGTTGGTAAAGTTGATGAAATTTTAGGACCTTTAAATGAAGTTTTTTTCACAATCAAACCATCTGAAGGTGTTGTTGCAGATTCTTTTAAAGAAGGTGATAAATTTTACATAGCGCCAGATAAATTATTACCATTAGAAAGATTCTTACCAAAAGCTAAAGAATATGGTCCAAAACCAAAGAGACCAAAGTCTGCAGGTGGATCTTCTCGTGGTGGTTTCGGTGGTAGAGGTGGTGGCCGTGGTGGTTTCGGTGGCCGTGGTGGTGGCCGTGGTGGTTTTGGAGGCCGTGGTGGAGGCCGTGGTGGTTTCGGTGGTAGAGGTGGAGGCCGTGGTGGTGGAAGAGGCGGTTTCGGTGGTAGAGGTGGTGGAAGAGGTGGAAGATTTTAGAATAATTGTGCATCCAGTTTTTGATCAAGTATATTGTATAATTAATTTTTTCTTTAAAATTATGATCTAGTTTAATTACGATAATAAAAAAATATATTATTAAATTATAACAAAAATTTCAAATTATAGTAACCCACAAGCTTCTAATAATGTAACTCTAATTTCTTTATAACCAAATCTTTTCTTTAAATATTTATTTGGTTGTGCATTATTAAATAAGATTTTAGGAAATGAACGAAGTTGATTTAATCCTGCTTCTTCTATAATTCTATGATAAAATGATGTAACTTTTTCATTAGCTTCAATTGCTTGTTCCATATTTTTTATTCTATTTGGTAACTGAGTTTCAGTTATTGATTTAATTTTTAATCTTTTATATTCTCTATCAATTATAATATCAACTTTAGTGAAAATTATTTCAAATGAAATTCCTTCGTCAACAAGAAGTGATATTATTTGTCTATCTTCATCTTGAAACCCTTTGGAGCTGTCAATTAAAATGAAAGCTCTTCTCAACTCTGATCGCCTTTGAATATATGTTATTACCATATCACCTTGTTTCTCTTCTCCAAACATACCATAACCAGGACTATCAACCAACCTAAATTTATTACCTATATTAAAACAATTCATCGTTTTTGTATACCCTGCTCTATTACTAACAAATGCATGCTCTGTCTTAGCACCACTAGTTCTTCCTTGTTCTGCAGTTAAAAGAAGATTATTTATTAATGAAGATTTCCCAGCATTTGTATGACCCAAAAGGAGCACTTCAGGTAATGGTTTCATCGCTGGTATCTTTTCATAATCACTATGACTCCATTCCATCTGTATTTTACAAGAACCAAACAATTTTTGACATTTGTTTAATTGATTACCTGTAGCTGGGTTATATTGATCATTTCTAAACTTATCATTTAAAGTGTTCGGATTTATAATTGCCGATAGTATTGATTTTGGAGGTAGCCTCTGATTCCCTTGCTTGCTGGTAATGTGATTTATAGCATTTTTTTGCCTCTTCGGTATTGATTTGGTTAAATAATCAATTGAGTAATTTCTATAGAATACTCTCATTACTTTACATGATCTAAAAAAATTCGCAATTTTATATCTATCTCTGTAAGGGTATAAAACTAAATGGTTTCCATTAGAAGACCAATATTTGTCGGTAAGTATATAACAAAAACGAATTAGTCATTCAAATAAGGTTATTTTTAGTTCTTTTTTCTAACTAATATTAGCATTTATCTTAACATTATTGTTAGCTGCATATTTAGGGTTCGCTCTGATTCATTTAAATCATGATAAATTGATTCATTTTATTACATTTTTCATTATAACAATTGAATTCTATTTTATGATTGAAACCAAATCATTAAAATATCTCAGGTTTATTACGTTTATTTGTTGCACATTAACAGCAAGTGTCACTCTGGAAGTAATGCAAAATGTTATAAACCCTTCAAGAATTTTCGATGTTTACGATATAGCATGTAATATAGGAGGGAGTATTTCAGGATTAACTTTAAGTGTTTTATATCAAACTTACCTCATAAAAAAACATAGGTATAAAAGAAAATACCAGAGCATAGATAATAATATCATTGATAATAATTTGAGGATTGAGAATAATAATTATAATAGAGAATTTATAGTTACACCTATGACGCAAGAATCTAATAACTCAAGTGATATTGAAAGTCTGTATGTTAATATTAAAATGAGTGATATAAATGGAAATGTTTAGATTAGAAATAAAAGTTAAATTTTAGTCATATTAGTAAGCCTCAGTAGATGAATATAAAAACTATAAATTTCGCAATTAATAATTGTAGAAAATATAGTATGACACAATTTTATGGTGGGATAGTTTCTTATGATATTCATACATATTTTGATGGTAATAATAAATCTGATAAAGACTTTGCATATGAATTAAGAGAAAAAGTATTTAAAGATTTCAAATCAGAAATAGAAGCAGGTGATATAAGAGTTCATAAATTTTGGGATAGACCTATAGGCCCTCACCCTTTAAATATGTGGGAATTAGATTTTGAAAAGCCGGAGTTATTCGCCAAATTAGTATCATATTTCCAATTGAATCATGGTAAATTATCAGTTTTGATTCACCCGAGAACTGGAAATGACTTAAAAGATCATACGACTTATGCCCTTTGGTTAGGTCATAAAGTAAGGTTAAATACTAATGTATTTTAAGAGAATGAATAGTTTGTTAAACAATTACAGAAATACGCAGGAAACTTTAATAAGTTAAACTAAAAAAAAACGCAAAAAAATTTAAATAAACATGTAAAAATAAATTCATTATATCGCATATGCAGTATAATAGATTCTCCGTTAATATTTAAGGGCTTAAGTTATTGATAATATCCTTTTGAAGAGAATCAATTAATTTTTAAGAAATTTATATTAATTTAAAAATTATTCCGTACTATTAAAATTCAAATGTCTCGCTTATTAACATTCTCTATTTGCTGAGAACATATTAGACACAATAGGATTGCGAGTATTTTTCTATATTTGTATTTTAAAATCCTATTGTTTCAGTTCACGTATTATTTGTTTTAAAAAAGATTTTCATCATAAGTCTTTTATTTCTTTAAATATACTTTTATAATCGATTGATTTCTTACTATCGTCTTTGCAATGCCGGGTATCGAAGACGAAGTATCTAATAAAAGTATTGATTCAATAAAAGAAAATTTATCGCAGAACAAATCTTTAAGAGAGAATAATGATTCAGGTGAAATATATAGAACTGTAACTCAAGATTCTGGGAAAGAACCTTCATCTCCAAAGAAATTCATGATGTCTCGTCCCACTACTCCCAATAAACATAAACATCAAAATAATGAAGATTCAACTGGAATTATTGGTAATGCATTCTCCTTTTTTTCAAGGAATAATGATAAAAATGAATCCCGTTATTCTTCAGATTGTGAAGAAGAAAGAGATAAACATTTATATGATCCTGAAAATGAAAAAAAAGATGGAAAAGATGACCAAGAAATTAATGATACTCTGAATGGAGATGGTCTTAACGATAATTCCCGAGGAGTTCTCAATGGTGATGATCCTATAAATGGTACGGCTGATGATATGTACCTCGAAGAAGATGATCAAATTGATCCAAATGCAACTGTTGATTCAAAAACTCAGGTAACTCATTTCCTTCCTTCAATGTTTGGTACTCAAGATGAAAAATCTACTTCTCCAAAACCAAGAAGAAAATTTCAATTTTTTAGAAAAAGGGGTAAAGATAAAGATCATAGGAAACAAAATTCAATTTCTGTAATTGATGATTTTGATGATCCTGATGCAAGAACAAGTGAAAGAACTACAAATTTGATTGGTGCTTTGGCATTTGGAGCTCCTTCAATTAGTTTAGTTGCTTCTTGTCTTTTAGAAGATGAACATGGTATATCAAGAGCTCCTTTATTATTATCATTATTAGGTTTTTCTGTTGTCGATATTTCAAATACTATTAATACCAAAAATCGTAAATTTAGAATCGATTTGGAATATGGTGTTGGACCACAAAGGATGAAATGGTCAGTTGAAAAAACCGCAAAAGATTTATTATATTTACATTCAAGATTTAAATTCGATAATTGGAAAAAAGAAGTGGTACGTAATAAATTTTCTGAATTACCAAAATATCCAATGCCTCCTTTAAGAGCTTCAAATAATGATGGTAATAGAATATTACCTCGTTCATCAAGAAATCAAAAAAATATCAATAGAGTATTGGAAGACGCTGATGAAGAAGAAGAAATCGAAATTGCAAGAAGCGTTTTAATTAATAGTGCTAACGTTACAAATGTCGATGATACTAATAATGTCATAGATGAAAATGTTGCAGTACCGAATAGAGTATCTGAAGATGAGTTAGAAGTGAGATCAATCGAAAATGAAAATAATGATAATCACCTTTCTATCCTCCCAGTCGAGTCTAATCGTTCATCTAGTTATGCACACTCTATTGTAAGTGGGAATACATTAAGACGATTAGCAAGTCTAAGAGCCAGATTATCATCATCATCATCCTCTGATTCAGATGAAGAGCAATCACCGGAACAAGTCAAAGCAAAAATTATTAAAAATCAAGAATATATTAATCAAGTTAAAAATTATTTTGATGATTTGATTAGATTGGTTGCTTTAAAACCTCAGTCAAATAGGTTATTTCATTTTTTTGAAATATCTCCAATTTCATCTTTATTAAGTTATGAAACAGGTTATATTGGGAAACAAGGTGTTGCTCATATAGGTGGAACTGCTAAATCTCAAGGTTGGAGAGTTGGTCATTTCAAAGCAAATGATTTGAAAGGAATGATAGATAGAAGACAAGAAAAATGGTTATTGATAAGAAACACTTATATTATGTATGTTTCCGAAATCAATTCTACTTTACCTCTTGATGTCTTCCTTGTTGATTCAGATTTCCGTATTTCTTATAAAGGTGATCCATTATTTAAAGGTGATAATATATTACTTAAAGACGACGAAGAGTCTGATTATGATGATGCATCCATTGAAAAAGTAGAAGAAGGTGTTGATGAAAAAGAAAGAACTGTTTTCAAGCATTTAAAGATCACAGTAGAAAATTCAGAAAGAAAACTTTCAATTATACCAAAATCTGTAAAAGAACAAAAATTATGGATTAAATCATTGAATGAAATGAAAAATAATACTGTCTGGTCCAAGAGACAAAGATTCGATTCATTTGCTCCAGTTAGAGATAATTGTTATGCTCAATGGTTTGTAGATGGAAGAGATTATTTTTGGGCAGTGTCTTCGGCCATTGAAATGGCCAAGGATGTCATTTATATTCATGATTGGTGGTTAAGTCCTGAAATATATTTGAGAAGACCTGCTAATGGTAACCAACAATGGAGACTTGATAGACTTCTTGAAAGGAAGGCAAGACAAGGTGTAAAGATCTTTGTTATTGTTTATAGAAATGTTGGTTCAACTGTCTCAACTGATTCATTGTATACCAAACATTCACTTTTATCCCTTCATGATGAAAATATTCATGTTATAAGATCACCAAATCAACTTTTACAAAATACTTTCTTCTGGGCTCATCACGAAAAGCTTTGTATTGTTGATCAAACTGTCGCATTCCTTGGTGGAATTGATTTATGTTATGGTAGGTATGATACTCCAGATCACGTATTGGTTGATGATTCCAAAATGGATTTCGAAAATTTGGGTCAAGACCAAGTATTATCTGAAGAAGATTATATTAAATTCCAAGTTTTCCCAGGTAAAGATTATTCAAATGCTAGGGTTAAAGATTTCTATTCTGTTGATAAACCATATGATTCAATGTATGATAGAGATAGCGTTCCTAGAATGCCATGGCATGATGTTCATATGCTTACTTCTGGTAAAGTAGCTAGAGATTTAGCAAGACATTTTGTTCAAAGATGGAATTATTTACTTAGACAGAAAAGACCAAGTAGGTTCACACCACTTCTTACACCACCTTCTGATTTCACAGAGCAAGAAGAACGTCAAATGAATCTTGGAGGTTCATGTGAGATCCAATTGTTAAGATCAAGTGGTGCTTGGTCTTTAGGTTTAAAGCAGCATGAACAAAGTATTCAAAATGCATATTTAAAATTGATTGAAACTTCTGAACATTTTGTCTATATGGAAAATCAATTTTTTATCACTTCTACAGTAATTGATGGTAATGAAATTGAAAATAGAATAGGTGATGCCCTTGTTGATAGAATCATCAGAGCTCACGATGAAGGAACTAACTGGAGAGCTGTTATAATAATACCTTTGATGCCAGGGTTTGAATCGCAAGTCGATAGACCTGATGGATCTTCTGTTAGGGTTATTATGCAATGTCAATACATGTCCATTTCTCGTGGTTTAACTTCTATATTTGGTAAGTTAAGGAAATATGGTATTGACCCTGAAGATTATATCCAATTCTTTTCTCTTAGAAAATGGGGTAGAATCGGACCAGATAGATCCTTGGTTACTGAGCAATTGTATGTACATGCAAAAATTATGATCGTAGATGATAGAGCCGCTATTATTGGTAGTGCAAATGTTAATGAGAGATCAATGAGAGGTGTAAGAGATTCAGAAGTTGCAGCAGTTGTTAGAGATAAGGAAACCGTCGCCACAAAAATGGACGGGAAAGATTACATGGCAGGTAAATTTGCTCATAGTTTAAGAATAAGATTAATGAGAGAACATTTAGGTGTTAATGTTGATGTCGTTGATCTTGTAGAAAGAAGATTCAAAAGATTTGAAGAATTTGCAAATACTTCCACAGGTCTTAAAGCTGCTACTAATAAATTCAAAGATCGTAATAATGCTATACTCTCAGCAATGGTAGAATTGGCTTCGAGAGATATTCTTCGTGAAAAAGAAGGTACTTTTAGATGGAAGAATTTTAATCAGTTAATAAAATCTAATGTACCTTTATATGAAACACCTTTGGAAGATATTAATGAATTAGAAGATCAAAATGAATTACCTGGTCCAATGCCACTTCCAGTTTCTTTTAACAATAGAACAGGTACACATGAAGCCAATAAAGGTATTAGGGATAAAAAGAAACATTCTTATGATGCAAGAGTTCAACATAGTGAACTTCATAAAAAAGATGTTTTTGGACATGGACCTGATAAATATAAGAGTAAGTTAGCAAAGAAAGCAAGATTAAATAGTGCTAAATTCTTGAAGAATTTAGCTCATCAAGTTATGCTGAATAATCCATTACAATCATTTTTACCTGATCATGAAAATGTCCTTGAATTCTTGGAATCTGATGATTATGATATGATTGACGAAATGGATGAAGAATCTGAAAAGATTATTTCTGAAAGAAATAAAGAAAGATGGATCTTGTTGAAGAAAATTTCTTATTTACAAAGGGTCTATGCATTACAGAAAGATGCAGAAGATGAAGAAAGTAAAAAGAGGGCAGCAGCTGGGTTAGGTCCATTGAATTATTTGGGACGTGAAAGTAACTCTGCTCTGAATGGTAAAGATTCAGGTAAAGATTCAAGTAAAGAAACATATGCACAAGCAGGAAAAGAATCCCGTCAACCACCAACACTGGAGAATAGAAGAGATTCAGATGCAGGTTACCATGATGGTGATAAACAAAGAATTGTATCTACATTGGATGCAACCGAAGCTAGGGATGAATTTAGTAATGAAGTAAATGGTAGTATTAATTCTGCACCTGAAAAGAAAGATCAAGTTATGCCAGATTATGGTGAAGATATACCAATTGTCTCATTATCCGAAAGTGGAGTTAAATCTCTCTTTGAATCCATTAATCCTAAACATGTTGATAAATTCTCCACATTTGTTGATCCATATGAATTTGAGGATCCAGTTGATCCAGATTTCTATGAAGATATGTGGTTTGAACATTCTAGAAGAAACACTGAAATATTCAGAATGGTTTTCCATACACAACCAGATGATACTGTATCATCATGGAGAGACTATAAAAGATTCTCCAAGTTACAAAGTGCTTTTACATTATATCAAAAACAAGAATCTAAAAGAAGAAAGAATAAATTTTATAGTGAATCTAATATTTCTGATTCAGAATCAGGTGATGAATCTTCTTCTTTCAATAATGGTTCAAATAATAATGCAAAAGAAAGCATTAGTATTAATAACATTAATGGAGGTTTGGGTGTTCTTGATAATGCAGAAAATAATGAAAATCTTTCTAAGAAACTGAGTTTGAAATTTGTTTATCGTAATCAAAAGGAAGATGATGCATCAACTATTAATGGATCAGAAGTTGGTGAAAAGAATGAGAAATCAAATGGTAATCAAGAAGAAATCCAAGAACGTAAATCTAACAGAAAACGTTCAGCTTTTAGTTCTAGAAAAAGAGCAGCACTTGGTCATAGAATCTATGAACGAGAAACAGCTGAAAGAATATTAAATGAAGTCCAAGGTCATTTAGTAGCATTCCCAACTGACTGGTTGATGAGGGAATTAGAAGGTGGCAACTGGTTTTATAATACTGATCGTATTCCACCAATCGATATTTATGATTGATATTTATGATTGAGTTTATACACCAATAATAGTTTATAATATTTGTTACACGAAATAGTAAGCGCGCGCTATTTTCTTTAATTATTATCAACGTAAAACTTAATATATAACTAACAAAGGAAGACCTTGAAAAAATGTTTCTTGCATTACTTTCATATGTAGGAGTTATTATTGGGTTTGCATTTTTGGTTCTATCAATTGCCTCGGGTCTATATTATCTTTCAGAATTAGTAGAAGAACAGTCTGAACCAACCAAAAGATTTCTTAAAAGATTAATATTAGTTGTCATAGGTATATTTATCCTTCTTTGGTTATTTGATGGATTCCCATTTAAATTAACATTATTTAGTATAATATCATATTATGTTTACCTTCAAAACTTAAATAAATTTCCATATGTTGAATTAACATCTCCAACATTTCTTGCATCTTGTGTGTTAGTTGTTGCAAATCATTTCTTATGGTTTAATCATTTCCATAATCCATACATTCCACCATTAGAAGTTCGTTTAAGAAAAGATTATGTTCCACCTTCAATTCCTTCCTTTATGGAAATATGTTCATTCTTTGGAATTTGCGTTTGGTTTGTTCCTTTTGCCTTATTTGTTAGTTTAAGTGCACACGAAAATTTGTTACCACATCATATTGAAAGTAATGATGGTAAAAAGCCTAAAAAGAATGGTTTGGCTAAAGTATTAGTTGCTAACGTAAGAGAATATTTGTATTCATTAAGCAGAAAGTTAGGTTATGAATTGGATCCTCATCACGGAACAATTGTGTAAATAATTTCCATTTATTAGATCGTAACTTTCATATATATAGTGAATTTAAATAACTAAATACAATTTTTTAAAAAAAAAACAGGAAATGATAAATTAAAAAAAAATGTATACAAATTGAAATGAAAAATTGGTTTTGTTTTGTTTTGTTTTGTTTGATTTTAACCCAAAAATTCTTTAACTGGTTTCCCTATATCATTTAAACTTAAAAGAAAAGTATCATGACCGTAATTACTTATATCAGTACCCAACTCAAAGTATCTAACATTTGATTTCTTATCAGATTCGAGTACATTTGAAATTTCTCTTTGTTGCCATACTGGGAATAAAATATCAGATTCAACACCAACAACTAAGAAATCTTTATGAGCAATTTTAGCCATTCCTCTCTTAAGATCATTAAGAGCTTCTTCAGGAGTTGAAGTAGCAGATGTCTTTTTTTCTTTGTAAGGTTCTTCTGGAACTGATAAAGTATTGAGAGATCCATTATTTGAAATATTATTGTACTTATCTTCAGTTTGTTTTCTTGTTTTATTTGCTTTTTCTCTGACACTTGCACTTAAATCAAATAAATCCATTGCTTTCAGAACATAAAGTAAAGAATTTGCATCATATTCTAAACAAAATTTTTCTCCTGCATGGTCTAAATAAGTTTCAACAAGAAAATCAGGACAAAGTGCAGGGGATTTAGAATCATCAGCTCTATTTCTTCCAAATCTATATTCCCATTCAGGTCCAGATCTATAAGTAACAGTGGCTATTTCTCTTGCTAATTTCATCCCAATATGAGGTGGAATACCATCATAATAGAATCCTCTATTCCAATTTGGATCACTCATTAAAACTTGTCTTTGAGTATGACGCAAAGCAATAGAATATGGATGAGATCTTGCACAACCACTTATAGAAATGATTTTTTCAACTTCATCAGGAAATTCCCAAGCATATGCTAATGATTGCATACCTCCCATAGAGGCACCAATAGATGCATAAATTTTAGAAACTCCAAATACATTTCTAATCAATTCTCTTTGAGCTCTAACCATATCATTAACAGATATTATTGGGAATTTTGTACCATAATAATCACCATTAGCAGGATCTTTTGAAGATGGACCAGTTGATCCATAACATCCACCTAAAACATTGGTACATATTATGAAAAATTTGTTTGTATCTAAATATTTATCAGGACCTATAAACTCTTCCCACCAACCAGGTTTAGTATTTTTAGGTTGAGATTTAGCATGAGATGATGCAGATAATCCAGTATGAATTAAGATAATATTATCCTTTTTAGGTGAAAGATTTCCCCAAGTTTCATAAGCTATTTCATATTCCGGTAAATAACCACCATAATCAAAAAATATTGGCTTATCTGATTTAAATATTTCAAAACCAGTTTGAACTTTTGAATATGAAGGTTCAGGACCACCTTCTAATGAAGTTTGATTGATTTGTGGAGTTTTAGAATTAGACAACATAGCATTTTTTTGTTCTAATTTATCTAGACAAGGAAATGCCATCTGAGGATTAGAACCTTTTGATGATAATTTGGAATTATAACTTGGATTTGAACTTAAATATCTTTTAAATACATTATTGATGAATTTATTAGGGATAGTTTTGGTCATTATAGCATCAGATATACCTAGTAGTGAATTCACCCTAACTAGGGGTTTTAAAAATGTCCCATGATTCATTTTATTAATCGTAATTGATGCTTTTAGGTATCAAGATAAGATTAATAATCAATTGCTAATAATTTTTCAATTTATGATTTAAACAATTTCACGTGACATGGGTTTATTTTTCCCAAATTGAGTTTTATAATTTTGCATCTTATTTTTTTAAATCGAGAAGGATTTGAGAATTCATAATAGCTCTATTTAAATGAGATTTCTGGCTTGGAGAGATATCATAGCCATTTACATAGCTACTTATATAGCATCTATACCATGGTGGTTTTTGCTCAACTCTTATGGTAATCAAGTACACAATAATTGGTTTTCTGCAATAATCAATGATGTATTTGTTTGGTATGGTTATTTATGGTTTACTGTAGTATTTATGTGTATGATATATGTTAACATTCAATTAGATAGTGAAATAAACCCATCAGAATATTATAGCATCCGCAAAAATAAAATAATAAAAGGTCTCCGATATTATTTCATCAACCTTATTTTTGGAATTTTTACAAATATTTGGTTTTTCGGTCCTTCCATATTTGAAAGATTTGATACAATGGTTGGGGGTCATTGCACATTGGATAATACTATAGATAGAAATGGCTGTCAAGATAATTGGATTGAAGTGTTTGATGCCTCCGGCCATTATTACGCTTTACTTTCCACGAGTTTACCATTATGGGATCAATTATTAAATGGCGGCTCTTATAAAAAAAATTTACTTAATCAAAATAACTTATTTACTTCAATTGTTACAATAATAGCTTTATCATTAATTGCAATTTGGTATTTTGAGTATATAATAACTTCATTATTCTTTCATACCATTTTTGAAAAATTTGTTGGTTTATTATTTGGTTTATTTGTCCCTGTATCACTTCACGCTTGGGATAAGAGGACTAGTGTCAATATAGAAAATCGATAGTTTCTATCTAATCAGAACAATGTACAGGATCAGCAGCAGCGAAAACAACGCAATTTTTTTTTTTTTTTTTTTTTTCCCACACTTTTGGCACAAATATCTCAAACTGGTATATAAATGACAGTAAGTTTAGCCATTGAAATGATTTTTTAGATAGAGCAAAAATGGAACATTTAAAGATCGATTTAAACAATATACATTGTGATGATTGTAAAGATGCAATTTATCGACAACTTTCAAGTTTAGTTCAATTGAATAAATTCGATAGCGAAGATTTTCCGAGTTCGGATAATTTCCCAAGCGATGATATTGGTCTATACCATATAAAAGATAATACGTTAAATATTTATTATAATAAAAAAGAAACTGTTGTAAAGGGTCTAATTAAAAGAATAGTCAAATCACTTGAACAAATCGGTTTCGAAGTTTTATCTTGGGAGTATTTTGTAAATGGTGTATTAGAAACCAATTCTAATGGTGGAAATGATAAGCATTCTGATTTATTAAATGATTTTTTTGATGTCTATGGGAAATACAAATTAAAAAAATCCAAGAAAATACACCTTCAAAATTGTAATAAATGTCAAAATGATAAATTAGAAGAAGAAATGAATCAAAGTGAATCATTCACAGAATCTTTTGATACAAAAGTTGAAAAGGAAGATAAGGAATTCAGAGCTGTTTTTCTAATTGGTGGTATGACTTGTGCATCTTGTACTCAAGCAGTTGAATCATCTATAAAAGCCATTTATAATGAATTGGATATTCCTATTAAAGATTCAGAGAATGAGTTTAATTTTTCAGTAAATCTAATGCAACATTCAGCTGTTGCAATTGTTCCAAATAAACAAGTTGTGAACAAGGTTAATGATGCAATTGTAAATACAGGGTTTGACTGTAATCTTTTGGAAATATTACCAGTAGAACGTAGTATTAACACCAAAGTTGTTGCTGCAATAGGTGGTATGACATGTTCTGCTTGTGCTAATTCAATCCAATCAGCCGTTAACGAATTAAATTTCGTTTTAAGTTGTAGTATTGATGTGGTTACAAAATCAGCTAAATTCATCCTTGAAGATTCTCCTGATAATATTAAAACACTCTCTCAAACAGTTGAAGATTGTGGATTTGAATTCACTATTTTAGGTTCAGATAAAATCAATTATACCCTGGGGAAAAAGAAATCAAGAACAATCAATCTTTCTGTATCAGGTATGTTTTGTAACCATTGTCCTGAAACTATCACTAAATACTTAGATAGTTATGGTGAAGCAATTGTTATAGATGACGAGTTGACATTGGGACATCCTTATATTAAATTTACTTATATCCCGAACTCTTCAACTGGATTGACTTTAAGAAAAATCTTATTCGATTTAAATCATTTAGTTGCTTCTGAAAATGATGAAGGTTACAAAATTGATGAATCTTCTACTGGTATTTTTGAATGTAATTTGGTTGAACCTGTATCAAGAGAAGATCATTTAAGAAAGTTAGCTAAAAAGGAGGTAAGAAATGTCGTTAGAAGATTGATAATTGCTACTATCTTTGCAATCCCAACTTTCATATTCGGTGTGGTTGCAATGAACCTTTTACCTTCTGATAATTCTTTCAAACATTGGGTGGATGATCCCTTATGGGCAGGTAATGTTTCAAGAGATTCTTGGATATTATTATTTTTAAGTACACCCGTATATTTCTTTGCTGCTGATATTTTTCATAGGAAGGCATTATTGGAAATTAAATCATTATGGATTCATAAAAACTCATTCAAGAAAAGGTTTTTTAAGTTTGGTTCAATGAATTTATTAATGTGTTTGGGGACGACAGTAGCTTATGTTTCTAGTATAGTTCTTTTGATATTAAGTGCTAGACAAAAGCCAATGACACACGGAGGATTTCATACCACCTACTTTGATTCGGTTGTATTCTTAACATTTTTCCTCTTGATAGGAAGATTATTAGAAAGTATTTCAAAATCTAAAACTGCTAATGTTGTTTCTGGTTTGAATTCGATGAAGACAACTTCAGCTACACTTGTAGAGAAAATAGAAGATGATAAGGGTGTAATAAGTTATACTAATGATACTGTCGTAGATGTCAAAATGTTGGAAGTTGATGATTATATTAGAATAGCATCTGGTGAAGCACCTCCTGTAGACTGTGTTATTGTTGCAAATTCAACAGAGTTTGATGAATCTCCATTGACAGGAGAATCAAGACCCGTAAAACATTCTCCTGGTCATCAAATATTTTGTGGTACTATTAATATAGGTAATAATAGTATTATAGCTAGAATTCTTAGTTTAGAAGATGAATCCTTAATTGATCAAATATTGAATTCAATTAGGTATGGTCAATTAAGAAAAGCTCCGATCGAAAGAGTAGCAGACAGAATAACTGGATATTTTGTACCAGTGATTGTTTTAATTGCCATTCTTGTTATGGTAATTTGGCTTATTCTTAGTCATGTTGGTGCTTTACCTGATCATTATCTCGATATTGACATTGGTGGTTGGCCAATGTGGTCTATAGAATTTTCTATTGCAGTGTTTGTAATTGCTTGCCCATGTGGAATTGGATTAGCAGCACCAACAGCCTTATTCGTTGGGTCAGGTTTAGCAGCAAGATATGGTATCTTAGCTAAAGGTGGAGGTGTAGCTTTCCAAGATGCAGCAACTACTAAAATTGCATGTTTCGACAAAACTGGTACGTTGACATATGGTGAACCGAAAGTTACTGATTTTGGAATTATACAGAAAGGAAACAAAACAAAAGCAATAGAGCAAATAGCATTACAAGTTACAAGAGACTTAGAAGTTAGTTCTAAACATCCTTTGGCTTTAGCAGTGAAAGATTTTGTAGATACTTATGCATTTACTAACTTAAATATGCCACAATCAAATAATAAAATTCCATCTGTTGAAACAATCCCAGGTAAAGGTTTAAAAGGTGAAATAGTTCTTGATTCAAATTTTGAAGATTTTTGGAAACTTCATAAACCAACTTATGCTATATTAGGAAATGAGAAACTTTTCAATGAATATAATATAAAAATTAATGAAACACAAAGTAAAACTTTACATAGATGGAAGGAAGAAATGAAATCCATAGTCTTGGTTGCAATAGTTTGTAAAGAAATCTTTGATGATGATAATTACCATCTTGTTAGTATGTATGCTTGTAAAGATAAGATTAGAGCTGAAGCGAAAATAATCATTGAACATTTACAAAGAAAGCAAAAGATTGAATGTTGGATGATCACTGGAGATAGTAAAGTGACTGCAGATTCTATTGGAAAAGAAATTGGTATTCCACAAGATAAGATTGTAAGTAATGTTTTACCAAATGAGAAGCAAGCTAAAATTAAATCAATCAAATCTTTAAATCCTAAAACAGTAGTAGCTATGGTAGGTGATGGGATAAATGATGCTCCTGCATTGGCATCAGCTGATTTAGGAATATCTTTATCTTCTGGTAGTGATCTAGCAGTAACAACAAGTGATTTTATCCTTTTAAATAAGACTTTCCCATTAAATTCAATTGTGACTTTATTTGATTTATCTGAAACAGTGTTTAGGAGAGTCAAGTTTAATTTTGGTTGGGCTTTAATTTATAACATGGTCGGTATTCCAATTGCTGCAGGTGTGATTTATCCTTATAATAACTCAAGACTAGGTCCTGTTTGGGCTAGTGCCGCAATGGCTGCATCATCCGTCAGTGTTGTTTTAAGCAGTTTAGCTTTGAAGTTTTACAAACCAAAAGTTAATGATAATATTGCAGTAGATCACGACGAAATACAAGAAATTAGTCAAGTTAAATTATAGAGCTTTAAAGTATATTTAGAATTATTTAATGAACAACTAATAATACATAGTTTCTCAGTAGTATAGTTATTGCTTGTATTAAGATTTAAAATCTCTGGAGGTTTTCTTTTTATTTTTTGGACCTAGGAACGAAACTATTCATTCCCTTTTCTATTCAGTCATTGTAATCGGAAAGGAAGAAGAAGAAAAAAAAAAAGAAAACAATATTAAATAGTCTATTGTTTTTTATGGGTCAGGGAGTTTCCCCTTTATTTTTTATAATTTGTTTAATTTGAAATTTGATTTGTCGATGAATATTTGAAAAGAATAACATCATGAATCGTGAAACATGCAACATCATAAAGTCATAAGAACGAGGAAAAAGCATAAAGTTTTAACAACCAAAAGTTTAGCGATTAAAAATGGTATTATCAAACTTGACAACCATAACAGTAATATTATCAGTTGTGGAATTATCCATAGCAATTTGACACAATTTTTTAGCAGCTAATTCTGGATCATCACCATGTTTGAAGGCTTCTTCAACAATTTTGCAAGCTTGTAAGTCAGGAATGACATCCCATAAACCATCACAAGCTAAAATCATGAATTCATCATGTGAACTTATTTCTGTTGAAGTAGTGAAAGGTTTACCAACTACTAATTCTTTCATATAAGTATCACCTAATGATCTTGTAACAGCCAAAATTCCATTAACTCTATTCTTCATAACTAAACCACCTGAATCTCTTATTCTATTGATTTCATTTAAGTCAGTTGCTTTATGATCATAACTTAATCTATAAGCTTTTTGATTACGATATAAAACAATTCTCAGATCACCAACATTAGCAGTATAAAGCATTCTTTTATGATTAGGACTTGGTCTGAAATCAAAATTTGATGAATTTGGTGTTTCAATATCTATATTTTTACTTAAATCATTTGGATCAGTATTTTCCCATAATAATACAACTACAGCTGCAGTACAACCAGAATTACCATTACCATCATTTTCAATTAAATTATCAGCTTTAATAAAAGAATTATACAAATTATCTTTCATATCATAATTGAGTATTGATTCATTAGTAATTCTTTCTTCATTAGCTATTATTTCTTGTTCTAATAATGTATGTAAATTATTACCACACCATCTTGCCGTTTGTTTACCGGCATGTCCGTCAAAAATTGCAAAATACCCCCAATCTAATCTTTCTGCAAAATTTGCAACATATGTATGAACATCTTCCATTTTTGATCTATAAGTTGTATTTTTATTCTCTGCAACTCCAACTTTAAATGATAATCCATAGAATGGATCAGCATTTGAGGACGTGGAGAGATTCGATGTAGATGAATTCTTCGTTTGACTATTGATATTTGTCAATGATAATGATGACTCATTGTTATTTAAATTCAGCAGCATCACCTATACTTTAACCGTTGTTTGATTACTATTACTATTTTTTTTTATTTTCAATGTTGAATCAATCGAATCGTGACGATGTATTAACTGACAAAACAAGGAACTTGTATTGACAATTTTTTTTCCGGGATGCACGACCTCATAAAAATGCGAAGACCAGCGTAACATGACTGTATTTAAACGGCTGCATGAGATAACGAACTAAAATGCGATAAGTTAAACCCGCTAACCTAATTGATATCTTAAATCCAAAAAAAAATTTTTCTTAAAGAATAGACAATTAATTTAATGAGTGAGAGATTAAGAGTTAGGAGAAGGTCAAGTAATTTCAGACCTAGTCACTACTATGAGTCTTCTCTTTTGGAAAAGTATAATACTGGAAATTTAGAACTTTTGCCTATCATCTTATTAATAAGAATATTTTCTTTCTTGAATACTAAAGATTTATTAAATGTCTCTTTAACATCAAAGTTTTTCTATTTACCAGCAATGATTCAATTGTATAGTAAAATCATTGTATTAGAAAATTCAAAGTTTGTGAATACCCTTAGGGATATTCTTTATCCAATAAGTAATAATTTTGGTACTATTATAAGTGTTGATAAATTACCTCAATTAATTAACCAAATAACTCAACATTCTAAATTGAATAAGCAAATTAATTCCATTAGTATTTTGTCAACCACAGAAAAGTATATGGAAGAGTTCCTGAAACTTCCTAATCTCAGAGAATATATTGATCCAACTATAACAATAGATAATATATCCGAAATTCGTTTTAATAATTTAGTTAAAATGACCTTATTAATTAAAGATCCAATTACATTCAAGCATAATTTGCATTTACCTCGTTTGAAACAATTGAATGTCTTTTATATAAATGATAAAGCTAACATTCCAATTTTTGAAGAATTGGCTGAAATTTTAATAAAAAATGATACTATGAAGCATTTGGTAACATTAAAAATAAATGAATTTGTAGAAACTAACCTTGAAAGACTTAATAATTTCAATAGCTCAATCAAACCAACTATTTGGATTAATTTTATTGAGAGACTTTACTATCACACAAAGATCAAAAATAAAAATTTAAAAGAATTACTGTTAGATGGATTTATTGGTAATAAAGGTTCAATTATTACAAATTTATTAGATAAAATTTTCGATTTGACAGTAATACAAAAATTATCATTAGATATAAAAGAATTTAGCCACCCTCATGAATCTCATTATACTAGTTTAAAAGATAATTTTCTTTTTAATTTGACTAAATTTTGCAGCAATTTGAAAAAATTAAGAATTACACCTACTTTTGACTGTTTAATATGCCAATTTGAGAATACAACTCAATCTTTAATAAACATACGTGATAATTTGATTGAATTAGATATAAAATTTGAATGTTTAAATTCTGAAAATTGTAAACAATTAATCAAGAGTATTAAAAATCATCAAAGATATTTGATAAAATTGGTGATTTACGATAAATCAAACGAATACCGAAATGATAATGATTTGATAAAAGTAATTGGGAAACTTAATTTTACAAAAATGGCAAGACTTGAATTTATACTTCAAGAATATAATATTTTTGACCTTAATAATAATATGATCAAAATGAATGCTTTCGATGAAATAATTAAAGATAGGTATATTCCATTGTCTGATTATTTGAATGAATATTTGAAATCTTTAAATTTGAACCCTAAAGAACTAAATTATTTAAAGTTTTTAAGTATAAACAAAATTGAATTGTTAATCATTAACAATATTTATTATTTTAATTCATTGAGTAAATTGAAATTCGATATTGTTACAAACTCCATTATCTATTGAATGCGCATATTGTACTATTATTATGCCAAAAAAGTATAAGCAGATTACTTAGAGGAAACTCAAAATAACATCTAAGGGTATTAAATGCCTTAAAATGGTAAAAAAATAACGAAACTAAAGAAAATTCATAAAACCGCATACCCCAATATTCTTGAACAAAAATGCCAATAGACGATTATACTATTAGACGAGGAAATGAACTATTAATAAAGATAATATACATAACGATAATATACATAACGATAATGTACATAACGATAATGTAAATAACCACATCATATTTTAAAGAGTGTGTTATTTACCGATATTTCCTGATAAGTGATTAAAAATGAAATTTCAGCCTATTAGGAAATGGAGTTGTGGCCAAAAAAGAAAATAAAAACTATGGTAAAATACGAGCAAAACTCTGACTTCTCGATAAGAACAAAATAGCTTTAAGCAACCAAACTAACTTAAAAGACGAAACGTCTTGAAGGAGAAAAATTAGGAAAAACAAAGAGAAAACAACTTGTAAAGGGCTTAAATTACAAAAATTTATAGAATAAAATACAATTATATTCACCAAGTCGCCTTTAACTATATAATGCTCGTCATCTTTTCACAGTTAAAAAGGTTATTGAGAATTAGTTAAATTCATCTGCATCGGATGTCTTTGGGTAGTGCCCTAGCCGGCTCGATTTTCTTTTTTTCTGCCTAAGCAAATTGTTTTGATAAAAAAAAAGTCTCTCAAGAATTACTAATTCTACTTGTTTTTTTACTTACCCAATAAAACGAACTATTTGTTTCTAATAGAACATATACTCAAAACACATATACCTATATATAGAGGCAAGTTATAAGATACGCTATTTCTTTAAACCTCAATAAAAGTGTTTTTTTTTTCCACCCCCTGAACACAAATAGAAATCATTATTTCAAATACCCATTTTTATTTGTCCACACATTACCCCTAGGTGTCATATATCACATATTTTTACGAAATCAAATAAAGTCATGAGTTCAAAGTCAGCAGCAGCCATATTACAACGACAATTTAAAGACTTGACGGATCCTAAGAAAGGGATACCATCTTTCCATATTGAGTTAGATGATGATAATATCTTTTTATGGAATATTGGTATAATGGTTTTGAATAAAGATTCTATGTATCATGGAGGATTTTTTAAAGGTCAAATGAGATTCCCAAGTGATTTCCCATTTTCACCACCAACATTCAGATTCACACCAGCTATCTATCATCCAAATGTTTATAAAGATGGTAGATTATGTATTTCTATTTTACATCAAGGAGGTGATCCAACTTCCGATGAGCCTGAAAATGAAACTTGGACCCCAGCTCAAACAGCTGAATCTGTTTTAATTTCAATCATCTCATTATTAGAAGATCCAAACGTATCATCACCTGCTAATATCGATGCTTCAGTTGAATTAAGAAAAAATCCAGAAGCTTATAAAGCAAAAGTTTTACAAGAAGTTGAAAGATCTAAAATTGATATTCCTGAAGATTTCATTATGCCAGAATCAGAATTATATGCTTTTGGTAATAATAGTAATAATAATAAAGATACTGATCAAGATCCTGTCGATGAAGATTTCTGGTATGATAGTGAAGAAGAAAGTTTTGATGAAGAAAGTTTAATGGATGACATGGATGACGACAATGAAGATGAAGAAGAAGACGAAGAAAGTGATGATGTAGATATGATTAGCAAATAATGAATGGATTGGATTTATTATGATACATGTTGGTTTGGTGTTCATTTAGCATACATATGTATAATTATACATACAATTACAGATTTATAAATATAGCTTTAATAAAACATAATAAAAAATATATATATATATTTAGTAATGTTTATCGGAACAAAGGAGACGGGGAGAAAAGGGGAAAACAACTGATCATAAAATGTTACTAATATTAATACATCATTATATATATATATATATTTATCAATTTGCTAAACATTATCATTCACTTGACCTATTTGAAACCTTTTAAACCTTCATTCAAAACTTTAGAAATATTATCAATTTTCAATTTTGCAATTGAATTAGGTAACTTTTCATCATATAATATAATTACATATAAATTATCTTCATCATTTTCATTATCATCCTTATTATTATCGTTACCTTCATCATTTTCTTCTTTGATATGTAATTTCTCTATAATTATAGATAAATGATTATCCAATTGTAATATCGTCCAATCAGTTTCTTTGTATTGATTTTTGAAATAATTTAATACAATTAATGAATAAATTTTTATATTATCGATTGAAAGATTACTTTGTTGTAAATTTGAACAACTAACAGTACTTAATGGTACACCTCTATGATTTAATAATGAAATAGAAATTGGTTGAATTCTTGATGTAGTACTATCAGTGGATTGTAATTCAATTGGTTCCAATCCTTGAGTTAATACTTTAGATATTTGCTTCAGTTGTAACATTTTTAATTATCTTAACTCCAATTGAGTTATATGAAAAGACCCTGTTTATAAACTAGCCGGGTTTACTATATCAGGAATAAATATAAATGTCGTGCTCAGTGGAAAATGTCATCAGGGAATTTATGGTTTAAACACATATCTAATTTACATGAACCTTTTCTACGAAAATCTCTTCTTTGCTTGTTACAATACGCGTTAAATTTTATAAACAAAAGCTTCAAAAAGAATAGCGGTTAATTAAAAGTCCAAAAAAATAACCTTCTATAATTTCTTACTAATCCCCAATTTCAAATAAAATATAATGAGATGGATCTGATAAACCATAAGAAAAGACCATTAAGTACACAACGATTTCCTTTAAGGGAAACTAGTGGGAATATTCCTTCCCCTAAAAAAACAAAATTGAATAAAGTATCACCTTCAAAATTGAATATAGTTCAAAATAAACCTATTCTAACAAAAGTAGAAAAACCAAAACTGAATAGATTAGTTGGTGAAGAATTACAACAATGGAGAATAAGTTGGAAAAAAATCATGAAAAGTAGTGTTGTTTATTTTGATACTCAAGGTGTTGATTTAAATAATTTTGCTCATAAGGTAGAACAAAAAAGAGCACAAAAAGCTTTAAAACATGTAGGTTGTAGCATAGTTCCATTTTATGATAAGGAAGTAACTATCATAGTAAGTAGAAGAGGCTATAACTCAACTGCTCATTATAATTCTAATGATATTTTTAGTGATGTTTCAAATTTAAAAATCAAAGTTTGGAATTATGATAAAGTTTTCAGATTCTTAAAGAATTTAGGAATAACTGATTTAGAATTAGATAATTCAAATAATGAAAATATCAATGGTAATGGTAATAATCATGATGAATTATATAATTTATTAAAAGAGGAAAAAATTTTTGGTTCTACTGATAAAGATCCAAATGCTAGAAGGGATGATTTATATTATTTGGATAAAAATTATTTATATGTTTATGATTTATCTCAAATTGTAAGGCCAATTGCAGTTAGAGAATGGTTTGATTATTCATATCCTGTATTTCATATGACTTTAGATGGAAAATGTCCATTTGTTCCAGATTCTGAAAATCTGCAAAGAAAAAAATTAAAAAGAGCAAAGAAGTTTGAAGAAACTGAAAATTATCGTAGATTGTTACAAAAAGTCTCATATGATTTAATTGATAATTATAAATCTAAAAATTATTTTGGTTCAAGTACTAGTACTGATGTAGAGAATGATAATACTATTATTGAGACTTCAATGACTAATGATGAAGAATATACTATTCCTGATAATGATAATATCATTAATAACACTACTGATAATGTTGAAGGAGAAGCTACAGAAAAAGATGATATATTTGAGGAAGAAATTACAACAATTGAAAATTTCCCAGTTCCAAAACCAAAATTAATTAGAGATTCTTCTTGCATACCTACTAATAACTCTAATTCAAGGTTTTACGATGTAGCAGCATCCGGATATAATGGTGAATCCAATGCATTACTGATAGTTGATTCAAATAGTAATAACTTTGTTGGTAACGGGCTTGGACCTACTATTTCTCAAGTACCTTCAAAGAATATTAATAATTTAAAGAAACGAATTTTCATGAAAAAACAAAAACAAAAACCAGTTGATGATAAAGACAAAGATAAAGATAAAGATCTTAAGCCTGGATATTGTGAAAATTGTAGGGTAAAATATGAGAATTTTGATGATCATATCAATTCAAATAGGCATAGAAATTTTGCATGTAATGATGAAAATTTCAAAGATATCGATAGTTTAATTAAAACTTTGAATGAAAGTAGATCATTTGGTTACATAACATCCGACGGAGATTATAGCTACGTTGAATAATCGAAAAAAATAAAAAATAAAGTAATCTCAGTGAAAATAATCTGTAGATTAGTCCATATATAGTTCTAGCATTAAAGAAGAATAAATATTTTGCATTTAAATATCTAGTGCGATTCTTAAAATTTTCACTTTAAAACTTGGAGATATAATTAAAATGTTTCGAGTGGTACACCTGACGATTCCGAAATTGTCGAGGAGACAATATTCAGAATTCTTAAAGAGTTTACCAAAAGTACAATCAGAGAAGAAGACAAATAGATTTGCTGAAAAATTTAGTAAGCCTCAACCTACAAGATCTCAACCTACAAGACCTCAACCTACTAAAAAGTTTAATAAACCTAATGTAAAACCTCAGACACAATCCAATAATCCTATCTCAGATTACAATAAAGCAAGAGAGGCGTTAAGAGCCAAAGAAAGCAGTCAAAAATTGCATAGTAATAAGGAAAATAATAATAATAATAATACTAATACTAATAATAAAATCAAATCATCGAAAAAGAAACCAACCCCAACTCAATCGGAGAATAAGATAAAGATTCTGGTTCCAACATTTATAAGTGTTTCAAATTTAGCAAATATCTTAAGTATACCTTTAAGTAAGTTTGTTAAAAATCTAGAATCAATGGGGTTTGAAAATATGAGACATAATTATATATTGGATAAAGAAAGTGTCTCTCTTATTGCTGATGAATATGGATATGAAATTAATATGAACGATGATACTGGACTTGATTTATTTCCATCACCAGAACCAGATTTAGAATCCAATGATCCAAATTTAAAAATAAGGGCTCCTATAGTTACAATAATGGGGCACGTTGATCATGGGAAGACTACTATTTTAGATTATTTAAGAAAATCATCAATAGTGGACAAGGAATTTGGTGGTATAACACAACATATTGGTGCTTTTTCAGTTATAACTCCAGTTTCAAAAAGTAAGATTACATTCTTGGATACTCCTGGACATGCAGCATTTTTAAAAATGAGAGAAAGAGGTGCAAATATTACTGATATAGTAATATTAGTTGTTGCAGCCGATGATTCAGTTATGCCTCAAACCATTGAAGCTATCAAACATGCTAAGAATGCCAATGTTCAAATAATTGTAGCTATTAACAAATGTGATAAGCATGGTATAAAATTGGATAAAGTTTTAAGTGATTTAGCCAGGTATGAAGTTGATATAGAAGATTATGGTGGAGAAACTCAAACAATTCAAGTTAGTGGTAAAACAGGTCTTAATATGGATAAATTAGAAGAAGCCATAGTTACATTAAGTGAAATGAATGAGATTAAAGCTGAAACAAAAGGAATCCCAGCAGAAGGTTGGGTAATTGAATCTGAAATTGTAAAAGGGATGGGTCCTATTGCTACCATTTTAGTACAAAGGAGCTCAATTAAATCTGGTGATTTCTTAGTAGCTGGTAATACATATTGTAAAATTAGAGGGATGAAAGATGAAAACGGGAAACCAATTAAATTAGCAGGTCCTTCAACTCCTGTTCAAGTTTGGGGATGGAAAGAATTACCTGAAGCAGGGGATCAATTTCTTCAAGCAAAGAATGAACAAATAGCGAAGAAAGTTGTTACTAATAGAATCAATAGACAAAAACAATTGAATGCTTTAGAAGATATTGAAGCTTTAAATAAAAAGAGACAAGATGAAATAGATGAATTAGCTAAACAAGAACGTATTAATGAATTGAAGTTAAAAGGTTTCACTGATGAAGATTTAAAAGAAGAATTTGAAACAAAGGAAAAAATCAAAGAAGTTAAATATATTATAAAATCAGATGTTTTTGGATCAGCAGAAGCTATTAAAGAAAGTATTGAAGGATTAGGTAATGAAGAAGTAAAAGCCACAGTTGTATCATATGAAGCAGGTCCTCCAACAGATTCAGATGTTGATATGGCTAATGCTTTGGATGCCAAAATTATGTGTTTCAATGTTAAAGTTCCAAAGGCAACAAGTTTAAAAGCTAGTAAATTATCAGTTGACCTCACAGAACATAATATTATTTATAGATTGATTGAACAAGTTACTGATGAATTAAGTGCTGAATTAAAACCTATAACAGAAACTAAAATTTTAAGTGAAATCGACCTTTTAGATATTTTCACATTAACGAACAAACAAAAGAAAAAGACTAAAGTTGCAGGATGTAAAGTTACTAATGGATTATTGAGAAGATCATCAAATGTTAAAGTTATTAGAAAGAAACAAGTTGTATATACCGGTACTTTATCATCCTTAAAACATGTCAAAGATGACATTTATGAAGCGAAAAAGGGCCTGGAGTGTGGGTTAACATTTGAAAACTGGGATAAATTTGAACCCGGTGATAAAATTCAAGCTTATGAAGAAATAGAACATAAAAGATACTTGTAAATAGAAATATAATATAATCTCATCATTTCGCAGCTTCAGAATTGAAAGTGAAAATTAAATTAAAAAAAAAAAAAATAAATTCAAGTGTAGCAATGTCATCTCATGATGAATACTCTTCAGATGAAGAGGAATACGAAAACCAACAATCTACTGAAGTACAATTAGGATTCATTGATATGGAAATTCCAAACGTTGAAGAAAATGATGATTTGGAAGATGATGAAATCCCCACTATTGAAGATACATTGTTAGGAGGAAAACCACTTTGGTTACATCCAGACTCTACACCTGAAGATAAGATGATAACATGTGGGAATTGTGGGAAAAAGATGGCTTTATATTTGCAAATGTTTTCACCATTCGAATCAGAGTTGTATGATAGAGTAATTTATATTTTTGGGTGTAAAGATACTAAGATGTGTTCTAAAATGAAAGGTACCATTAAATGTATAAGAGGTATATCTAAGAATGAAGAAAAAATAGCTTTTTTAAAACAACAACAAAGGGATGAAATCAATAAGCAAATGGAAGAAAAATTAAAATTAGAGACACAAACTAAATTAAATGATGAATTAACAAAAGATTTATTCAAGAAAGGAACTAATGAAAATCCATTTGGAGGGAATTCTAATCCATTTGGAGGAAATTCTAATCCATTTGATAAAAATCCATTTGATAATAAAAAAGAAGTTAAAAAACCTGAAATTAAAAAGGAAACTGAATCATATGCATCTGTAAGTTCAAAAAATTTACCACCAAAACCAATCAAACAATATGTGAAAACTAATGATTTACCTAATTATCCAGGTTATTTCGTTTTTATAGAAAAAGAGAAAATCAAAAAGGTTTCTCTTGAACCAGAACTTGAAAAATATAGGCATTTAATTGAAGAAAATAGCAATGATAATGATCAAGAAGATGATAGTGATTTATTTAATAAAAAAGGTTCAAATTCCATGAATGCAACTACATCTAAAATGAGTAGTATGTTAGATGATAAAGTTTTTGAAAATTTTTCAAACACAGTCCAAAACAATCCAAGTCAAGTTTTAAGATATGATTTGGGAGGAAGACCTTTATTATATAATGGTAAAGATGAAGTTGCAAAAGCTTTTAATTTAAAGTTAAATCCAGAGTTTAATATACCAAGACCTCATTATAATCCATCATCAAAAAGACAATTTGAACTTCAATTAATGCCTAAAGCTATCATTGATTTAGAAGAAACCAATGAAACCAATTTAACGAGTATTTTAGAAGGTATGGCCTGGGGTACTATAATAATATGTACTGATATTGAAGACTATATGCCACCTGAAAGTTTCGATAAAAATAATGTAGCTTATATAGAAGAATGGTGTGGCGTACAATGGGAAGAATCTGTATAGAGTAATATATCTCCTTCCAATATTCCAGTAAAAAAAAAAAAATGCCTTGTTTGAAATGGACAATCTAAATGAATACAGAATTTGGCTGCAAGAAAATTCACGTATAATTATTGGTACTCGTTGCACCAGTGCACCATTGTAAATGTGCCTAGCATTTCTCTAGATAACTCTACAGTAAATTAAAAAGCGATAGAGATAGACTTATAAAAGCTCAGTTCTTTATCCAACTGGGATTCAACACTAGCAATTGGAGTATTCTTAAGTCAATTAAGTAAATAACCCTTCAATTTGTTGGTAAATTAGTGTAGCAAATTAATTTTACGTCAAGGGGCGTGCGGAAGCAAGGAAGGGTTGTGTCGCAAATGTTAATGTAACAAACCAGGCCGATCTACTCTATTTATACATTTTTAATTACTTTTTTTCTTTCTTTTTTTGCAGGAAAATCCAAGAACAGTTGAATTACCAATTATTTTATTTGACTTACCTTGTCTTCTTTCCAAGAGAGTTCAATATATATTATTATAGATTACTTGACACTCAATAAATATTTAGTCATCGCCATTGCATTTTTCCTAATTGGGCGTTCTAATTCACATCCACGCAACTAAGCCTATCACTTAAATAAAAGAAGTTGAAAAAAAAAGAAAATAGCTGAATAATTAAACCACTTGATCATGTCAAGTAAAAGAGGAGATTCAAGTTCAGAGGATGAATCTGAATTCAGATCTCAAATTCATTTACCTAACTTGGAAGCTTACAAGACTCATAAAAGAAATTCTTCAAAGACCAATTTAGTTAAAGCAGGAAAGAAAGCAAGTAGAGCAGGTAAAAAGTTAATGGGGAATAAATCAGTTAGATTCCCGGATCAATCCCGTAGGCATTCAATGGTAAGTAATGAATCCCGTTTAACTAATGATGAAAGTTCTGATTCAGATGATGATTTCCAAAATGTGCAGCATAATAATCCAGACTTACCACAATTTCAATTCAAAGGGGAGTCTCAAAATTTTAACGTTGTTGATGGTGATGATGATGATGAAAATTATACAAGTAATGAAGAAAACATTGGTAACCAAGAAGGTTCAGCCCCTGCTCAATTAGATGAATCAGATTCAGAAGCTGAATCTTATGATGATAGAATTAAACGTCAACAATCGGGTTCTTCACAAGCAAAATCTCCTGCAACTGAAGAATTTGTTAATAAATTGGGGTTTCAGAATATTAATAAACAATCAGAAAATGATCCAACAGGTCGTGAAAATGAAAATGAAAGTGAAAACGATGAAGTAGCTGAATTACAAACCAATTTATCTAGAAATTCTTTAAATTCCAAATCAAGAGGCTTTTTCAGACGTGGTTCATTACTTTCTTCAAAAAGTCTGAGGCACCAAGAAACAGATATTACAGATCAATTAGATAAAACTTCCACTAATGATAGTTCCAATAGAGCTAAAGATACTTTTAGGGATATATTACGTAAGGTTGCATTAACTGATCAAGCTTATCCTGAAGGACGTGCACCTACTCATTCAGATACGCTTATTGGATCTATTTTAAATACTGATGATAGTTATGGTTTAAGTGGAGGTGGATTAGCTCCTGGTGCATCGAGACGTTCAACAGAAAGACAACCCGATGAAGAAGAAAATACTGGGTTCGAAAATAATGATATAGAACTTCGAAAATTGGATTTTACTCAACTTAATGATGAAGCTAAAAATTTAATTAATGTCCATGTCCCTGAAAGTTTCCAACAACAAACTCAGCAAGATATTATTCAACTGAGTCTTGGTTCCTCTAATGATACAATGGTTAGAGAAAATGATGATCCTAAAGATGTAGATAGCAGTAGCGATGAACAAGATGAAGAATTGAAAAGATCAAAATCTAAGAAAGAAAACTTTTATGCACCTAACCCTGATTTATTCCTTCGTGCAAATGCTAATTATGACGATAGTAATGAATTCATGATGTTGGATGAAGATTCTGAATCTCATATTGCACCACCACGTCAAGTACAAGCTGGTGTTCTTTCATCTTTATTAAAATTATATCAAAATCCAGAGGAAGAGAAATCGGCTTCTAGTTTAAATTATAATAAAAATGACGATACATTATATGAGTATGATGAAGAATATGATTCAAAAGCTTCTAGTACAATTGACTTGAATAAAATAAAAGATGGTTTCAAACTGGGTGGTAAAAAAGTTTATAGTAAATTACCATATATGAAGAGAGGTACAAATACTTCAACATTTAGTCAAGAAGGTGGAACAGGAGATCAATATAATGAAGGTGAAACTATTGATGAAAATGGTATGCCATCATTCCAAAATGCTAAACCAAAACAACCAAAGAAGATGTTAAACCCTTCAACTGTTCCTTCTAAAGTTGGTAAGAAATTCAAAAAGAATAGAAGAAAGTCTGAACAACTTAGAATTACTGTTCATATTGCTGATATTCTTCAAAGACAACGATTCATAATGGTTATGTGTAAGGCATTGATGTTATTTGGAGCTCCAACTCATAGATTGGAAGAATATATGGTTATGACAAGTAGAGTTTTAGAAATTGATGGTCAATTCATTTATTTTCCTGGTTGTATGATTATGGCATTTGGTGATGCAGCCACAAGAACATCTGAAGTTCATTTAGTCAAATGCTCACAAGGTGTTAATCTTTCTAAATTATCTGAGACACATAAAATTTATAAAGGAGTTATTCATGATATGCTTGGGGTAGAAGAAGCTTCAACAAGATTAGCCAAAATTTTAAGACAAAAAAATATGTATCCCCCATGGTTATGCGTATTATTTTATGGGTTGGGATCATCAATGGTTTGTCCATTTGCATTCGGTGGAGGATGGGTTGATATTCCAATTGCATTTGCTGTAGGATTATGTGTTGGTTATTTACAATTTTTTGTTTCATCAATGTCCAATTTATATTCTTCAGTATTTGAAGTTACTTCATCTATTGTTGTTTCATTTGTTGCAAGAGCCATAGGTTCCATCAAAGGTGGTGAGATATTTTGTTTTGCAGCAATTGCTCAAGGATCATTAGCTTTAATTTTACCGGGATATATTATTTTATGTGGCTCATTAGAATTACAATCTCGAAATTTAGTTGCAGGTGCAGTTAGAATGTTTTATGCTATTATATACTCTCTATTTTTAGGGTTTGGTATTACATTAGGTGCCGCCTTATATGGATGGGTAGACAGTAATAGTGTTTCAGAAACTACATGTCTGGCAGGACACACTGTAGATGATAAATTTAAAATATTATTTGTTCCAGCCTTTACTTGTTGTTTAGGTTTAATAAATCAAGCAGAACCAAGACAATTACCTGTTATGGTGATTATTGCAGCAGCTGGATATGTTGGTAACTATTTCACAGGTCAACATTTTGTTGAGGTAACCGAATTCACAGCTTCTATCGGTGCTTTTATTGTAGGTATTTTGGGTAATTTATATTCAAGAATTTGGAAAGGTTTAGCTGTTAGTGCTATGCTTCCAGCTATATTTGTTCAAGTTCCATCTGGTATTGCATCTCAAAGTTCTTTGTTATCAGGTATTCAAGCTGCAGATCAAATTACAAATGATACAGAACGTGGACAAGGTGGGATGACAGAGGGTAGTGCATTAAGTTTCGGGGCTACAATGGTTGAGGTTTCAATTGGTATTTCTGTTGGATTATTTGCTGCAGCATTAGTTGTTTACCCATTGGGTAAGAAGAAAACGGGTCTTTTCTCATTATAATCCAACCCGAAACGGAATTATTAAGTTCCTATACTTTAATTCTAGTGCTTAATTTGTTTTTTTTTTTTTTAAATTTGGAACAAAAAAATTCCAAAAAAAATTTAAAAGGGTATAGAAAAGGTAAATAATTTATAGATTGTTTTTCATTGTTTTTGGTTTTAGAATTTTATACAAGAAATAGAATATTAAATATATATATACAAGTAGTTCTGGGGAGTTAAATTTCGCAGCCGACTTCCGCGGGTCCCTGCGTCACCCAATGAAATTAATTATCTCCGGATTTTGAGTTTCTCCGGGTTTTCATAAAATTTCGAGACTTATCAGGTTATTCTTTTATCAATGATAAGAAGCACCATAAATAATTTGCCATTGAGGCATTCAATTCTCAAAAGTAGAAGCGTCTCGACTTCTATTAGATATTTAACTTTGAAAAGTTATGATAACAAGTATACTCTGGTGGAAATTGAAGAGAATGAAATTGTTCAATTCAGCAATGTGTTCTTAAGAGACGCATGTAATTCTCCAAAGTCAATTGATTCAGATTCAAGTCAAAAATTATTCACAACTGCTGAGATCAGTAGAGACTTGAAGATTAAAAGTGAACCACAGGTTTTGAAGGATGAAAAATCTGGTGAAGAATACTTAGAAGTGGTTTGGGTCCAAGGTAAGAATAATGATGAACATGTTTCTAGATATTCATCATCATTTTTGAAGTATTTCTCCACCCGTGGGAACCGTTTGGCCGGTAAAATGTTCAATGATGAAAGGGTTATTTGGGATAATTCTGTTATCCAGAAAGGATTAAAAGATTTACATATTGATATTAATGATTACATGACTAAAGATACTTCATTCTTCCAAGCTTTGAGAAATATTAATGAATATGGGTTATCTTTTATTGATAACATTTCAGACCCAACTGAAAAGGGACTTAGTGAAATAACTAATGATAATCAAAAGGAATGGCCAGTCTCTAAAATAGCTGAAAAATTTGGATATATAAAAAATACCTTTTATGGAACATTATTTGATGTTAAGAATGTAAAAGAAGCAAAGAATATCGCTTATACTAATTCTTTCTTACCTTTACATATGGATTTATTGTACTATGAATCACCTCCTGGTTTACAATTATTACACTCTATCAAAAATTCAACTTTGGGTGGTGAAAATATTTTTTGTGATTCTTTTCTTGCAGCTAAACATATTAGAGAAACAGATCCTAGTGCATATTTAGCTTTGACACAAATCCCAATTTCTTATCATTATGATAACAATAAAGAGTATTATTATTACCAAAGACCTTTGATAGTTGAAGATGAAATCATGGATACTAGATCAAATTATCCATTTATTAAAGAAGTTAATTATTCACCTCCTTTCCAAGCTCCTTTCGAATTAGGTATAACAAGAAGTAATACTTCTATTTCTGGTAATTCTGTCCTGGAAAATGCTAATCATTTCTTATTTAATGACTTTATTAGAGGCTTCCAATTATTTGAAGATTTTATTAATGATCCTAAAAATCATTATAAAATTAAACTTGATGAAGGTACTTGTGTTATTTTTGATAATAGAAGAATCTTACATTCAAGATTAGAATTCTCTGATAGTAATGGTGGTGATAGATGGTTAATGGGTTGTTACACTGATGGTGATAGTTATAGATCCAAATTGAGACTTGGATATAGAAATCTTGAATAAGTTATATATTATATCATTAAACTAAATTATTTATACAATTTAAGTATCAGATGATTTTTGATACCATTTTTTTTATATATATTTTGACGTTCATTTTGAATTTTTTTTTTTTTTTACCAAATAGATACTTTTTAAGAATTTGGCTTACCAGGAAAATTGTTTTAGAGGTCACTAATTGAAACTCTATTAGAAGTACAAGAAATAAAGATAGTTATATTTTCTAATAACCGTAACCGCCATAAGTGGCTTGAGGATTACCCATACCTCCGGACATACCACCTCTTGATTTATCAGTCATGGTTCTAATTTGACTCTTGAAAGTTTGTTTGAAACCATTACATAATCTAAGCATGTTAGGATATGAAAAACCTTTAAGTCTATAACCATCGGATTCTGTTTTAACATGCCAAGTGGTAATTGGTGTATTTACGTTAACTTTAAACAATAACAAAAACCAACCTGGTGCTTTATGATCATAACAAAATACATATGCACTACTCTTAGGATTAGCTTTGGTATATGAGTCTAACCATTCATTAACTTCAGATAAAGTACCTTCACGGAATTTAGGATGACGACACATTTCATCAACTTTTTTAGCAATAGCTTGAACATGTTGAAAAATTAATTGATCAAGATCTGCATATTTCTTCTTTTCGACAATATATTCTCTTATAGGACCATTGTTTCTTTCTTCAATAATTAAATGTTGGAAGAGATTAATACCAACTTTCCAAGTAACAGTCAAAAAGTTTGGACCTTTAGATGAAGGACGAAGAACACAATCACCAACTGATTGAGGTGCTAAATATTCTTCTGCTTGTTTATGGTTAAAATTACGGTACAATGGATGTTGAATATTTCTAGTTTTTGCAAGCTTAACTCTCTCTTTTGCAAGTTCTTTTTGTTTATCGGCTTCTTCTCCTGCAAAATCCCACTTGTTTGGATCCTTATGGAATCTTGGTTGCATTGCTTTTTTCTTATCATGATCCATAAGACTAAATGTTGCACTGAAACTGTCGTAGGAAGCTTCAACAACGACCGCTTGGATGACTTCACCTTGAATGACATCAAATTCACGAGGAATAAAGTTTTCATCAACTGAACCTTGAACCAATGATGAGGTGGTAACTTTTAAAAATTTGATTTTTGAATTTTGATAATCTCTAAAGTTTCTTCCTACTTTGGTGACAGTAACTGGAACAATAGAGTTTCTACCGAAACTATGAGTAGTTTCACCTGTCAACATTTGGAATACTTCAGTAGCATCCAATAAGTGGTATGAACGTCTTAATTCTTCATAATTATTGACTAATTCCTCCTTGATACTTTGTAAAGTAGCATACTTTTTCTTTCCGAATTTGGATTCTAATTCTTTACCATATGCATTTAAATTTAAATCATCCACTTTATTCACACCTTCTTGCATTAATTGGTAAATAATTCCACCTTGTTCTTCAATTGATGCCATATCTTCTTCATCTAAATCTAATGCATCAGCTGCCATCTTACGAGCTAAATCATAATCTTCAGGATGAATTCTAGTTGCGTCTAGTAATTCAACCGATCCATCACTGGTACTAACACCTTCATCATATGGAATATATAAAAATGATGAACAATTGATGAAAACATTCGCTGTTGTAAGCTCATGTTCAATAAGTTCACTTCTTGTCGCTAATGTTGAACCAAGCTTAGAATTAATGTTACGGATCAACCCTGAAACCTTACGAGGACCTAATCCAGCAATAAATGGAAGAAGTTGGGAAAAGTATTGATCTCTAACTGCTTCATTGATTTCAACACCTACCATATTTACAATATCAACAAAAGCGGATTCGAAAGCTTCCAATACCATATCATTCGGAATGAGCTTTTGGTGCTCATAGAATGACAATGATAATATAGCGTCTCCTAAAGATACGTATTCAATTAATGGACTTTGAACGTAACGAGCCAATCCAACACAATATTTGACAAGTGTTGCTTTATCAGAAAATTCAATTTTAGCTCTTTCAGAATTTTGGTATAATCTTGCAGTTTCATCTTGAACCCAAATAACTCTTAATAATGGAGGACTTTCAACATCAACTAATTCATCAGTATTTACATGAATACCATTACTTTCAACAAATCTACGTAAGATATCATATAATCTTTTGGTGTTAGGATTATAACCTGCCACAGCAATAACATCAGGTGTTTGAGAAGATTTATCCATAAATGATTTTAATTGTCCAGAGAATAGTTCTTCACTTTCTCTATCCCTTATAGGATTATGATCTGATTTGAATATTTCATCCACTTTCCCAGTGTCCTTAACGAATGTACCAACAACTGCACTATCAAAATCACCTTTTCCAAATGAAATAGCTAAAACAGAAGGTTTAGTTCCTTTATCAAATCCAAATGGTGTATAAGGAGCTTGGTCAAGTTTGAATAAAAACCTTCTTCTAACTTCATTAGCGATAAGTCTTTGACATTCACTACGTAAATCCTCTTTAGTATTCAAAGAGATCATAGCAGTTAATTTAGCAAATGCCATTTTTAAAACAAATTCTCTTTCTTTATTCCATTTTTCAGAAATTTCAGACAAACCATCAGATTTCAAACAATTGAAAATACATTCATACCAGTTATCATAGTCTTTTGTTTCGACTTTGATCACCAATAAACCTTGGGCTTCAGCTTCAAGCATTCTAAGCATTACATCTGGATTACGAACTAAATCAGTTGGGGAACGATTGATAGCGTATTTTATATCATAATAAGGACTATGACTGTCAATAACTGCTTTCCCCTTTTCAGTTATAGAAACACTTACAGAAGCAAAACTCTTATAAGTTGATCTAATTTCATGTCTGATTCTAGGGTTATGGAAAATGGATTCTGAAAAATACTTTCTAACTGCATTTTGAGCATTATCTGGATCTTTAAAAAGAATTTCATCATCTTGACATAATCGTCCAAAAATATCATCCGGACTTTCGAGGGGATCATCGGTTGCATGGATTCTATATGGTACATCAAAATTTTTAGAACTTTGGTCTTGAACATTTTCACCAAATTGTTTGGCTGTGATCCCGTAAGCTTTTACGGCATCGAAAAGAACGTTTGCCTTAAGTCTTTCGAATACAGCAAATTTTGAATGTTTCTTAGTTGATTTAGAAGCTTCATTGTCATTTGATTCTTCATTAGTAGAACCTTCAGACTCTCTTTGTTCAGTTAATTTCCTTATCTCTGCAGAGTAAGTAAAATGAATATATTCGTGTAAATCTTGAACTGCAACCATTGTTTCTAAAGATCCAATATCTTTCAATAAATCATCATCAACATCTAAAGAATCTATGAGTTTTTCAGTTGCTAATCTTTTTTCAAAAAATGAATGATATTCAATATCCAATCTTACAATTCTCCATAAATCATCTTCATTCAATAATCTATGTACGTTTTCAGAAGTTGTTCCATCTGGATTTTGAATTTCTTCTGGATACAATAAGAAATCACGACGATGAGTCCAAATGAATGGAACTTCAAAAGAATCTTTGGAAATAAATTCAACTACTTTACCAACAGCTGTTTTGAAAGGCTCTTCTAAGTTTGCACCAAGAAAGTTGTGTTTTTCTTTAAACAATCTATTTCCAATCCAAGATTTTTCCTTATCCAATTCCGTATCATTCAAATCGATGTAATTCAAATTAGCTCTATATTTTTGATATCTTTCAGGTATATCGATCATTCTGATAAGATTATCGTCTTCTGTTAACATTTTTTCTTTCAATTCTGCATGTTCAAAGACTTCATCTAATGAAGTTGGCTCTAAATTATCAGCATTACCTTCATCTTCGATTTCTTGTGCTTCTAAAGCCCATTCATATTCAGCACCATTACCAAATACTTCAAATAATTGTTGTAAACTTTCTCTATCAACATTGGATAATTTGGAAGTGTCCAATTTTGGTTTTCTTTGAGCTCTGGCTCTTTCACGAGCTTTTTCTTCCTTATGTTGTCTTGCTTCATCTTCATCAGAGAATTCATCATCTTCAATGAAATCTTCAAATTCATCCAATATATTTCTATTATCAGCATCTTGTGGTTCATTTATGATTTCACCTTCATTTTGTTGCACTTCATCTTCATCTTCATCTTCATCTTCATTATCATCGGAGAAGAAATCATTTAATCCAGATTTTGATTGTTGTTGTTTAGCATTGTCTTGATCTTCTTCACTTTGAGCTCTTTTAAGACGTTTGAATTGACCAGACTCTTTACTTTTAGGTTTTTGACCAGAATTTTCCATTAATAATTCTAAATCATCATCATCTAATGCATCATCAACTTCTTGTCTATTCTTTCTTTTATGCTTTCTTCTTTTCTTTTGAATGCCACCATCTTCATCGTCATCAACAATAAAGCCTTCTCTGATTTTTTGCATTGCTTCTTCATCATCTTCTTCCTCTTCTTCGGATGAATCCATTACATCTTCACCTTCCCCTTCTGACGAGTTGTCTTCTGGTCCAACATCGTCACGAATTTCTTTTTCTTCTTCTTTAACCATATTTGTGAATTATAAATAAGTAATTTTCAAAGTTTTTAGTGAGAAATCAATTAATTATTCGACTGAAACCGTTCACTTAAACTTTTAAATATTACTGATATTACTAATATAGTATGATTAAAGTTCAATATTAGTATTTAACTACTAGTTATTGATTTAATGAAATTGTATATTCACTGAAGCTTTTCACCCAATTTTCAGTTTGAATGAATTTACCACCGCGAAAATGCGGGTAACTTGTGAATGCAAGAGAAAAAAAAAAACATATATAGGTATATCACATGACTTGATTTCAATAGCTTATTGATGCAAAATCTTTCTTATTAAATTACACTATTATACATAATTATCAATTATTAAGATGATTAGTCCATAATCATTTTTCAGAATATTGACGATTTAACTTTTGATTGAACTGTTTGTTTTTATCATTGATATATGAATTGACCTCGTTATCATCTTTTCTATTACGCTTTTTATTATATCTTCTTTCATCGTTTTGCTTGATAGAAGTAACTAATTCATTAAGAGAGTCTTTGGCTGGTGTATCCGTTAAGTCTTCCACTCTAATTGACTTTTTCAAGTCCCCTTCGTCCTTAATATTATATTTTCTGCGCAAAGCTTCCTTCTTCAGGTTATATTCTGACTTATCAATATTAATATTTTCTATTTCTTTGTTATAAGTTAAAGCCGCCAATTCCGAGAAGTTCTCCGAAGTGGATTTTTTGTTTGTCTTCAATTTATTCCATTTATCAGTTTCTTCTATTGTATAGTTCATTAGTTTATCTTTGTCTGATATCTTTTCATGGTCATCGGGACCGTTTTCGGAATCAATTTCTTGTTGCAATTTTTCTCTCAACTCGCTTGATTTTATCTTTTGTTTATCTCTTTCGAGACTCACTTGATTACGATTCTCATCTAATGCTTGACGATTTCTGGATTTAAGTTCTTCTAATCTTCTACGCCTATCCATGATTTAAAGTGGCCGAGTGTCGCACTTTTCTAGTAAAGATAAAGAATAAGGTTAAATAAGTTAGAGGTAATCAAATTGATTCATAAATTAGGCTTTAATTTTACAAAAAAGTTTAAAAAGGTCAGAGCCTCGTTTAAATTAATATATAATGAATTAATAACCGATAGCAATAAGCGTTGGTTAACTCTCGTAGTTGTTAAAAAAAAAATGCAGCAAGGTTTTCAAATCCAAATCTATAGTTAATATTAACCCGCACTAATAAGATCCCTATAAATAGATTGATTTTATCCTCAAATTTCGAGACAAACGTAGGACAACTAAACTCTATAATTACTATCAGGTTACCTAGAATTAGCAATTGAATTATATAATCAAAAAAGAAAGTTCTAATGACCATTAGTAAAGAAGAAAAATTAATTGAATTTATATTCTCCTTACCTGAGGAGCAATTAAGCTCACTTAAGGGGAATCCAGATAAGATTTTAAAGACTATTGATGATTATGATGAAAGATTTATGATTATTGGACAAAAGAAAGGCCAAGTTATTATTAATGAAATGAAAAAATCGAGATTGAATATTATGATTGAATTAGGTTGTTATGTTGGTTATTCGGCCTTATTATTTGGTAAAGAAGTTGCTAAAGCAAATGGTAAATATTATAGTTTTGAAGTCAATCAAGATTATGCTAATTTAGCAAAAAAATTAATTGATTTGGCTGAATTAGGAGACACTGTTGATATTATTGTGGGGAAAGCCAATGAAACTTTAATCGGATTGGCGCATAATTTAAATCAAGGACGTTATAAATCGGTTGATTTTATTTTTATTGATCATTGGAAAGATTTGTATGTTCCAGATTTAAGAACAATAGAATCTCTTAGTTTAATAGCTCCAGGTACAATATTAGCTGCTGATAATATTATAAATCCAGGTGCTCCAGAATATAAGGAATATGTGACTTTAAGTCCACGAAATAAAAGGACTTACAACATAAAGGTTGACAACATAAATGGATCACAATATCCGGGAAGATGGAATATTGTTTATCAATCTAAAACAATAGAAGTAACTGACAAATTTCACGATGCTGTAGAAATTACAAAGTGTATAGATTATTTGAATTGATATCGCGTTTTCAGTTTATATTTTTCTCATAGTAATTCCTATTCTTCATAATGACTGATTTGACACCTTTATTCAATCAATGTGTCGAAATAGTTCAGTCAGAGTTGAAAGAAGATCTCCAGAAACATCATTCAATAAAGTTCCCTGACTACATTATCAAAGATACTTTCAATAAAGAATGTAAAGAATTCTATAATCATTTAATTGGGTTAAACTTATTTCTAGATGAAATTAAACTGATATATTTATCTAGTAGTAATGATGATCCTTATAACAAAAGAAAAACTCTTTCAATTGACGATAAGAATAAATTGGATGAAGATTTTCAAATGAAAGTGCAAGCATTGTATGAAAAATTAAAAGTGTTACAATATTATGAAACTCAACGTGAATCAAAGTTTACTCCGAAAAAGCATTGGATTGGTAGTATATTTGGGGATGAAGAAGAGCAAACAAGAGAATCTTACTTCCTATCAATAAGTTCATTAAGGACTCAAATATTGAAATTTTTAAGTGAAACTATAAATAATACAAATAAGAAATTTGAGCAATTACAAAGGAAACGATTACAGAAAGAAAAACAACTAAATTTATTAAATTTCCAGAATTTGGAAGATGATATCACCATTGATAATATTAATGATTCAACTGGTGATCTGGGTATCTCCAAAAATTCAGAATTTTCGAATTTTGAGCTTGAAGATGATGGTTCTAATTTTACCCAAGAACAAATTCAAGAATTTGAAACTGAAAATAAAAGCTTCTTAAACCTCAAATCTAATCAATTAAAACAAGTAGAACAATTACATACTTCAATGGTTGATATTATAAACATACAAAATGAAATCACGACACAAATAGAAACTCAATCAAATCAAATCTTCAATTTAATTGATAATCAAGATCAAATAAATGTAGATTTAAAACAAGGTAATAAGACATTAACTAAAGCTACAACCAGAAACAAAAGAGCAACAAACATTCTTATATATACATGTATTATAATGGGGGTTTTTATTCTATTTCTAGATTATATATCGTATTAAATATCAACAACTGTTCCAGCACCAATAGTAATTCCTTCTCTTCTTAAAACAACTTTACCTAGGAATTCATTGTCACTGAATTTAGTAATTGGTAATAATCTATCATGTTTAATTTCTATTTCTACTTCAGCAGATTGTTTTGATATCAAGTGTTTTTTCTTCTTACCACTATCAATAGAGATTATCTTGGATAATCTGGCTGGTAAATTATAATTGTTTCTAAACAATACAAATGGTGAACCAATCAACAATGGTTTTGATAGATTAAATAAGTTGATTTTGGCAGTAAATTTTGAAACTGATTGAATAGTTGAATTTGAATTCAGAATAATATCACCAACCATTAAATCTTCAAATGTTCTTTCTTTAAAATTTTTTTTAGAAAATGTTAATTCAACAATCTCCCCCTTCAAAGCGAAATTGCTTGGTTTGTTATCAATCAGCATTTTTTGGAATTTCATGGTTTCATTTATAGGTGAGAATAACACTGACAGTCCTGCTTCAATTACACCAGAGACTATCTTACCAGCTACTGTAAATTCTTGATTGGATACATCCATTACATCGCTAATGACTAAGTTAAACTGTTCATTAAGTAAATCTTCAACTTTTTCATATGATTTAGGAATTTGAACTGACTCGATATATTCACTTAATGTAGGACCTTTATACCATTCAAATTCAGTTAATTGTTCCCTTTTAACTACATTATTACCTGTCAAACCAGACAATGGTATGAAACTGATACATTCCTTAGTGAATCCAATAACATCGATTAAATAGTCATATAATTGATCTTTTATAAATTGAAATCTTTCTTCTGACCACCCTTCTTTATCTAGTTTATTAATAACACAACAAATATTAGTAATACCCAAATTTTTAGCTAACAAGGTATGTTCTTTTGTTTGACCATCCATTTGAAATCCTGATTCGAATTCACCGGTGATAGAATCGACGATTAATAATGCAAAATCAGATTGGCATACACCACTAATCATTTGAGGAACAAAATCTTTATGGCCAGGAGCGTCAATAGCTGTATATCTTGTTGTTTCAGTTTCGAAGTTGGTTGCACATATATCAATTGTAACTCCTCTGGATCTTTCTTCTGATGTTTGATCCATAATCCAAGCAAGAGCGAATGATCCTTTACCTATATCTTCTGATTGTTTGATTAATTTGTTTACAGTTTTTGCATCAACAATTTGTAAATCTAACAATAATCTACCCATTAAAGTTGATTTACCAGCATCAACATGACCAATAACAACAAATGATTTGTGTTGTTTTTCAAAAATCTTGTTCTTTGATAAGGCAGTATTAATATCAATCTTTTTGGTGGTTTCTTTTTTGACCGGCTTCTTCTCGGTAATATTCATATTTTTAAAACTAGACTCAAAAGCTTTCTTTTGGGCATTAATAATCTTATCATCAGGACTCTCTTCATCGAAATTTGCTTTTAACTTGTTCAAATTATCTATAGAAAATTCGTTGTTAGTAATCAAATCGAACAATTTATTTTTATTCAATTTCCTCTTTTTAAGGTTCTCTTGTGGTTCTCTACTTTTGAAGTAATCTGATAAATATGTCAGACTCTTTATTAAATCCTCACCAAATTCAATTCTAGATTGTAGTTCCTGAAAGAATAAAGAATCATCAGTTCCAGATTTTTTTGGAGGAGATGATTTAATAGGCTTGGTTACTTGAGCTGGTGTATCTACATCCATTGAATCATTATCTAAATTGTCATTCCTCCTCTTTACAGGCGTCGATTTTAAAAGCGTGGATCTATTAAGTATTTGCCCCTGTCGTATTATATTTTCTTTACCATTTTCTGGTTTTTCACCACTCGTATTATGCAATCTATTAAGTATATCCACCGATTTATTCCCACTTTCCTTATTTTTATTTGCTTCACTTCTAGCTTTCGCCAAAGCTGCTAACTTAGACATTAAGAATCACAAATTATAGTTAATAAGAAAAAAAAAAAATGCGAGCAACCAGAAAAACCTTATAGATGGAGAGGAAATTGGACTAAATCTGATTGGAATATTGTAATTCAAATCTTATTAGGTTAAATGATTTAAAAATGTATACATACCAGTTTTTGATTTTTTTTTTGGAAATCTTGACTTTAAATCTTCAAATGTTTCTTCTGCGTTATAATAATTGTTGTATAAAGATTCTTTAATTTCCATTTCAGGTATTTCACTATTATAGTTAACTAATAGTTTCTTCACTGTAGGTAATGCTGAATAAAGTTGATCATATTCATCATCATTCAATAAATCTTCATTGAACTCCTCTAATGAATCATAATCTTCTAAATCATCATCGTGAAAACCACTCATAATATAACAAAGAGTGCAATTAAATATTAATATTAGTCGCGAAATTAACTTAAAATTATCTACGCATTGCAAAATAAGAATTACTAAACATAAATATCTATAATGTTCGTCTCTATAAAATATGACTATATGTTCAACATTCAAAACCTAAATTTCTATTTATAATACAATTATTCATTTCCAACCCAAACATCACCATAATATTTGAATAAATCAATTGATTTACTATCAAAGTCAATAAACTCACCTAATTGTGTATTATCTTTACCATCTTTAGTTTTCCCTCCAATAGAGGAATACGCACACCATAAATAACTATTACAATATTCTTTATCCATAAACCAACCTTCTTTTGGTTCATCTTCAACATTTTCACATAAAGTTTCTAATTTATTCTTAAAAGGTGGTACAATTGCTTGTCTTAAAGGAATTGGATCTTCATAATATTTCTTTAATGTGTTTGGATCTTTAATCGAAGTTAAACGTGTTTGCTTTTCAACTTCTTTATTATAATCAACAACATCACTTTGACCACAAAACTTATAACCTGAATTAAACCAAATTAAAGATTTCCCATCTTCACCATTAATATGACCTGGATGTGCAGAACAAATTTCTCTTGCACGAGTTGGTTTACCATCTTTATTTAATCTTTCCTTTGTTGGAGTTTCAGTACCAATAGCAGCAACAAAAAATTTATTAAAATGGAAATCTTCATCACCATTAGCAACAAATCCTAACCAAAAGATTTCTTTATCACCATAAACTCTTGTTGTAACTGGATGAAAGAAATTTAATTGAATCATTGATAAAACTGAATTGAAATGTAAATTTCTATTGATAGAAACTAATCCACTTTCCATAAAATGACCCATTCCTTGGAAAAAATCTAAATCAAATGATTTTCTAGTTGCAACAGGGATATCAAAAATTAAATGATCAAAAATACTTGGAGTAATTTTCTTAAAAAATTTAGTATCACTACTTGGTCTAAATTGAGGAGCAGTTCTATCTTTAAAGAAATAAGCTCCATATTTAACATAATTTTCCATTTTAAAGAAATATTCTGGATTTTGTACTAAAACAGTATCAGCATCAATTAAAATATATTCTTTAAATGAATTAAATAATGCTGCCAAAAACTTTGCAGAATATTTATCAAATTTAGATTTATAATTATTATTAATTGCATTATAAGTATTAACAAACCAAACTTCTTGTTTAGGTAATCCACCATCTTTAGAATTAAAATAATCTGAAGGGAAATGATGTTTTACTTTATTAAAACTTTCAGGTAAATCAGCTAATTTATTTCTTGCTGCATTAACAATTCTTTGTTTTGAAACTTTACTTAAGGAATCATAATTAACAATTTGAATTGGATATTTATTATTTAAAGCTCTTAATAAATGAATTAATCTAACTGTATCTTCAACATGATGTTCACCAATAGATAAAACGATACCTTTACCATTTAAACTATTTTTAAATTTATTTAAAAAACAAGATTTATCATTAGTTAATTTTGATTTAATTGGTTTTGAAGTTAAAGAATCAAATTTTGAATTACTTGATTTAAAAACTTCTGGATCATTTATAAATTTTTTCATATTTGGAGGAGTTAAATGAATTTCACCAGTCCATCTTTCATAAATTGGATATGAAAATGATAACCACTTATAAACTCTTGATTCAATATCATTACAAGAATCAAAAGAATCTAAATTTAATAATTTTTCTTGTTTAGTGAATTCAAATTTATCAGATTTAATAATATTTTTTTGTTTATTTAAAAATTTATTAGTTTTAGATATTTGATAATTATTATCATTACTAATATAACATTTATTAAAAATTCTTAAATGACTTAAATTATCAATAATTGATTGTTCAACATTCATTGTTTTAGCCCAAAATTTTTTATAGTCATTTTTAATAATAGATTCAATTTCACTATTCATTTGAACTTGTTCAACTGGAATATTATGAGCTTGAGCATAATCTTCTTTAACTTGATTAGTAACACTTTTTTTAAAACTTTCAAATTCAAAATTAAATCTATGATCTAAAGGTAAATCTTGATTTGGATCAATAAACCAGTTATTATCTTTTAAATATAAATTTTTAAAATACAAATCACACCTTTCATTAAATGGTAAATTATTTAAAATTTCTAATAAACCATGATGACTCAACATATAATCATAATTTGTTGAATGATTTTCAAGTTCATGATTTAAATCTTTAATAACTAATTTTTTTGATAATAATTTAATATCTTTATCAGTTTTTTTATGAATTTTCTTCTTCATAGCTTCATTAAAATATAAATGTGAATCACTAAATTCTTCTGTATGATAAATACTTTGAAGATCATCATTAACTGAATATTTATAATTTAATAACCAAATATTAATTAAAATTACCCAAATAATTAATATTAAATAAAACCCAGTTTTTTTATTAACTCTAACTGAAAAGTCAACTACCATATCTATAGAAACTCTTTAGTTATCTTAATTTTATTTAATTTAATTAAATTAATTGGAGTGGATATAAAGTTTGATTTATAATTCAGGATACTAAAATAATAATATTTATTGATTAATTTCTTTTAATAGAAATCCAACTTTAATTTTTCTTTCAATATTTCGGGCTGTATCAAAATAGTGGCTAACAAGTACTAAAAATTCAAAGTTTAAACTATAACAGTCTTGTTGAAAAATTGGTTCAAAAAGAAAAAATAAATAAACGAAAAACGTTCCCCTTAAATTTAGTTAGGAAAAAAAACGTAGTTAAGCCTTTGTCTTTTAAAACCTCTAGTCATACTAAATACTTCCTTATTATAATATACTAATCGACACACGTGTGTTTTAACTTAGATTATAATATAGGCGCAAAAAAATAGTGTGAAAAAGCAAAAACAAAAAAAAAAAAAAAAAAAAAAAAAAAAAAAAAAAAAAAAGTACGAGCTGTCAAACGAATAAGCCTTAAATTAATTTTTGTGGGACTAATGAATAGAGGAAAATCGTACGTTCGTTTAAGCTATTTGCGAGAATTTTTTATTCTCTTGAATAAATTTTCGCACGTTAAAAGAAAGATCACGTGTTTGTCCGAGCTGACTCCGAGTTTCCAAATTGTAAAATTACCTAAAAGAAAATAAAAGGCAAAAACAAAATTTCGCAACCATGTATAAGTAGCCCTGCACAGATCCTCAATATATCCCTTAATTTCATTTAGAGGCTGGGAGGTAAATTAAGGGAAGAGATAAGATAATGATAAAATTAAAAATTAAAAATTAAAAATTATATAGGTTCTAATGATATTGATATTGTTGATATTTTCCTTAATAATTGAACAAAAGACTTTTAAACAATTTAGGAATAATTACGAACTTTTATGTGAGATTGTAACTCAATTGAGTTAAATTCTACAAATTGAGTAATTTGTTAAATGTATATTAAATGAGTTAAAAAAAACTATCCATAAAAAAAATTGTTAAAACCAAAATGAAAACCAATAAATAATTAATTAATAAATAAATAGACCAATTTAAAAAATTTGAAACCTTAAGGGATTATATAATAAGTAGAAAAAAATTTACTCTTTTAACTCATCGTATAGTACATAATTAAATTTTATTTGTAATAATTTTTTCAAATCAATATTTATATTATTCACTATCAAGTTAATTAACTGATAATTTAAAAATATCATAAAATCAATTACAAAAAGGAATATTAATGGAGCAATAATAGCTAGTATCAAAGTATAAATAACTAATCTAACATTACTCTCTATTGAATTAATTTCAAAAAGAATCATTGCCTGCAAAGATTCAATATATGTGTATATGAATTATTAATGAAAAATTTGAAAAAAAAAATTTGGAAATGTGATGGGTTTCTCATGTATTTAAGGGACTTGGAACTTATCACCACAATCTAATCCGGGTAAAGAATTACGTAGAAAGGAAAAAAAAAAAAAAAAAACCTTAAAAATAATTTCTCAATGTTGCCTGAGCTAGATCAAAAGCTTATTTCCTTTTATCCTTGAGCCTTTTCACTTACTATTGTTTGATAGATAAAAGGCTATACTAAACAAAAAAACGCATCTATTCTAAATCTTTAGGTAACAATAGGATTATATGGCCCTATGTGCCATCTGAACACCATGTGTACTTCATAACAGTATCATAATATATACTATAAACTAAATTAGTGTTGAATATTTTAGTTAATGATAATTATTATCGCCTGTATGGCGGGTTTCCTTATATTCCCGATGTGCCTTCCTGCACTAAACATATTTTGACTATTTCTTTTTAGATTCTTTTTTCCTTTTACGGTGCTTTGTTTTTTTTTTTCTTACCACATTTTATTGTCGCAAGGTGGAGTCCCGAGGGTTATATCACTGCCTTTGTATTTATCCTTACTTGCACTACCGAAGAGCCCCCACAATTTGACACTTTATATTCATTTCTATTGTACCAAACTTGGTTGAAACAATTCTTTATTAAGCATTACTGGGTATATCGGGTATTGTTTAAATATTATGTTTACATTTGTTGATGGTCCTTAAGAAGGTCACAATTATATTCTTTGTTTTATTTTTTTTTTTGCATTAATAGATTATTTTTTGCTTTCAGAAAAACTTTATTTTAGTATTGTTTTTTAATCTTTACATATTACACTATAATATTATCATATATTGTCCTTCCACGGGTCCTAATAAGGTGGTTTGATATAACAATTTACTCATATCTTATTTCGCAAATCTTACGTCCTTGTATTGTTACTTACTTTCTTTTTAATTACTTAATTAGTATTCATTTGCGGACATTCTAAATTATTATTCAATTAATTTGCTGGTAATGGTGTTATTATTACAATATTTTGTTTATGTTATATAATTATCCTTTCTTCCGGATCACCTGTTTTCTTCTTTATTCTTCTATTCAAATTTACTCAAATACATTTTCTTATCTCTAAATTTCAAAATTTAATTCCACAAGTTTGTTTTTTTAAAAAAATTAAGGTTATTCGTAACACGGACTTTAAAGATTCTTCCTAAATAAGCTATTTCGAATAATGCTTTTGTATTTATAAATAGCATTGTTGATGTATTTACATAAGACAGTATAAAACGTAAAACGTAAAACGTAAAACGTAAAACGTAAAAACAAAAAATCAGCAATGATAAGAAAATCCCTTGATAGTTAATTATTATTAATTGCTTGAGATCATACTTTTAAAGTTTTAAAAGAAACCCTCAAGGTTAGTTTATTGGTTTCAAACTTTTTGAAAAGCAAGTCAAAGCTAATCCAAATTTACAACAGAGTGATTGAAGTAATTTATGAATGATATGTGAGAACTATTAGTATTCCCCTTCAAAAATTAGTTGGTGAAATCATAACGAGCAAAAACGGTTACTGGCTGCGAAATACGTATTTTAAAGTTTTGACGGAAGGCCCCTAATGAAACAGACTTCTTTTTCCTAGCTCAACTATAATTTTGAGTAATTACAAAGTTGTGACGTAATAATTGTGCTGATTTTAAGATTACTAATTAATACATGAATGAAGTTTGTAAGCTAATCTTTTAAGGGGCTATAGGTTGAGCTATATAATTAAGATCGTTAACTTGAACCGGAGAAGTTTTGAATCAATTTGAAATGAATCGCTTTTGACTCATTACGCTCAAAGTATAAAAACACAAATCTAATGAGGTCGTATTTGGTGCTATTAGACTAGGTAACAAGATGGCTCATTTAATGCTAGTAGAACTTTTGAATTTTTTGACGCGATCAGTTTTTGATCACACACGATTTGTTATCACGAAGGCTCCTATTACCCGCAATTCATGATGAGTAATTGATGTTATTTTGAAAATATTTTTTTTTCTTCAATAAATTATTTAGTGATGAGTCTGTTTTTATTAACCTTATCTACATTACCTGATTTAAGATGAAAACAATATCTGAAAATAATTTATTCCGTAACTCGTACCTTCTGGTCATTTAAACAATTATAAGCAGAAAAAAGAATTATTGAATATCCATTTATTCAGTAGTTTTTTCAGTTTCAACCTTGATAATTTTACTAGCTTAATATTTTGAACAACCTCTTTACTTCGAGTTTATTTACTTCTTTTTTGATGTCCAACAAACGTTTAATAAGGTAAGAAGCGGCTAGGCGCCCCTTTGCCGTTTGACTTTAAGGTAAAGCTGTCTCGGAATCGGTTGCACTGTTCCGAAAATTCCTTTCCTTGACTCTGCATCTGACTCATCGCCACAGGAAGATTTGCACCTACCCTTGATAAGCTTATTATAAAGATCATTTGAATTCCGTTCTCTTAAATTCTTTAACTTATCCGTAAATATTTTAATATTCTCTGATGTTACCTGTTTCTGAAGTTTCATTTGAACCTTTTAATACTTTTCATTATGAAGATGAAGATATTAAAGATATAAAGGATGATTTGCCTATTTGGAACATACTACCATCTTATGAGTTATACACACTGTCTATTGGTGCACCCATAAGCTCTAGATCGGGCCTTCCGGATTATGGTTTAGAAACCGTTTCCAGCCCTAGTGAAACTAGTAGTTCTTTTACTGGCACTAATTCTGTTTTAAATTCGAATAATATAAATACTAATAATAATAATAATAATAATAATAATAATAATAATACAACAATTACATTTAATGATCAATCTACGCAATGGCACAATACAATACTTGATAATGTTCATTATCTTAATAATATGACAAATTCTGGTAATGAGTTTGCAAATAATGTCAAGATTGAAATTCATTTAACTAAAAATGTTTGTAGACTTCATCAAAAACCTGAAAAACTTACTGAAAACTATGAATATAGTCAAGGTGATTTAATAAATGGGTATATTTTAATTAATAATACTAGTGATAAACCAATTGAATTCAAGTTATTTTATGTTGTCTTCGAAGGTACTTTTATGGTAAGAATGAATGAAAAAGTAAAACCAATTAAAGTTAAAAAATTCCTAGAAATGTATGATTTCTATGGGAGTTATCATGATGGGCGTATAACCAGATTACTTACTGAACATACATATCCTTTGGGTTGTGAACAAATTTGTGATAAAATAGATAATACTTGCATTGCTATGCCTGGTAAAAAAATCCCACCTAATAAAACAATAAAGAGATTTTTTTCATTTAAAATACCATCAAATGCATTAGAAACAGAATGTAATCATGATTTATCTAATCATTTAAAATTACCTCCTACAATTGGTAATAGTTCTGTTAAAGATTTCTCTTTTATTCATACTCATGTAGATTATGCAGTGATTGCTAGATTTATCGGTAAAGCTAAAGATTATAATTATAATATGAATCAAGATATAAATGCTAAAGTTTTTAACACTCATGGTGATGAATATGTAACTTTGAAAGAAGCAAAACACCAATTGAGAATTATTCAAACTAATGAAAGTGATCCAGGTCCTGAAACAAAAATTTATCAAAACCTCTTTTATGAAAAATTCATTAGTCAAATAAATGAAAAAATAACCCTTGGAAGACAACTCCAAGAAGTAATTGAAAAGGATAGCTTTCAAGATTTAGAATCATTGGTTAGTTTCTTAGAACAGAAAAATCAATTAGAAAATAATACAAAATTGAAACAACTATATATCCCCTCAAGTAGAGTGAAAAATGAATTAAAACCTAAAAATTATGAAGTTATTTTCCGTCTTCTTGAAAAAAAATTAATCAATGCAAAATGTTACCCAGCATTATTAACAACTCCAAAAACAATATATTCAATTCCTTATAAATGCCCATCATTTATCAATCAAATTCAATCAACAAGAAATCCCGAATCTTCAAAAATATCAATTCCTATCAATATCAATTTTACTCATAAATCAATGAAAATTAAATCGATTAATGTTGATTTCGTGGTTTTAACTTTAAAATCTCAGAAATTACCATTTCCAATAGAATTTAATCATGACATACTTTTTAAAAATCAAATCTCATCAAAAGATCTGATTAGAGATTCTGATAATTTTACTGTATTAGTTAAAGAATTTTTCCAAAATAAATTAAAGGAAATAAAAGATCTATCAAAAGCCATTGATTTGAGAAATATTAAACTCGAAAAATCTTTAATTGATAATATTCATGCACTTGCTAATGCTGAAGAGAAATATAATAATTTAAAAGTTAATAATATTGAAATAATTCAAGATGGTCAAACAAAAATACCAAATAATTTGAATTTTGAAGATAACAATCTTCAATTTGATTTAAAATTGGATTTAAATGACTTATCATTGAAAACTTTAAACCCAAAATCAAATGAAGAATTTACTTTGGTTCCAGACTTCCAAAGTTGTTACCTTGCAAGATTTTATTATTTGAGAATTTTTTTAACATTCAGTAGTAGCCAATCTGTATATTTCAAAGTTCCTATATCTGTGAAAAATTGAGAGGCTCCATTTATTTTCATGTTACGTCAGATATCTTTAGGATTAGCTCATTTTCTATTTTTATACTCAATTACGAATAACGTCATATTACAACTCTTTCGACGCATGAATTTGGACCATATATATTTTTTCTTCATGCAATTTCACAGCAACTGCGTAAATATTTCACTGCCACAGGGTAAAGCAACCATTTTTTGCATAATTTCGCAACCGTCGTTTTTCAGGCATGCCATACCCATTATACAGGAAATAATTTTGGCATCATCATGGCAGCAATAGTGAAAATGTATAAATTGATGACAAATTTTCTTTAATTTTAAAATATAATAATTATTATACAATAAATATATAAAATACAAATATGGGATTCGCTGATAAAATTCAAAATAAATTTGGTGGTAAAGAAGTTGAAAACGCTGATAAGCAAGCTGGTAAAGCTTTAGGTAAAGATTCTGGCTCTGGTGAAGTCAAAAAGCAATATAAAGATGGTAACATTAATAAAGAAAATGCAGCCAAATATGCTGATGACTTAGACAAGAAAGGTGGTCAATACGTTGGTAAAGAAAATTTGTCAGGTACTGAAGGTGGTATTGGTTCTAAATACGCTGGTGGTTCCAACAAACAAGCTGGAACTAAAGGTACTGAATCGTCTGCCTCTGGTTCTGGTTCTGGTTCTGGTTCTGGTTCTGGTGCTGCTGGTGCTGGTGCTGCTGGTGCCGGTGCCGGTGCTGCTGGTGCTGGTGCTTATGGTGCTTCTCAATCTAAATCCTCCTCTGGAAGTGCCAATAAAGATGCTGGATACGGTAACTCCAGTGGTGCATACTCACACTCAGGAAAGGATAACAGTGCTTATGGTGCTACTGGTTCTAATGATGCTTATGGTTCCTCAGGTAAAGACTCTTCTGCATACGGTTCCTCGGGTAAAGATTCTTCTGCATACGGTTCCTCAGGTAAAGATTCTTCTGCATACGGTTCCTCGGGTAAAGATTCTTCTGCATACGGTTCCTCGGGTAAAGATTCTTCTGCATACGGTTCCTCAGGTAAAGATTCTTCTGCATACGGTTCCTCAGGTAAAGATTCTTCTGCCTACGGTTCTTCAGGTAAAGACTCTTCTGCCTACGGTTCTTCAGGTAAAGACTCTTCTGCCTATGGTTCCTCAGGTAAAGACTCTTCTGCCTACGGTTCTTCAGGTAAAGACTCTTCTGCCTACGGTTCTTCAGGTAAAGACTCTTCTGCCTACGGTTCTTCAGGTAAAGACTCTTCTGCCTATGGTTCCTCAGGTAAAGACTCTTCTGCCTACGGTTCTTCAGGTAAAGACTCTTCTGCCTATGGTTCCTCAGGTAAAGACTCTTCTGCCTACGGTTCTTCAGGTAAAGATTCAAGTAAATTTGATCAAAAAGAATTCAAGGACAACTCCACTAAAGGTGCTAAAGGTGCATATGGTGCAGCTACTTCTGATGACCCATCTTCTCAACTTAAGCATGGTAAAGAAGCCGCAATTGGTGGTGGAAGTGCTGCTGTTGGTGCCGCTGGTGCTTATGGAGCTTCTAAACATAAGAATGATTCATTAGATGACAATAAATACGGCGATAGCCATAAAGGTGATTCTAATTACACTTATGGATCAAAGAATGACACCAGCTCCAAATCAGGTGCTACTGGTACTACTTCTTCTTCTGGTACTGATGGTTTCTCAACTGGTAACAAACAATTAGATAGTAAGATTTCTGAATTAGATCCATCGGTTCAAAAGCAAGCTAAAGATGCTTTCAATAAAGGTTATCAAGACGCTCAAAAGTCATTCAAAGCTTAAGAGTATAATGTGTATGAATAATGATTATGTTCTTTTTAGTTTATTTTATATGAATATATAAAGATTTGAAATAATTTCTTTGTCTCCCAAAACTATCTTCAATTTAACTTGAACAACTACATTGCAACATTGAAAAGTTATTACCCATATCACCTTGTGCCAACCATCTCTCTTCTATATCTTTAAGATCATTCCCCCACTTTGTTTTATCGTATGGATGTAAGCTCATTTTTTCTAATTTTTTCAAGAGAGAAATATCTTCACCTTTCGAGTCTTGTACAGATTGAATTACTTCATCAAGGATCCAATTTCTTGGTAAAAATATTGGGTTAAAATTAAAACTTTTTTGTCTGACATGCTTTTCATTTTCTGATTTTTTCAAATAATCTCTATAGATTTTTAACCAATTATTGATAAGATCTTTCAATTCTTTTTCATCGAATAATTCATTCAAATCTTTAGATTGAGTAATAATTGAGGTGCTTACTTTATCGAAATCAATATTATCACTATTGAAATCATTATTTTGTAAAATGACGAAAAATTTATTATAGTCACATTGGACCTTTTCAAGCATTTGTAATAATGGTGTGATAAGTTCTTTATTTTGAATATCTGGTTCTTTAGTATCGATCAATTTATTCGATAATCCTAATCTATTAAAATAAGTCTCGACATATTTCTTGGTAAATGCATAAGTATAAATTTGTCCCCCAATTTCAATTATTTTTGTTGCACGTTTGATAATATCATCTTCCCATTCAGCTTTAACACCTTGATTCTTGAAAAACTCATCATTTACTAATTTTGGTCCAGCTCCTATTAATTCTGCTAAATTTTCACCAAGCCTAGTTAAGTTCCACCATATTGAAGTAGGAGTATTACGGTAACCATATCTCAATTCATGGTCTTCTGAATTAGGAGTATAATTAGGATTAAATTTATCCATGATAGAAAATGGACCATAATCCATAGATAAACCTAAAATTGAAGTATTATCAGTATTTAATACACCGTTTAAAAATCCATAAGATTGCCATTTTGCTGTACTGAATGCATTTCTAATTATAACCTCGTAATACATTTTATCGTAATCAGTTAAGTTTTCTTTGAGTTCATCATCGAAAAAGTCATTTCTAGACATTAACAATTCATTCAAATAAGGAAATTTTTCATCTTTAAATGTAAAAAGTTCATTAATAACATAATCAGATAACTTTCTTATTCCACTTCTATCACCTCTCCATCTATACAAATCAAAAGTACCTAATCTGACCCACAGTTCAGCAAATCTTGAAACTACAGCACATCTTTCAGCCATATGTCTTTGAGCAAATGTTTTAGGTAAATAAGATAATGCAAGAGCTCTTGTGGTTGGGATTCCAACAGACTGTAAATGCTCGGATATGATATACTCTCTAATAGAAGATCTAATTACAGCTTTCCCATCAGCAAATCTTGAAAAAGGAGTCTTACCTGAGCCTTTAAGTTGTAATTCATATATTGGACGGTTTTTTGAATCGTCATTTAAAACTTTTGGGATTTCAAATAAATTAACAACTCTTCCATCACCCAATTGACCTGCAAATTGACCAAATTGCCATCCAGCGTAAGCTTGAGAATATGGAAATGGATAACCCTCATTGATAAAATTGTTTTTATCGTTATAAAATTCACCACTTACTATCAGTTGGAAAGTCTTATCATTCACCTCATCATGATTCAAACCCAAATCTTTAATGGCATTTTCACTAGCAGTTAAAAATTGATACTCTGGTCTTTTCTCTGGTAATGTGTATGAGAATCCCCCGCTACCTAAAATTCTAGGAGTATGAATTAAACTACCCTCATCTGCCAAAGCTTCCTCAGGGCTACTCAATTTAGTATCAGGTTCGATAAATTTAGGGAAAGATGAAGTCTTAGGAGCTTCTGATAATTTATAAGTTGACATAATTCTCTTGCTAACTAGAAGTATGGCTCTATTCATTATATTGCGAACTTTAATTATAAGAAAAAAATATACTTTTGGCAAAATTTATAAAGGTTGCAAACACTGAAAAATAAAAATGTAAGAATTTCATATATTTTTACAAACAACACCAGGAAGATAATTAAAGGAATATAATGATGTTATTTATATTATACAATTTGAAGATAATGTATATTTGCTTATTAATAAATTAATGAATGTTTAAGGATTAAATCATCTAGCATTCTAAGCAAGGTAAATCGTAGTTTGTGCAGTACGCTTTTCTTTTTTTTCTAGACTATATACTATTCAAATTGTGAAATCATTGACTCTCGCGGTAGCGTGGTTCTAGTATATATGCGAAATATATCATTTTGACAGTTAGAACTAACGTGTTTCCAAAATGAGTTTGAAAATGGTTTTACGTCATAAAACCAAGATGATCATAGCAATGGTTGGATTTTTCGTAGTTCTTCATCTTTATAGCTCTTCTAATAGACATTCTGCTAATGAAGAAGTTGAAACTATAAATTCCAATGTTGAAAATGCTGGAAAACCAATTCATAATCCTATTGAATTAGGTGATATTAATCCTCAAGTCCCAGATGAAACTCCAATTTATCATGAGAATAATGAAGAAACAAATTCTAAAGAAAAATTGCTAAAATCTATTCGTGATTATACTGCCTTTTTCGATGATTTGGTTAACTATCAACCAAAATCTCCATCAATTAAAGATAAATATAAATCTGATAAAGCAGCAGAAAAATTTTCAAGTGATGATGGTACATTTTTTTCTAAAGAATATTTAGAAAATGTTTTGGACATTCCTGATTCAACTTTTGAAGAATTGAAAGATTCTCATAGTAGATATGTTGATATTCATATAAATAAATTGATTGAGAATTTTGGTATTTCGACTTTTGGTAACGTTTTAAAATCAGACCCAGAATGGAATACTTATTCTAATAGTAAAGGTTATGTTTTAATAGGAGGTGGTCAATATAGTTGGTTATCTCATTTGGTTATTAAACAAATAAGGGCAACAGGTTCAACTATACCAATTGAATTATTTATTGCTACAAAAGCAGATTATGAAGCAGATTTTTGTGAAAAATTATTACCAAAGTATAATGCTAGATGTAATTTGTTTGATGATTCTTTAGCAGCAGATTTGAAATCTAAATATGGGGTGGGTGGTTATCAATACAAAATGTTGGCTATATTAAGTTCTAAGTTTGAAAATGTAATTTATTTAGATTCTGATAATTTTCCTGTAAGAAATCCTGAACATATTCTCGATTCAGATTTATATAAAGAAACAGGATTGATAATTTGGCCTGATGCATGGGCTAGAACTACCAATCCAAAATTTTATGATATTGCAGGTGTTGAAGTTAAACAACAAAAGATTAGATATTCAAACTACGATAAAAAGAATTCAGAAACTGGAGAAGTTAAACCGCTACTGGAATATGATTTCACTAATTCATGGTATCATGATTTTGAAGGAACATTACCAGATCCAACATCAGAAGCTGGTATGCTTATAGTGAATAAAACTAAACAACTAAGATCATTGCTTTTATGTTTATATTATAATGTTTTTGGACCTGATTATTATTACCCATTAATGACACAAGGATCTGCAGGAGAAGGTGATAAAGAAACTTTCATAGCAGCTGCACATGTTTTGAATGAACCTTGGTTTCAAACTTTAAAACAATTTAAATGGACAGGATATATTAAAGAAACTAATGGTGAATTTGATTCAAAAGCATTAGGTCATTATGATCCAGTTCAATCACAGAAAAATCCAGAAGGTGATATAGATATTATTTTCATGCACTTATCATATCCAAAATATTATCCAGATTGGTTAGTTAATAACCATGATTTAATCTATGAAGAACTGGGTAATCATATAAGAATGTATAAAGATATTTACACAAATGCAGGATATGATTTTGATTTAAGAGTTTTACAATTTTTTACTCAAGCTTTATGTCCTAACTATTATGATAGTACTGGTAAACCAATTGATGGTACTGTAGGTATCACTAGGTCCAACGAATATATGGGTAAATGGTTAAATTATGTTTCCAATGATGAAGACATAGAAATAAAAAGATGTGAAGAAGTTTTCATACCTCATTTGAAATGGTTAAAAGAAACAACAGACTTCCCAAATCTGGATGTCCAACCTTTGAAAGATATTTAGTATTATGTAAATTAGTTCTTATTCTATTAATTATTCTCGTAGTTGATAAGCGGAATTATCAATGCGAACGGAATATCTGTGGCATATGGGGAAATAAAATTGTCAATAGAATTTTTGTTTTCTTCTTTCAATTATAATTTTTTTCTTTATTTTATAACATTTCTTTGAATATTATGACAGTCTTGAAGTCACCATTAGCAAACAACTTAAAAATTGCTTTGATACAAATCGCAGCTGGACCTGATAAACAAGCAAACTTACAAAAAGTTAACAAGTTTATTACTAATGCAGTTAATGAGTCAAAAATTGGGAAATTAGATTTGGTCATGTTACCAGAATGTTTTAATTCACCTTATGCAGTAGATCAATTTAGTAATTATGCAGAAGAGATACCAGGGGAATCTACTAATTTTCTTTCATCCATTGCCAAAAAATTTGGAATTTTTTTAATTGGTGGTTCAATTCCTGAATTAGATAAAAGTGATAATAAAATTTACAATACATCAATAACATTTTCACCAACAGGTGAAATTATTGCTAAACACAGAAAAGTTCATTTATTCGATATTGATATTCCAAATGGAATCACTTTTAAAGAATCAATTACTTTAACTGGTGGTAATAAATCTACTGTTTTTAAATTAGGTGATTTTGGAAATGTTGGGTTAGGTATCTGCTATGATATTAGATTCCCAGAATTAGCTATCACAGCAGCTAGACCACCATTTAATTCATTTGGTATGTTTTATCCAGGTGCCTTCAATACTACAACGGGACCTTTACATTGGCACTTATTAGCTAAAGCTAGAGCAGTTGATAATCAATTGTTCACTGTATTATGTAGTCCTGCAAGAGATGTTAATAATGGTGGGTATCAAGCTTATGGTCATTCTTTAGTAGTAGCACCAGATGGAAAGATTATTGCTGAAGCTGGTGAAGGTGAAGAAATAATATACGCAGAGCTTGACAAAGAATTATTACCTAAAGTTAGAGAAGGTATTCCAATTAATTACCAAAGGAGATATGATGTTTACCCAGATTATGTTGGTGAAGGTAAAGTTGTTGTAAGTGACAAATAATCAAGTCACCATTTTCAACGATATTTAGTTTAACTTATAAAAAGACACAAGTATAGAAATCGTAACATTTAAACCAAAGTAATTGGAAAAATTATTTCTCTCTAGTTTTTCAGTTAATTCTTCTTATCTCACTGTTTCTATGCAAATAAATTGAATGAAATGCATAGTTCTAAAAAAATAGATTTTGAAAATTTTCCTCTTCTTCATGTTTACTAATAAAATCATCGATAACTCTTATGAACTCATTGGGCTGTTCACTAATGACCCAATGTCCACAGTTTATATCGACTAATTCAAAATTAGGAAAAAATTTACCTATTTCAGGTAAATAATCATCAGGAACATAATTAGATTCAGACCCTCTTATAAATAATGTTGGACCTTTTGACCAACGAGAAAGATTTGGATCAAATGGCCAACTGGCAATATTACCTTTTATAATAGCATCATTAATAATATCCAAATTGATTCTGCAATATATTTGAGAATTTTCATCCCTTTTTAAATTTGCTAACACGAATTGTCTTACTATTTTATTTGGTTCTATTTTGGAGAATTCATTATCTATATCTTTCAAATCATTGCATTTTTTAACTTGAATTGAATTTTGAATTGATCTTATATAACGTGTGAAAATAGAAGTAGATGAATTAGATAAGTTGATTGGGGCATTATCTACAGATACTAACATCTTTGGAATATCGGGTCTTCTCAATGAAAGAGCCATTCCAACTTTTGCACCCAATGAATGTCCCACTATAATTGGCTTATTAGGTAAATTCAATTTATCTATTAAAACTTCGACATCAGCCGAAAGTGATGGATAATCTAACCTTTTAGTATGCGGAGAGGAGCCAAAATTTCTCATATCTAGACAGTAAACATCCCTCGATAATATATTAGACAATTGTTTAGAAACAGTTTTAAAATTAGTCTTTGAACCAAAGATTCCATGTAACATGATTAATGGAGATGATTCAATTTCAGGTTTGATAACGGGACGATGTATTTCATAAGTTAAAGGAACGGTATCTATTGGTGCATAAGAATCATTTAGATGACTATGATCAGTATAGGCAAAGGAAGGGGCAACTCCATCGTATTGAGGAGTTCTCGATGAGTATAACCTTAAACCGAATATAGATGGTTTTAACTTGAATCTTAACATTCTATTAACTTCTTAAATTCCAACAAACAAAAAATAAAGGGAAAACAAAATCTAAATTTAAATGAATAATGTTGGCGGACACCTTATATTATATACAAGTCAGGGGATAATCTGTGTCCTGCTAATTGAATTGTTTTGCGATGATATTGATTATCTAGGCGAGCAGGGGAGAAGAAAAAAAATAAGATAACCACTCACGTGTGAAGCCCAACAGCAACTAATTTATCGAGTACTAAGAAAATCTTCCATGAGGAGCCAGTAATTTTGTTTTGGCTGTGTTGGAACTTTATTAAATACATTTAACCTTTAGCTTTGGGGCATTGCTGAAGATATTTTTATAAAAATTCTGATTGACTCTTTTGATTGAATTAAATTATATTTCGGATGTGTGAAAACCAATTGCTGCAATCATCTTCACCTAAAAGGGAAATGATAGCCACAATAAAGAATGGTGTGCTGGTGTGCTGGTGTAGGAATAAAAATTGATTTTAAAAAACTGCTAACTTAGGAGCAATTGATAATTTTTTGTTTTGAAAGGAAAACAAAACTGATTATGGTGTCAAATTATTATAAATATAAAAAATAAGATTATTTGAAATTTTAGTAGATATAAAGTAACAACAGTGTGATCATCAAAAGGTAAATAACAAGACTAAGCACTTAAAAATAAAAGCAAAGAGGGAAAGTTAATTTTATTTAAGAAGTATCGGAGTCAATGGTCCCGGGTTTAAAAGCAATAGAAGAGACAAATAAAATTTTACTGTAGCAACTCTTTAACAAAAAGTTTTTATTGTTAATTCCAAGAGGTGCAATGATTCCGGTTTTTACACAACTAAGATTGCTAAACCAACTTATGCCCTTTGGAAAGCTAAATACAGTATGACGTTATACAATTCTATGACTTTTCGAACTGTGCAGTAATAGTTTCCTGTATTGAAGCATTGATTTCTTAAACTAAATTACCCGATTGGGTTATACTGCGACATTGATTATGTTCAATTTTAAGAGGTAGCATTAAATTTAGACACTAGAATAGGAGATTTTCCTAGTTCGTATTCCTTGACCTATTCCCATGGGGCTTTCATGCATGTTTTTCTTTTGCATTTTTATTTTTTGCTCCTTTTTTGCTCCTTTTTTTCTTTTATTTTTTTCTTCTTTTCTTTTGAATCGCCAATCATAAAGAAAAAGAAATTGATGATTTAGAGAGTTTGTGAAACTGGTAAACTATTAACCCCTCTAATAGAATGTCAAAAACCGTTATGGAGTACCGTAATAAATTAATTATCCGTTCAGAACTATCAAAAATAAATACTCTATACATATGTCTCAGACACTTTTTTGCTAAAATTTTGAGCCTAGTACTATGTGGTATGCATTGTCATTCCATATCGTTTGTGCAAATTCCAGTAATTAGTTAGACAACTAGATTTAAGACTAGTTGCGAGTAGAATTACACATGAGATTAGCAATGATAAACTAATTCTTTATTGTGCGAAATTCAGAACAAGGCAAAAGAAACAAACCCTGTGCAACAATTTCGGAACATAAAACGCGCAGGATGCAAAATGATATCATACTCAGAATAAACTGCACTCTTTTCAGTAGGTATGATATCATTTTACCAAAATTAATTGTTTTAGTGTTGTATATATGATAAATTCTAGAATCTAAAATATTTCCTTTTTGTAAACTTAAAACTATAAATATGAGTGAAAATATCTGAATTTCGTTTTTTATATTCTAATTAATCAGATAAGAATAAATAAAATCAGATTATTAGATAATTTAAAAATGGCTGCTGCAATTCCTCAAAAGAACACTCAAAAAATTACTTTTAACGATGGTAATCAAATCCCATTAATTGGTTTAGGTACTTGGAAAGCTAAAGATGAAGAAGTTTACTTATCTGTTAAACATGCTTTAGAAGCTGGTTACAGACATATTGATACTGCTGCTGCTTATGGTAATGAAGAACCAATTGGTAGAGCTATTAAAGATTCTGGTATTCCAAGAGAAGAAATTTTTGTTACCACCAAATTATGGTCAAATGCTCATCATGATCCTGTTAAAGCTATTAATGCTTCTTTGGAAAAATTGCAAATGGATTATGTTGATTTATACTTATTACATTGGCCAGTCTTTTTAAATCCAAATGGGTTCCCAGAAAGAGTTCCATTATTACCAGATGGTAAGAGGGATATTGTCTTAGATTGGTCATTTGTTAAAACTTATGAATTAATGCACGATGTTGTAAAATTAGGTAAAGCTAAATCTATTGGTGTTTCTAACTTTTCAGTTAAAAACATGAAAAAATTAATGGCTGCTCCAGAAACCAAGATTACTCCAGTTGTTAATCAAGTTGAAATTCATCCACATTTACCTCAATTTGCTTTAGATGATTACTGTTCTAAACATGATATTAAATTACAAGCTTATTCTCCTTTAGGTTCAAATGGTTCTCCATTATTAAAGGATGAAACTTTACAAGCTTTAGGTGAAAAATATGACGTTTCTCCTGCAACTATTATTTTCTCATGGTTCTCAAAGAGAGGTATCGTTTTTTTACCTAAATCTTTAAACAAAGGTAGATTAGAACAAAACTTACTTACAGTTGATTTATCAAATGAAGATGTTCAAACTATCAGTGAAATTCACGGTAATTTCACCAAGAGATATAATGATCAAGATTGGTCACCAATGAAACCATTCGAAGAAGACGAATAAATTTTATGATTAGTGTATAGACTTTTTTTCTCCAATTAGGTAATTGATTTACCTAGGTTGATTTTTACAGATAATTGATTTATCAATAACTCATTTTAGCAAAATTAAATATAAATATTATATAAAAAAAAAATTACTTGAAATTTCTTATTTAACTTAAAAGTTTATTTTCGGATTCTGATTAATTAATTATTTAATTAATTAAGGTTAGGGGTTCAACGGCTGTCTTCCTCCGTTCATAAACCTTTCTAATTAGTTTCGAATGATAATGTCAAAAAAAAAATCATATATTATTATTCAGATACACAATTGATAAAGTTTAATTAAGGGAAAGCCTTATCATAATCGGTTAAAGTTACTCTATATCTCATTTTATTATTGTAAGTCTTTTCTAAACCTTCTTTAACACTTTCAGCAGAGATTGGTAAAAGTTCAGACCATGGTTTAACACCTTTTTCAGCACAAATATTTAACATTTCAATCATTTCTTGTCTATTACCTAAATGAGAAGAACCAAAAACGGAACCATTACCATTGAAATCTTGAGCTTTTAATTCAAATGGTTCTTCAGGTAAACCAACAGAAATAAATGAACCATGAACGCTTAATGATTCGAAATAAGCTTCAGCATTAAAATTTTTATTTGAGTTAGCACAACTTAAGATGAAATCAATTTCATATTTTAAATCTTTTGACCATCCATCAACAGTTGTATCGACATAATGAGAAGCACCCAATTTAAAAGCATCTTCTTTTTTTGCAGTTCCTCTTGACATAGCATAAACTTCAGCACCTAAAGCAGCAGCAAATTGAATACCTAAGTGACCTAATCCTCCAATACCAACAATACCAACTTTCATACCTGGTCTAGTAATTGCTCTCTTTAATGGTGCAAAAACAGTAATACCAGCGCATAATAATGGAGCATGAGCTGGTGTATCACATTCTTTTGGTAAATGGAAAGTAAAATATTCATTAGCAGTAACATAGTTAGCATAACCACCATAAGTATTTGAACCATCTACTTCACAGTTATAAGTATGAATCATATGTTCACAATAAGTTTCTTCATTGATTTTACAAGCCTTACATTTAAAGCAAGCATCAACTTGTGCTCCAACACCAACTCTATCACCAACTTTGAACATGGTTACTTCAGGTCCGACTTTAGTGACAGAACCGATAATTTCATGACCAGGAATAACTGGGAGTATAGTTCCACCCCAACCATTAGTAACAGTGTGAACATCACTACCACAGATTCCACAATAATCAACTTTCACTTCAACATCCTTATCACGGAGTTTTCTTGGAGTAAATTCAATTAATTTAGCTTCCGAATATTTAGAAGTATCATGAATAGCAAATCCTTTATATTGCATGCTTGTTCTCTTTATTAATTCAAAAATTTCAAGAAAAATGTAATAATAAAATAAAATAAATTATTTTTGAGTGATATCTAGCTGTTTAAATACTGAGCAATATTTAAGAATAATCACGGACTGCGTACAGTCTCTCCGAACTGTAATTTTCCCTTTAAATTTGATTCTAGGAAAAAATACATGGCCACTTTAATGTACATTTTTTAACAAACATCATTTGTAATTATTTCACCAAATCAATTGATTTTGGCTTGCAATATAATAGCGATAAATTCTAATCTCTAATGCTTTAATTAGTAATTGAATTAAAAGTTTTGTAAAGCATTTTAAAGAACGTTTGGACTTTTTTTAGTGGGGGATATCGAAGGTGGGGGTGGGGAATTCTCAGCTGGTGGAATGATTACCCGATTTGGTTCTTCACCCGTTTTGTTAAGATAAGGCAAGCTAAACAAAATTTGTTTAAAATAAAAATAAAATCTACGATATACAGAAATAAAAAGATTTCAGGAAATACAAATATTTATATATAGTCACAACTATCAAGGTACTCCTAGCTACAATATTTTACATAAGATTTTCCGACTGAGGGATCGAAAAATTAGAGTTTCTGGGGTATCCAAAAAAAAATAACGTTGAAGAAATTGAAAAAATTTAATGTTTAATCTAATAATTTAACATAATTAGAAGGACAAATACCAATTTGACCATTTGATCTTCTGGCTTGCCACCATTTACCATCAATATCATCAACTTCTAAAATTTCATCTTTAACAAAGGAGATTTCATTAATATCATCAGGATTAGCATCATAACTATATAAAGCCAAAGCTTTATATCTAAAATTAATAATTGGTTGACTATCTTGTTGATCATTATTAAAAACAGTTGATCTTTTATTATTTGTTAAATCTCTATTGTTAATATCTGAAGATGAGAAATTTTCTAAACCATTTAATTGTGATGAAGACATATATGGAGTATTAGATGATTTATTATTAGTAGTTAACTGTGATTGACGTAAATTATTGTCTTGAAATCTATTATTAATAGATTCTTCTGCATTATTTGGTAAGTTTACAGGTGAAACATATCTCTTATAATCTTCATCTTCATCTAAATTATGATTAAATTTAGTATTAGATTCTTGTAAGTGATTATGAGAAGGATGAGAACTTCTTAAGGAAAATGAATCAATAAATTGATTTGTTGGAGATTCAGGATGTCCTCCAAAATATATGATTAAAATCAAATTCAACATTGATAATAACATACATCCTGCACCACAACATAAAAATGCTGAACTATTTGAATAAATTAAATTATTGGTAGAATTAGAAGTATAGACAAATGCTATAGCTATTAAACCAACTAATGTAAATTTATATAACTCAATAGTATTATATAAGTATAATAATACTATTATGAATAATAATAAAAATTGATAAACTAATCCCCACCAAGTAAATGTTGGAAAATTATCTTGAGGAGCTGAAGCTGCACCTGCTATGGCAATAATCCAAGTAATAAGTCCAAAACTTACTGTTGTTATGGCAAATGGATCAGCAAAAAATCCGGAAGCTTTAAATGGCATATCTTTTCTATTGTACAGTTATAATAATATGAAGCTTTATCTCTTTAGATAAGTGTGCCTAAAAATAATAAAATTTAAATCAATGGTTAAATATAGATTCGATAATAAGCGGTGTTTACTTATTGATAAAGTTATTTACTTTCACCTAGTTTGATTTATTTTAAACAGTTTCTGGCTTTCAGTTCTGTTTAGTTGACCTATCTAGATATTATGACAATCTCTTTTTTTTGTTCTCTGGTCCTATCAACAATAAATCAAGTATTATAACCGATTAGTGTAAGGAATCAAAAAAAATTTTTTTTTTTCTGTTGTATAGGGGAAATTAATAACCTTCTGAAACGCCTAGTTTGCAATTACTGTATATTTATAAAGTAATTTGGAATGTTTTAGTAGAAGTATTTATATTATAAGAAACGTATAAATACAAAAAAGTGAAATCAAAGAAATAAATTCGATAAACAAATTGAAACAATTCAGTGAAAGTTTAAGATATTAAAAAAGTGAGAGGGAAAACAGAATTCGCGTTGTTCTAGATTTGAAATCTGATACAAGCCTAATTCTGATACAGAAAGGAGTGAGAAGAGCGTAGTTTTTTAACTTCATGTCACGTGGACAGCGTATTCATTTCGTAAGAATTGAGGCACGTAATTTATTTAGACGAGAAAGGTAATTTCAATTCTCGTAACTGTAAAAATATAATTACTGAATTATTAGCGTCACTACAAAACTTTAAACCAATAAGGTTTCTACTGTATTGTACATCCTAACGCTCTCAATTACAAAAATATTTGCTCGTTTTTTTCTGTCTTTGATCCTGTTTCCGATCCCAACCGTTAGTGCGATAAATTTATTAGTCGGGATTACAACTCCGTGGTCAGCCTTTTTTTTTTTTTGTAATAAAATCAATACAAACGGAGCAAAGGACAAGGGTTATTACGGCTGAAAATATTATTATTTAAACTCAGTAAATTCTAATTTAATTAAGATGAACTATAGTAAAAATCTCTCTCAATATAATATATACATATATCTATAAAAATGATGATCAATTTTGTAAGGCATAAATCGTTATTAGATGTTTCAACTAAGGTTGCAAAAATTGCAGCCAATGATAATAACTTTATTACCCACCCATTATTTAAACATCCACCATTTGATATTAATCATATGAAAAAGATCGAATTCGATCATAGACCACCTGTAACTTTAGGTGATAGTATTGTTTATCGTTTAATGCAATTTTCAAGACGTTGTTTTGATTTCACTACAGGTTATAAAAAGGGACATGATATTCCAGGTACTAGATATGAAATGACAGAAAGTAAATGGCTCACTAGATGTATATTTTTGGAAAGTGTTGCAGGAGTACCAGGTATGACAGCTGCTTTTATAAGACATTTGCATTCATTAAGATTATTAAAAAGAGACAAAGCTTGGATTGAAACTTTGTTAGATGAAGCATATAATGAAAGAATCCATTTACTTACATTTATTAAATTAGGTCAACCTTCATGGTTAACTAAATCATTTATTTTGGTTGGTCAAGGTGTTTTTTGCAATATTTTCTTCTTTAGTTATTTATTATTTCCTAAATTATGTCATAGATTCGTTGGTTATTTAGAGGAAGAAGCCGTAAGTACTTATAGTCATTTGATTCATTCATTAGAATCAAATAGGTTGAAAAAATTTGATGATTTAAAGATTCCAGAAATAGCTCAACAATATTATGATTTACCTGAAGATGCCTCATTTAAAGAATTAATTTTAAGAATTAGAGCTGATGAAGCAAAACATAGAGAAGTAAATCATACTTTAGGAAATTTAAAATCTGAAGATAGAAATCCTTATGCATTAGAAATTGAAAACCCTAAACCACAACCAATGAATACTTTAGAGAATCATAAACCAAAAGGTTGGGAAAGAAAAGATTTAATTTTATAAATTTAGATTTTTATACTTTACCTTGTTTCTTGTTAATAGTGAAAATGATTGATATTTATTCTTTTAATTATATATTATAATATACTAAATACAATGCCCCGATTAATGAGTAGCTCCTAAAAATATTGTTGCAGATAAGCATACAACCATAACTACGAGACCCCAGATACTTAAGCATAATCCACCATATTTACAAAAGAGTTCTAAGTATGTTAATTTTACTCCATTCAATGGTCTAATTAACAAAAAACCAAATAATCCTGGTAAAATAAATGAAATTGATGTAGAACCTGTTGATCCTACAAAAGCTAAAACATGTTCCAAAGATGTTACTGAAATTGCTACTAAGTAACTTAACAACACTATAAAAGTAGTTATTATATAGAACTTTCTACTGGTTAAAGGAACAACGACTGGGTCATGACCTTGCATATCATGTGCTCCTTCCATAGGTGTGGTAGATATAAAGCTAACGTCGTGCTCAGATATTAAAGAATCTGTTTCTTCGGATGAAGTTTTGAACTTCTCAGTTATGAAGAATATAACATGATTTACTGACCCTCTACAAGGATGGCATTGTAATGGATAGGATAAACTCACCATAATAACAATACATAATCTTCCAATTAAAGTGCTAATAGATTTCTTTGGATACATTGTGATGACATTACCATTTACAGAATCTCCAAAAGTAAGATAACCAGTAACGCCGACCAAGATATATGAGAAGCAAGCGGTCATAATTGCATTTCTGATCACGTTGTTTGATTGCCTTGTTTTACTGTTAGTTTCAGTAGGTTGTAATTCATTAATTATGGCAAACATATTTTGGTGACAAGTATAAGCAAAAATCAAAATTGGGAAACTAGATAATGTCTTCTTCCAAGAAATTGGACCAATCCAATCGTAATGAACTTTTTCTTTTGGAAGATCATGGAAAGCTAAATGGTAAATGATTAATAAAACTAAATAAACAACTGAAAATAATGCAACGATTGAGGTGTATTTTAAAGAATCCAATCTTCTTAAGTAAGATAATGGTATGACTATAATCACCATAAATATACTAATCCAAAGGTTTCTCTCAAGCCAAACTCCTTCACTTCCAAGAGTTTCCATTATTTTAGGCATCAAATCTCCTATAATTACTAGGTAGCTAACCCCTACCCCAAAGCATTTGATAGCTATAGCAGAATCAAAAACAATGGACAAAGATGGATAAGTCAACTGAGCTAAGCTAAAAAATGAAACCGAGTCTTGTTGTTTCGTATATTTGGAGACTTTAGTTTGAAGGTATAACCCAAATGCTGAAGTGAGCGAAGACCAAATAATGAGGATGATACCAAAAACTAAACCATTAGATTTGATACCATATGGCATGGCTAAAATACCAGCCCCTATGATTGTATTCAATAAATTGATACTTCCTGACTTTACAGTTGCAGTCATAAGTAAATATACAAAGAAGGTAATTATTAAACATCAAAATCGGTGCGCATGTTAAAACTGGAAAAACTCAACACAATTATTAGACTGCAAAACATTGACTTTGAAAATCAGGAAAATAAAATGCCCATTATATATACCAAAATCATTTAAAAAAGAAACTGAAATATTGGGAGTATTATTTAAATGAAACAAATATTCCTGGGTAAAAAAAAGCGACTAAGAATTTCGAAAATTTGGTACAATGTAATCGAACATTAGCACTGTGCAGAACTAAGTCAACGCTACCACCTTGTGCTGAAAATAGAAAATTAGGGACGTACTAAAGAAAAAATGTTCAAGGGCACAACCAATTCTAAATTGGGAAATGCCCCTGCTTGATTAACAGTTTTTTTTTTCTGAAAAGGAAATTAAACAATCTAGAGCCACTTAGCCGGTAACTTGTAAGACGATAAGACAATCATTTCAGGCGATTAAAAAAAACGCATGTGTGTGTAGAGTAGATCAATATTAATAGAGGTAAGTTATTAAGTTGACTAAATGACAATGTGGCATTGCAAGTGATATACACTACCACGCTAAAGCACTTTTTTCACACACGTTATCTATTTACTTATTTTTGAGATATTGGGAAAAAAGCAGCACTCGTTTTTGTTGATTTGATTAATTAATAGAAATATTCATTTGACTAAATTTTGTAGTTTAGTTAAATATATTGTGACGAATTGATGAAACACGTAACACGTTGTAAAATATTTTAGTTTGCAAATTTTGGTCAAAAGAAATTTTTCCTTTATGGAAATAATATTTGTTAAAAAGTGTATTCAACTTTTGATAGTATCACACGTTTAAAGGGCATGTGGTCTACCCCAGAGAAGCGAAAAATAAAAATAAGTATATATAGTATAATATCGAACATTATGTGTAACCAATTTATTCTTCTAATAATCTATTCAACTACTTTTATAATTTTGATTCGTTCAACATGATTGAAATTTTAGAGTTACCTATCAATAAATCATATATCTATTCAATTTTAACTGTATTATTTATTGGTGCATGTTTTAGTAGTAAATCAATTAAATCAATTTTGATATTCTCATACAATTGTTTTTTAAAACCTTTTGCAGGCTCAAGTAATGAACAACAACTGAATCTTGAATTATTTTATAAAAATCAAGCTAAAATTTATGATAAAACTAGAAAATTCTTATTAAAAGGAAGACAAGAATGTTTACAACTTGTTGTAAACCATTTAGAAAAACATGAAGATTTAGTTTGGGTTGATATTGGTGGAGGTACTGGTTCAAATATTGAATATATGGATGGTGTCTTGCCAATTAATAAATTTAAAAAAGTTTATTTAGTTGATTTATCTCCATCATTATGTGAAGTTGCACGTCAAAGATTTGATGCAAAAAATTGGAACAATGTTAAAATTGTTCTCGCTGATGCTGCAAATTTTAAGATTGATTTTGATAAAGTTGATATCATCACTTTTTCTTACTCATTATCTATGATTCCTTCTTTCTATAATACTATTGATCATGCTGTTAAATTGTTAGATAAATCTGGTATTATCGCTTCAGTTGATTTTGGTATTCAATCAAATGATACTTCACTTGGAAGAATTAATACAGTTGGTGGTCTTTTAAATAGAAATTTATCTTGGTGGAATAGAAATTTTTGGAGACTTTGGTTTGAAGCTGATAAAGTTTATTTAGATCTGAGTCGTAGAAACTATTTGGAGTATAAATTTGGTACTGTTAAATCTTTAAATTGTTTTAATAAGAATCTTGGTAATATTCCTTATTATATTTGGATTGGTTGCAATAAATTTAAAAATGAAAATCTATTACACAGAATTAACTGTTTAGTTACTGAATCTCCATATTTAGGCCCTGCTGATACTTTAGAGCCAATTCCAAATACCCCTGTTAGTAAAGGTCAAGAAGCTATTTTACAAAATTTACAAAAAAATTTACCTTATCCTTCTATTTATTATCAACCAGAAATTTGGAGAGTTTATTTCGATGATTTAAACCCCCAATATTCTCAATTCAAAAATCAATACATTTATGCTTTCACTTGGGAAGATCCAAGGGAAGATCATAAACTTTTGAAGTTTTCTGATAAAGATACTGTTTTAGCAATTACTTCTGCTGGTGATAATATTTTACATTATGCTTCTTTACCTAATCCTCCAAAGAAAATTCATGCAGTTGATTTAAATCCATGTCAAAATCATTTATTAGAATTAAAATTGGCAAGTTTAAAAGGCTTAGAATTCGATCAAATGTGGTCTATGTTTGGTGAAGGTAAAATTGAGAATTTTAATGAAATATTAATTAAAAATTTATCAAAACATATCTGTTCTCATACTTTACAATATTGGATTGAAAGGGGTGAAAGTACTTTTGGATTAAACTCTAAAGGATTATATGATACAGGATCTACAAGATGGGCTTTAAGATTAGCTAAGATTATATTCACTATTTTTGGTGCAGGAAAATATATCGACAAATTATGTTCTTGTGAAACTTTAGATGAACAAATTAAACTTTGGAATTCAAAATTAAAACCTGCTTTATTAAATCCTTTTGTTGCTACTTTATTAATTGGTAATCCTATCTTTTTATGGAAAGCTTTAGGTGTTCCAGCTAATCAAGCCGCTTTAATGGGTAATTCTGTTTTGAAATATGTTGTTGATACTTTAGATCCGGTTATCTCAAGATCATTAGTTTCAAAAGATAATTATTTCTATTATCTTACATTAAAGGGTCACTATTCTCGTGATAATTGTCCAAATTATTTAACTGAAAAGGGTCATAACAATTTAACTAGCCCAAACAAGAGTGGAAGTGCACCAATTGATAATATTAGACTTCATACTGATACTTTGAATGATGTTTTCTATAGATTGCAAAATAAATCAATTACAATTGCAATTATAATGGATCATATGGATTGGTTTGATCCAAACGGTAAAGATGCTGTCACCGAAATTTTAGCTTTAAAAAATTGTTTAGCAAATAAGGGAAGGGTTATGTTAAGATCTGCTGCCACTTATCCATGGTACATTAAGACTTTTGAAGCAAATGGTTTCAAATGTGAACCAGCTGCAATTAGAGAGTCAGGAAGTTCTATTGATAGAATCAATATGTATGCTTCAACTTGGATCTGTACAAAGATTGAAGAACCAAAGAGAAGAATGAGTAGCTTAAAAATATAGATATAAATTATTTTAGGTATAAATAAAGACTTAAAAAGTTTAAAGAAAAATTTGTTAGTGTTATTGTTTTATATAGTTTTTGCAAAACTTAAAATTTTACAGTAAATATATTTATACAATTTTAAAATTCAAAAAATTATTCAACTTGTTTCCATTTCTCTCTTGAATGGGAAATTTCAAAAAGATATGACAATAAGTAAATTCCTTAACAAAGAAGCCGTTGAGTCAACTGAGAATAACTGATCGGTTGCTCGATACTTAAACTAGTCAAGTTTCGCATTCAAAAATTATTGATTAGTCAGACAATAATTTAAGTATGAAAGAATTTGAAATTGTATTTAATGTGCCTATGGAATGCAATGCCTGTGTCAATGCTGTTAGTAAAGTATTGAAGCCCATTAAGGAAATCACTGCTTTCGATATTAATCTCGAGTCTAATATAGTTACTACAAAAGGCTCATTACCACCATCTGAGATTGTGAACATAATCCAATCAAGTGGTAAAGATGCAATTATTAGGGGTACTGGTAAACCAAATTCAGCCGGTGTTTGTATATTAGAGAGTTTCCATCCAGATGATATCAAGAAACCTGTTAAAGGATTAGCTAGAATTGTCAATGTTAATGAAGATGAGTTATTTATTGATTTAACAGTAAATGGACTTAAAAAAGGAACTTATTATCCACTGATTCGTACTTCCGGTAATTTATCTGAAGGAGCATTATCTACAGGCGAATGTTTCTATAAATTGGAACCAATTGAAGTTTCAAAACCATCCAATGAATCTACAATTATTAATTCAATTGGTGCATCAATAAGTAATGATGCAAGCGAAGGATCTGGTCAATCATTTTTATATGCTAAATTAAATGTTAGTAATTTAATAGGTAGATCAATTATCTTGTCGCAATTACAAGACAAAGTTTCATCAGATTCAATAGTAGGAGTTATAGCAAGATCTGCAGGAGCTTGGGAAAATGATAAACAAGTTTGTAGTTGTTCAGGTAAAACTGTTTGGGAAGAGAGAAAAGACGCAGTTTCCAAAGGGCTTAAAGGTGCTTAGACTTGTTCAATATATATAGATAAAATAGAGCATATCCAAAATGGTAGTAGATGAGGAATGTTAATATATAATTATGATATAACTCCCGTCAAATAATTGACATGATTAAAAGAAAATTCAAAGAAAAAAAAAAAAAGGGTAAAGTATCAGGCAACCTAATTTCTGTTAGTTAATGTTTAAGTTTAATACCCCAAGATTTAATGGGCATCAACGCCTCAGAAACTAAAGTATAAATTAACTTTAGCGTCGCGTTAGCTACTGATGCCTCTACTCTCCTTTGTTTTTTTCGCCAAAATTTAACTAATGAGGCGAGATTTCGGGAGTAAAGCTCAGCACACCCCGTGTAAGTTTGAGATTTTCCCCTATGGATCACTGTAATATACTCAAAAATTTAACTTGGTTACACCTGTTTAAGGTTTAATTTATATGATCTTCTTAAATTGATAGGAATCAATAATAATAAAATAATTAATTCTTTTACCATGACAATGTCTTTAGGGTCGGATAAATCTAAAGTCTTGGAATACTTGAATGATCAGTTAGATCATATCAAATCAAAACGATCATTAAAATTGATTAATTTAAAGAATAATTTACCTAACATATCTTTACAAGATGTTATCGAAATAGCTTTTCAATTTTGTAATTCATTTGAACCTCCTTTAGAATTAGAAAAAATTTCATTATCTAATAATCAATTAGATCAATTAGTTACAAATATTAAATTATTCAAATCAATACGATACCTTGATCTTCATAATAATCAATTTAATGAATTACCCATAGAATTAATAGAATTTAAAAATTTAGAATATTTGGATATTTCACATAACAAGTTTTCAAATTTATCAAGATCGAAATTATCAAAATTGACTAATTTAAGGCTAATATCTATAAAAAATAATAAGTTCAAATATTTACCACCAATACTTGGTGAATTACCACATCTTAATTTAATTGAAGTAGCTGATAATCCTTTGATTTTACCATCAATCGATACTATAAAAAATTTTCAAAAATTATCTGCAGAATTAGATTGGGTTAAAAGCTTAAAACAATATTTGGTAAATCATTCAAAAACACTAGAGTTAAAATTAATGGAACAAAATAATCATGGAACGAGTCATATTAGTCACCATTCCAGTCATAGTCATTCTGGTCTGATCCAACATTCATATAAATCTAACAGTACATCAAGCTCATCAACTCCTCAACTTTCTAGGAGCAAATCTATATCTGAGACAAAAACAAAGGCTTCTAAAGCTGCAAGAAGAATGGGGCTTATAATCAAAAAGCCAGATGATGTAATAAATTCTTCAGTTGAAGATGCTCATGAAACTGATAACTCTATTAGTTCGATGAATTCATCAAATGATTTCCCTTCTCCAATAAATTTACCAAATTCTACATCTTCTTTGGACAGCTCATTTAATGTTAAAGGTTCCCCTGTACCTGTTGGAACAACAACAATAAGTACTGTTAGTACCTTATCGAACACAAATTCAGGATCTCCTCCCATAACGCCCACTGTTTTAACGAATCATCCACAAAATCCAAGTAGCTTAAACTCAGTTTTAGGTACTGGTTCAAGATCAAGATCAAATACAATGATAGAAATAGATAAAATGCTCGAAAATAATGATGGTGTAGATGTTGAACAAAAATCAGGTGCTTATTTCAGGAGATTATCTACTTTAGAAGAAGTTCCAGTAGATGAAAGTATTATCCCCAAACAAAATAAACATTTAAACCAATTGAGTAATCCTACTACTCATGGCTCTGCAGCAAACTCCAATACTTCATCTAGAAATGAAAGCATCAATCAAACCAAATCAGGAGCTCCAAATATCCCCGAGAATGAAGAATCAGATTGGACACCAGTATCACATAACAGACTGACAAGTACATCCAAGACACCACCTATTAATAAATCATCGAATGTGAATACAGTTGAATCATCACCAACCAAAATTCAACCAAGGAGATTCACGGAACATGAACCAAGTGTTATCGTAGCAGTTTCTAGAAAAGTTCTATTTACATTTAGTGAATTGCACTCTTCTGTTAGAAGATTCACTGGGTTTTGTGTTGATAAAAAAGTGTCTATTAAAATGGTTTCACTACTTTACACTGCCAAGACTAATGTTGATTCATTAGTCGAGAGCTTAGAAATGATGGAAGAAAATAAAAATAATTTGGATAAAATAACGGAATCTTTAACGACATGTATTTCATCATTTAAACAAATCATAAAATTATTAAGTGAAAATTTCCATAGTTTTGTCAGTAAAATAGATGTATGCTTCATTAGAATGCTTTATTTGACAATTTTTGGCTCTTTCAATGAAATCTTTAATGCATATAAGTTATTAACTCCTAACTTTTCATTTAAAACAAATAATCCTAGTCCTCAAGTAAATGACAAAAGATCAAAATCAATTGGATTATCTATTAATACCAATTTACCTAGTGCCGAAAACGAGGAAGTTGATGGCCAATTGTATGATTCTATCGAAATAGCGACAAGTAAAGCACAAACTGTTTTCGTAGAATTAACCAGGGCAATCAGTAAAAGTGCTATTGCCAGTGCTTCTTCGCAAGGAGGACCTAGTATCAATCCTCAAGTAGCAAATAGAGTCAAAGATTTAACAAGTATTTGTATTTCATCAACAGAAATAATTAAGAGATTAAAGACAAAATTGATAACGATCAGAAATAATCCTTCACAAACAACCAAAAAAGTTTTTTGGGATGATATTAATTTATTTTTGAAAGCAATTATCCAAACATTCTCTTCAGTTAAAATAATTATGAAAGATTTACCAGTTTTGAATGAAATAAGATCATCAATGGCCACATTGACCAAGTCAACAAAAGATGTTACAATTCTTTTGGAAGCATCTTCTTATAAGTCTATGTCTAATGATTCTTCTGGAAATTCATCTTCACATCCACCTGCTTTGACTTCAATCCCTAGTGTATCTAATATCTTTACCCCTATGACTGCCCATCCTACGCATTCAAATTCAAATGGATTATTTCCTCAAACTACTTCACATTCCCAACTCAATTTAGCACAGTTGCAATTTCAATCGCAACAACAGCCATTAGTTAGGACACCTTTGGCTGCTGCATTGGGGCCAGCTGCTCAAGCAATTTTCCCATCAAATCAAGATGGCCCCCAAAATACTTCCAGCCCTATTGTTAGCCCAATTGCTAATTCTCATTATGAAAATACAACATTCACAGCACCACCTCAATCAAGTGGTCAATATTTTGCAAAAAATGGTATGAATCCTTTTGATGGATTAATAATGGCAAGTAATGGCGAAAATAGCCGTGATCATCGAGAACGTAATAATTCCACAGATCATTAAAAGAATAAGGGTTATTTCTCAGTATTTAGATATCTTTTTGCATTCTTTCATGTATATTAGTCTATTTTTACTTTATGAGTATATTCAATTTCATATTACCTAACCTGATTAGGCAAATTCCGCAACCGTTGAATTTTTTTTTCTAAATCGATGCGCTCTGACGCAAGTTTTGAAATCTAAAGAAAAAGAAAAAACTTGAAGCTATCAACAAAATGGGAATAGAATTGGAAGAACCATCTCTCGAAGATAATAACCAAGTGGCCAAAGATTTATTTGGAGGAACTATTGGTGGTATTGCCCAAGTTTTAGTCGGTCAACCTTTTGATACAGTTAAGGTTAGATTGCAATCAGCACCTGAAGGAACATATAGTGGTACAGGAGATGTTGTAAAGAAATTAATTAAGAATGAAGGAGCTAAAGGTTTCTATAAAGGAACTTTAACCCCATTAGTTGGTGTTGGTGCTTGTGTCTCAGTTCAGTTTTCTGTAAATGAATTTATGAAAAGATATTACAATGAAAAGCTTAATGGGAACCAACTAAATCTTTTCCAATATTTTAATTGTGGTGCAATTGCAGGGTTTGCTAATGGGTTTTTAGCTTCACCTATCGAACACATTCGTATAAGATTGCAAACTCAAACTGGAGCTGTCAAAGCATTTAATGGTCCAATCGATTGTACAAGAAAGATTTATCAACAAAGTGGAATCGCTGGAGTTTTCAAAGGATTGACCCCAACTTTATTCAGAGAATCTATAGGTATGGGTATGTATTTTGCTACTTATGAAGCACTCATTAATCGTGAAATCAGTAAAGATGCCTCAATTGAAAGGGCGAATATCCCTGGTTGGAAATTATGTCTTTTTGGTGGGTTATCTGGTTATGCACTTTGGGCAACTGTTTATCCAGTTGATGTTATCAAATCAAAATTACAAACGGATTCTTTATCCAAACCTTCATATAAAAGTATCAAAAGTGTTATTAAAGATGTATTAGCAAAGAACGGTATTAAGGGATTCTATAGAGGGTTTGCTCCTACTATTTTAAGAGCAGCACCAGCTAATGGTGCTACATTCGCAGCTTTTGAATTCACGATGAGATTAATCAATTAGAATTTTTATATTTCTTTCCGATACAATTATACATTTTGAGTTTTAATAAAATTACAAATATTTGATATACAAGGATGCATTATTAACTGTCTTTCATGTTTCTAATCTAGGATTAAAATTTAATCAGTTTTATTCGTACGATTTTCAATCATACTTTCTCCTGAATTTCTACTAAAACTTGAAAGTTCGTCGGTATAATCTTCAGGTTTAAGAATTTTAATAAATTCAATAAAATCCATTAAAAATTCACCATTGAATTCGTATTGATCACACCCTAATATCTCTTGCTCTTCTAATTCTAAATCTTCAGTTGAGAAACCAGATTTATCAACATCTAAAGATTCTACATCGATATCTTGATTAAATTGAGCATTTCTCATTCTTTTATTGAATGTTTTATCAATTCTTAAATGCAATCCTGGAATATAATCGATGATATAAAGAAGAACTAAACTTAAAATGAAAACATAAACAGAAGTTACAACACATCCTAATAATTGATAACAAATTTGTATAAAATGTCTCGATAACCAACCACCATTACTATTATATGCAGAAGTAGCAAATATACCCGTTAATAAAGAACCAACCCAACCTGTTACACCATGTAAAGCGAAAATATCAAAAGAATCATCAATATTGAAATAAAATTTTAACCTAGTTGCTAGATTTGCAGAAATACCACCTACAATTCCGAAAATAATACTTTTCCAATAACCAGTTGGAGTTGCAATATAACCACCAGCTGGAGTTAAAACGACCAAACCTGCCATCATACCAGAACAGAAAGAAATCATTGATATTTTTCTATAACTTCTCATATTCGTAGTACCTTCTAAAGGAATTGCAGAATAATAATAATCTATTAAAGTCCAAACTACACCACTAGAGCATGAACTAAGAATTGTAACAACCATAATGGAAATTGAAACGGATGAAAATTTATAATCACAACCAGCGATAAATCCACACCATCCAAATAATAAAAAGAAAGTACCAATTACCATAAATGCTGAATTTGAAGACCTATAGTTATAAAGTATTTTAGGATTTCTCGGACCAAGTATGTAACTATAAGCTAATGCAGTAAACCCACTAACTATATGAATACAATTACCACCAGCAAAATCCAATACAGGTAATTTATTCAATTCAGTAGATAACCAACCATTAGCATTCCAAAACCAATAAGTTACTGGGTTGTAAATGATAGTTGACCATAAAAAAAGGAATAATAGCATCGGTATTAATCTACCTCTTTCACCGAGACATCCAGGGAAAGTGAAGGAAACAGTAATGGCTTTCATCAAAGCGCTGAAAAAGAAATGATTAATGGATAAAATTTCACCTCTTGGAGTTCGATAAACTTGTGTTTCTGGATCAGATAAATGATGCAATACAGCAAACTTCAAATTACCAATAAATTCATTTGCTGCTTCTGAATAACATAATGAATAACCCCATATATACCATTCAACAAATACAAAAGGTATCAAAATAAAAGGTAAAGCTAATTTAATTAAAGCAGATCTTCTTTGAGTTAATCCAGAATAGAATAAGGATATTCCTATAATGACGAAAAACAATAATATGGAACATAATAATAAGTATAACGAGTTTACAGCCAAATCAGATGTCACAACTTGTGATCCTACTTGTTGAGCTGACATATTCTTATTCTTTTTATTATAATCTTTTAAATCAGAACTCTTACTTGAAAGTCTTTGAAAGTTAATTTAGTGGTAAATGGCAAGCATATATAGTTCTCAGACCTTTACCTTGTGTATATATTCTATAAGTTTTATTTCTGGGTTTCTGGGTTTTTTTTTTTTTTTCAATCTATGACTTAATTGTGCGGTGCATGCCGAAAACAAGAAAAGATGAAACTTTTTTCTTTAAACGGTTTAATAAGTTCAGATATGCGCAGTAACAGATCTAGATAGAAGATTTCCAGCAAAATTGTTCATAGCATCTTTTACATATTCTTGGTATTATGTTAGACTCCTTTAAATTATAAGAACCATTGTTCAATATAGTTCTATCGAATGATCTCTTCAATACTGCACATTTAAGGCAAGTTGCAAAAAAAGTTGAATTACCATTAGTAGCCAAATTATAACCATTAAGAATCATTGCATTAATTTCCAGATTGTTATAGCTTAATTTAAATGTAGATGTATTGGAAGGATATGAAATAAATTTATTGGCAGTGTATACTATTAACGGAGGAAGTGATGATTCAGATTGTGCCGTCAAATTTAAATTTTCTTGTTTAGACATTGTACTATTCCAAGCGAAGTTTAAATTGGGGTAATCTTCAAATAAATCACAACCAAGGAAAATAGGTTGCTGCAATAAATGCGCTTTCTTTACCTCTTTCGGAGTTGGTACGTATGGGAAACGAATTTTTTTATAAAGGGTTTTACCAAGATTTAGTGAAAATGTAGGTTTGTTGAAATCTACTTTTTGGTTATGATACCTTGCAGCCGTTTTTATTAAAGTTGTTGCATTAGGAAAATTATTAAAATCAGATGACATATCGTATGACAATATAATATCTATCTTTCTAGGACTATTTATCAACGGTTCAAATGGAATATTTTCACCTTCATCACCCCCATCAGCTAAGTATAGATTCAAAGCCTCTCTTGTATTTTTATTTGATTTACTATATTGGAAAAAAGGGTTTGGTGATAATATTGCGTAATCTCTATGCCTATTTGGGAAATTATTGGTTGCATTAAATTGTTTGTGTGTTACACCAAAATTCTCCAAAATTGTCTCAACTGCATTTCTTGTTTCTGATTTGACTTTCGATAAATGACTATAAAATACTCTGAAAACTTCATTAAATAGTGAAGATGAAATACCCATTAAAAATCCAATATTATCGTAACCGATTTTACATTTATAACAATTAGTATTTTCAAAGTTTTCAACAGGGAATCCATTCAGTAGTTTTGTACCTAAATATTTAGTTTCGATAAATCCATTTAGGCCACTTCCAAATGATCCTATTTCATATGGATTAATCTCTATTATCTGTGACTTCTTATTATCACTCTTAATTGAAGAACTCTTTTGTATTGATGTAATAATAGGAAAAGGTTGCTCATAATTTCTCATTGATTTCAAATCCACAGTTTTAGATAATGTAGGATCTTTTGAATCAAGGATTTTTGGTAATATTTTATTACTTAATGCTCTTCCCCAATAATCTGTGATTGACACAAAAGATTCTGATTTCTTTTTGGCTTCCACATCATTATGAATGAGTTTGTAGAATTTGAAGATATCTTCGATTTTGATAGGATTTTTAGATTCCTTAGAAAGAGACCTTTCCAGATTGATGTTCAAGAATTTATGAATAACTTTAATTATTGGATTAATAGAATTTTGGGAACTATTCGTTTCGGGTGATTGTAACTTACTTGGTTCAAAATCAGGTATTCCAGGTAATAGTCTTTCAGTTAACTTTTTCCAGTTTTTTTCAATATGATCTGAGTCAAACGGTTGAAAGTCATCGACTAAATTCTTTATAACCATCCAAGAACCTCCAGAAACACCAGATATATAATTTGTTGACTGTAAAAGGCCTCCATTGTGTCCAGGCAATAACGATTTTGGCAGCCTACTATCAAATGCCTTTAAAACACCCGCCGCAGTTAACATGGATCGATACCCACCTCCAGAGAACGCTATTGCAATCCCCAAATCATCTTCCTTCTCAGTTATTAAATACCGAACTGCATCGAATTGTGGTACTTTATTTCTTTTGAAGTATTGAATTAAATTAGATTGTGATATCTTATTCCTTCCTGTAACATAATCCCTTTCACCTTCACTTAAGGTCTATTGAAGTTAGTAATTGATTAAAGTAGGTGATCCTTTTGCTTTTCATCTCCTTATAAACGTACATTGTCTGCTTGCCGGACATAAGATTTATATGCACAAGGTACAATTTTTGGGGCATATGAACTATTAATCTGTAAAGTTAAATCGGAATTGATCAGAGAATAATTGCAATGAGTTGTAAAATTCGACAATTCATTGAAATGATTCAAACCTGTGATATTATAACCATAACAAAGATCAATTAAAATCACCAAACAAATATAATTCACAAATATCATTTCCTTTTAATGTATACAAATAAAATTTCGCAACCAATTAGAGAAATATAGAGAAATATAGAGGAATACATAATCATCGAAATGAAATTTAAAAATCTATAATATTAAAAATATTTAGATATATAAACAATATTATTAATCAAAACAATCAACATAAAATATTTATGATTTAAAAAAAAAAAAGAATTTTATGAAGAATGAAAATGCTAACTTTTCTCTATCTAATCGAATAGTTAGCTTATAAATCATCATCAGATGATTCGTAAGCATCACCTAATTCCTTCTTCTTCTTCATTCTTTCCTTCTTCTTCTTTCTTAATTCAGCAGATGATAACTTCTTTTTCTTCTTAGCTGAGGCAATCTTGTTACCCATAGCATCGAATTTATCTTCTTCATCATCATCTTTCTTTTCTAATCTTGGACCAGCACCTTGACCTTGAACCCAGTTATGACCGGATGGAGTCATTTTACCGTCTAAGACAGCCCAAACTTCTTCAGTTAAATCTTTGGTGAATTCAGCAGAGTGAGTAATGATAACAATACCACCTTCGAAAGCTTTTAAGGCTTTAGATAAAGCACCTAAAGAATCACGATCTAAATAGTTAGTTGGTTCATCTAAGACGATTAAATGAGGTCTTTGCCAGGTACAAGCAGCTAAGACTAATTTAACTTTTTGACCACCAGATAAACCTCTAATTCTAGAGTGGGAAACTAATTCAGCATCTAAACCTAACATAGCACAATGTTCTTCAATTTCCTTTCTAGTTAATGGTCTGAATTGACCAGAAGCTAAAGCTTCTTTCATATCAACTTCAGCAACCATCTTGGAGTGAGTTTCCATTAATTCACCTCTTGGTAACCAAGCGTTATCGACGGACATCATAGGAACCCATCTTTCACTCTTCATACCAATGTTTTCACCTAAAGTCCAAGAACATTCATATTCGTAAGAGTTTTTGAACTTTCTTCTAGCGTGAATACCAGCAACTCTTCTTGGAGTACCTTCAATCTTGAAGATTTTGTTCATAGAGTTTTCATCATCTTCATTAATTTGTCTAGAAGCTCTATCCATGGTTTCTCTATCTTCACCGGTTTGGAATCTCCATTGGATATATTCAGATGGAGTTTTGTCTAAATGGTTATCAATATGAGCGAAAGCATGTTGTTTAATGTAAGCAATTCTACAATTTTCGTGAACGTAAACTTCACCTTCAGTTGGTAATAATTCACCAGTTAAGACGTTAATTAAAGTAGATTTACCAGCACCATTTGGACCAATAACAGCAATTCTGGAAGATAAAGAACATTGGAAATTAATGTTTTGAATTTGAGGTTTAGAAGTACCTGGATATTGGAAAGTCATGTTAGAAACTTTAACAATAGCTTTTTGTTTGGTCTTAACACCTTCTAAGAAACCTGGTTCTGGGAATTGAAATTCCATTTCGGAGGCTCCTAATTCGTAGTAAGATTGAGCAGATGGACATTTTTTGACGAATTCAGTTAAGTTACCTTTGTATTTTCTTAATTTGAAACCTTCGTAATGGATAATGTATTGAACAGTGTTATCTAAGAAACCAGAATCGTGGGAAACAATGATGGAAGTAATACCACAAGTGTTTAAGTAGTTGACTAACCAAGCAACGTTAACGGTATCTAAATGGTTAGTTGGTTCATCTAATAATAAGATATCAGCGTTCTTTAAGACAGCTCTAGCTAAAGCTAATTTCATTTTCCAACCACCAGATAATGATGAGATTGGCATAGCAATCATTTCATCGGAGAAACCGAATTCGGTTAATTTGGTAACAACGGTATCTTTAGTTAAACCAACTTCACCATCTTGAAGAACGAAATCAACAACGGTAGTTTCAGCATCAGTACCATCAATATCGTGTTCAACATAAACGGTTTTACATTCTTCTTGGGTTGGGAAACCTTCAACTTGACCATTAGCAATAGCTCTCATTAAGGTAGATTTACCTGAACCATTTGGACCACATAAACCATATCTTCTGTTTCTCTTTAATCTAAATTGAGTTTTGTTCAATAAGATTTTAGCACCATAAGCTAAAGAGAACTCACAGTTACATAAGTCTTCACCTTCATCTTCTTCATCTTCGAAAGCTGGAGGTTCTGGAATGTTATCAATAGCTCTCTTTCTGAATTCTTCGATGATTTCTTTGGCTTCTTTTTCGTGTAAGAAAATAGTAGCGAAAGGTAAGATATTAGATAACCAAGCTTCTGGTTGAATATCTCTTTCATCAACTAAATCACCACCAATAGCAGCAATATAAGTTAAAGCTGGGTTGAATCTTTCAGCAACTTTTTGGTCTTTAGTTAATTCTTTGAAGATAGCTAAAGTGACTGGAATATCACCAGCAGTAGAAACTTCTGGGATAGCATCATTTTCACCAACAGCACCGACTCTTCTTAAAGTGTTTAAAGCTCTGTTGGTAACATCACGAGCTTCTGGATCAGCCATGGTTTGGAAATTAGCTTTTAAAGCTGGTAATAATTTATCCATGAATGGAGCAACAACTTGTGGATCATCGACTAATTTACACATGTTATCAACAATAACGGCAGCTTTACGTTTAATAGCGGTTTCACGTTCAGCTAAACCTCTAGATAATAATGGAGCCATGATAGATAAAGTAGCCATGGTAACTTCAGAAACGAAAGTAGTAGCACCTAAAACGTGAACAGTTTCTGGAACTTCAGTTGGTTTAGCAATACATTCAATTAATTTTGGAATGAATTTTTCGATATCTTTGTTATCAATGGTTTCAGTAGATTTAGTCATGGTAGAAGTGGCAGCATCTTTAACTTCTTTCTTAGTATCCCACATAGCTTCAGATAAGACTGGAATTAATTCAGGCATTCTTAAAGCAATTTGGTTTTTAGCAGTATCAACTAAAGCAGTGATAGATTGTAAAATAGCAACTTTTTCAGTCCATTTGTTGGTAGAAGTTAAGTTTTCTAAGAATTTAGGTAAAAGAACCTTGATAGAAGTTGGAGTAATAGCTTTAGAAATAGCTAATAAAGCAGAAGCAGCAGCAGCTTGAATATCTTTGTTTTTGTCACCAGCTTTAACGGCAACATCTTGAACTAAATCAACAATGAATGGTTCAACGGATGGACTCAAAGCATTAGCAGAAGCAATGTGAGTGTAAGCGTTTAAAGCAGTAACAGAAGCAGCAGCATCTTTTTTGTTGTTAATTTGAGCTTTTAAATCATTGAAAAATTCAATTGGAACATCGTGTTCAACAATTGATGAATTTAAGAATGATGCAATATTGGTAGCAGCTTCTTCTTTGTTATCAGCAACTTGTAATTTGCTTAATAACTCGGAAAGAACCTCAGTAGAATATTTGGATTCACTGGCAGCAGACATCTTTTACCTTTTTCCAATGTTATAAGAAGAAAAAAAAAAAAAAAGGAAAGAGAAAATTTTTTATATCTTCTGCCATCAAGGTGAAAAAAAAAAAATTTTATTAGACCTGCATATAAAGAAGGATGCCAAATTTCTTTTTAGCATTATTTGCTTTAGTAGTAAATAGAAATCTATAAAAAAGAAAATTAAAGAGAAATTATAATATGCTTAAAGATGATATTAATGATACAATTGAATCATTGATTATCATATTACTGTATTGTGGTTTTTATCCAATTGAAGATATGATAATTCTAAACGTGCGGTAAATTTCAGTATGAGATGAGGCATATGTTTATTTAGACAGTCTGAGAAATACTTAGTGGTACGTTATTTACCCGGAGTTCCAACGTTAGATGTTGTGCAAATTCAAGTAGTAAACAACCTTTTGTAATGTATTATTTGCATAGAATTAAGTATCTATATTGAAAAATATTTTTCCAAATGATAATTCAATGGCGTTCAATTGATGAAATTTTTTAAAAGAATGCCTCATATACTTCAATCCCAGCATTTTTTTGCAAAATCGGTCCTGTAGTGTAATGGCTATCACATCAGATTCTGATTCTGGGGATCTGGGTTCGATTCCCAGCTGGACCTTATGGAAACAGGCATAATTTAATTTTTTTTTACTTTTTTAGGAATTATTACTTAAAGTTTATTATCTTTCAACTAAAATCTCTATAAAATATTTGAATAGTTTATTAACTAATTCAACTATAGAGTAATGCTATTTACTTCATAAATCATAAAATCAAATTATTAGATAATTTGATCATTAGGATCATTTGGGTAACCTTCTGCATTAACAATGTTACCTTTATTCTTTTTACTTTTACCATCTATAATTTCATCTTCATCGTTACCGACGTAAGCGGCCTCATTGGCAGCACCACCTTTTGGAGCTTCTTTAACCCCTCTTCCAATAGCACCATTGGAACCTTCAGCTAAATTACCTGCTAATTCCATATTATCAGAATCTTTATCATTATTAGTGATCTGACCTACTATTTTATTTATATTTTCATTGGAATGAACTCTTTCTTGTGGTCCAAGATCATAACTATAATCTGGATGTGGCCTCATACTCTGACCTAACCAATAAACGGCCAAACAGAAAAAGAACAACATAACTATATAACCAACAAGTTTTCTTCTAGGTGTACTAAAAAAATTAGTTTGAACATGATCATACGGTGATGATTTCCTTGATTTTGCTGGCTTCATATAATAAGGTCTTGGTAATCCATTATTCTTGTAAGATCCTTGCATTATTTAAAGATCTTTTTATTCCAAGATCTATTGATGATTTTTTTTCGTTAGGCGTTTGTTGAATAACCTCTCAACTTTTTTGAGCCCCACACTCTATTGTAAAAGAAGTATTATCTTTGATCTAGAACAATAACCTAAAACGACTACTTATTTATTATGTCGTAAATTGTTATATAAATTAGGGGAAGTAACTATATACAAATCATATATAAAATTTTATGCGTCAAAATCATTCTTTGTTTTTTTAGAAACTTTGGCTGCAAATAAAGTCAAATAGTTTGGGTCTGTGGTTTTCATTTTTATTTCATTTTTTTTTGCTATAGTAAAAGTAAATTTCGTTTGAGAGCGATTATTCTTTTTGCAACCATTTGTGAAAACATAAAAGTCAACATTCTTTTGAAATGAAATTTACCATTTTAATCATTACATTACTATTTGGATTAGTAGCATCAACACCGCCAGCATGTTTTTTAAGTTGTATTAATGGAATGTCACATTTTTGTAAGGGACATAGTGATATTGGATGTCTTTGTGAAATCCAGGAACAAATAATTGGATGCTTAGTTGATATTTGTCCATATGGTACCTTTGAATCAGCGAGAGATCACTATTTTGGTACTTGCTTAGAACATGAGAAGCCAACAAATGGAAATTACCCTCCTGATTATTCTCCTATTTCATCAGAAAAGTCTAAACCTACTAGTAAACCTATTCCAAATAAAGATGGAAAACACAAACATCCTTCTGAGTCAGATTGTGATTCTGATGATGAGTATAATTCTGACTCCGATGATTATGATGTATGTGAATGGGAAGAAGAGGAAACTGTGGATTCAAATGGGAATGTAATCATCATTAGAAAACCAATTAATGTTCCAAATAAATACTTGCAACCTTCCATAGAACCGAAAAGAAGAATCTTAATTATCAAAAAACCCAAAAATGGATTAAAGAAAGAAAAGGTATTCTCCAAATCAATTGATTCTAAAAAGGATGGTACATTAAAAATTATCAAGCAATTGAAAAAGCCCATTAAAATGATTCCAGGTAACTAGTCTATTTAAATAGTTTTGTATGCGATTTCTTATCAATAAATATCTTAAAAACGCAATCTCTTGGTATACTAACTAAACCTAGTTCTCTTTTATGAATCTTGTGATCCTTTTTATCCTCGGCGTGTTCGTAGACATTTGATAACAATAAGTTACCAAAAGGATCAATAACAGTTAAAACCCCATCTAGAAGTCTAGAGTCCTTTAAATGAACTTTTAATTGACTACCTATTAATTTTTCAGGTTCCATTAAATAGATTTTGTAAGTTTTAGTCGCAATTGAAAAATTAATAAAATTGAGAATATGTGTTACCCGGAGTGCAAATATCAAGTATAAATTGAAAATATTTTCCCATCATTTTAAAATTCTTTAACATCAATCGCAGATTCATCCTCTACAAAAAGTCGGTTAAGTACTTGTTATTAATCGATGGAGGCTCACAAGTGGATATAAGTGTAGATTAACCTTCTGGGAGAACGTTACTGGGCACCCGGTGTTGACATTAAGTAATGGAATATTGGGAATCAGTTGTGTCTAAATTTGACTCTTTACTCTTAACACTCTATTATTGACCCTATTTTTTTTTTTTTTAAGTTTTAAAAGGGTTTTCAATGCTTCTTTGTTTGTAAAAATTATCTTGCACTTTAATAAACTTTTATGAGCTATTAAATTTAAATATATTGAGCATCGCTTATAAGATAGTGAGATTTTGAGAATTTGATTTATGGATGATGAAGTTAGGAATAATGAACTAGGTTCGATTTATAAAGAGTATGAACTGTTCTTTGCACCAAATTGGGAACTTTGTATTATCCCCAAACACACATCTCTTTTAAATCACTTAGACGACGATATATTAAACAAATCAAATAAAAGAAAGCAAAGCCATATTAAAGTCACAACTAAAAATAATCGTACTATGAAAATATCTGTTGACCTTCAAGGTTGGTTCGTATTAGATGACAAAAACTATTATGAGACTTTCGAGATGTTAATGATGACCTTGTCGCCTATTTTTCGTCAAGAATTTGGTAATAGATTAAGTGATAAATTGGCTAATTTGACCCAAGATAATGAAAGTTTATGAAAATTTTTGGAAATAAATTCGTATATATTTAAAAGATTTTATACTTTATTAAAAGTCAAAAAACTATTTACAGATTACTTTTTTTGTCTTTCTCTACTTAAAAATGCTTCAACATCACCAACATCATATTTACTGTTTCTGATATAGAATTGTTTTCTTCTAGACATGTATTTCTTAGGTTTGTATAAGACTTCAATATTTCTTATACTTGGGTTAAATAAAGGGATTCTTACTTCTACTCCTAATTTATTAATTTTATTTCTGATTAAAATATTCGTTCCGACGTTATTAACTGCTCTTTTGATTGCAAGAACTTGACCCACAACATTACTTCTATCTAAGTATGTAACTTTAATTATATCCCCAGCACGGACACCAGTGCTATGATCCACTAAAGCTCTTCTTTTACCTGTAGGATCATATTTTTCCAATAATTGTTTGTGAAGATAAGACATTACACTTTGACCATTTCTAATTTGTGGTAATGGTTGGAAAACAGTTGGTTTATCTATATGTTGTTAGTAAAATGAATAATGGAAAATCTTAATTTTGTTTATCAAAAAAAAAATCTTTACATACCTGCTTTTGATGATGTATATCTTATACCTTTCAAGAGACCCTTGATTGGTAAGGCAAGTTGACTCTTAAAACTATTGAACATGATAATTAAATTTTCAAAGTATTCAAATTTTAAAGTATTTTTCAAATGTTGATGCGATCATGGCGCGGGCAGAGTTTTACTACGATAGAAGCACTTCTCAGTACGTGAAATATGCATTAATGAACTAATATACAAAAGATTATTAAACTACTTAAAATCTTGGTCTTCTCTTTCTTGCAGTAAATTTGGAATCCAATGCAACTTTTCTTCCTCTTCTTCTCATTGTTTCTTTCTTTCTATTGATGAAATCTTTCTTGGATTCTAATTTCTTTAACATTTTTCTGTTCATTTTACGCTTAGTTTCTGGAGCATCCATTTCTGCACCTTCAATATTAACAGTTCTTTCTGATAAACCTGCAGTCAAAACTAAATAGAATTTCTTGTTCCTCTTGGATTCTGGATTATCAATGATTAAACCACCACCAAAACCTGATACTTTAGCAGCATCTAAAATTGATTTAGTTTGAGTATCATCTTTAGGATAAAATTGAGCTACAAATTTACCACCACGTCTTAATGATGCATATAATGTATTAAAAAAAGTCAATAATCTCTTTTTTGGGTCAACATTGGCACTATCAGCATTACATAACCATTGAATTGCAGAAATTGAAATTGCTGCATCAAATGTACCAGCTCTAAAAGGCACACCATTACCTAAATCACTTAAAAACAAATCACCTTCAACTTCTCTATCTAAAGCGTTTGCCAACATATTATGTGAAATGTCCATACCAATCCAATTATATCCCTCTTCAGATAAAATTTCTCCTGACAACCCAGATCCACAACCAAGATCTAAAATGAGATGAGGTTCATCAGTATTCAAATTCAAGAGATCCAAAGCTCTAAGTGTCATTTGCGCTTGAATATGTTGAACACGTGTGGATGAAGTATATTTGAATGACTCCAGATCATTATAAAAAACCTCTGGTGGGGCTAATTCTTCAGGTCTAGACATCTTCTTGTTTAAGTATTAACTGATGAAATATTTTTTTTTCCCTTTCTAAATGCGAAGAGATCAATTGACTGCAAAATAAAACAGAAAAAAAAGAAAATTAAAGAAACCACTAAACCATATAGAAGTATACAAAAATATATAGCTTTTTAATCTATCCACTCTAAAAAAATAAATATAGCGTACATATAATACTAGGACCCGAAATAAACCCAAACCAACAAATCACATTACCCAAAACTTTTTTATCTTTCATAAATTTAGTATTACTAAACATCATTAAAGGAATTTGTGATAATTGAAACAATAATAAATAACCTCTTAAAACTCTAAATATACTGAACATGACCAATTCATGAATTAAACTAGATAGCACAAAAGTGAATAAAGATGCCTGAATCTTATTCAATTTTATAGCACTTATGGAAGAATGGTAAACATGTCTTAATAAAAATTTATGAACTGGTCTATTCCAAATTCTAGCAAACTCACCCCAATCAGTACAACTCCACCAAGGACCATAAAAATCTCTATCAGCAAAAAAACTTAATTCAGCGATAACATTTAATATAAATTCCCAAATTATGAAAAAAGTGAAAAGATATTCTAATAAAAAGAATGGAATCATATCCATCAAGACCAAGAAATATTGAATTGATTTCTCTTTTAATGGTAAATGTTTTGCTTGGAAAGCTTTCAATACTAATGGATATAACCCATTTTGGGCTACTATAATCATAAGAAAAAATATCCCAAAAACCCCAAGAACTTTTTCAAAAACATACCATTTTCTTATCCTTTCAGTACGTGGGAAATTCAAAGTATATACCAATGTTGGGAACATTGTATATTCAAAATAGTTTAATAATGTTATATTTTTAGGAAATTCTACTTTTTTTCTGTTTGGTAAAGGAGGTATTACATTAGGATCATCATATAAAGAATTATAACTAGCTTGATGATCTAATTCAAATGAACAGAATTCTATACTATTTCCCAATATTCTTCTAAATTTTTCTACATCGGTACCTTCTGGGATGTTAGGATTCTCAGGGTTAACCCTTTTTAAATATGTTTTAGAAAATTCCAATTCTTCTTTTATTTTCCATAAATATCCATTATAAAAAGCATATGAATGCATCTTCATCAATAAGACCAAACTATGCAAAAGTAAAAACACTCTTCCTATCCAAGGATATTTCATCCAATGTTCAGATGCAAAAATGAGCCAAAAGAAAAGAAAAAATAATTCATAAAAACTTTGTAATAACCATCCAATACTTCTCCAATTAATTATAGATTTAGCACATAATATTTGAATACCAAATGCCACATAAGTTGTTAAATACATTACAAGATCAGTCATTGCAATTTTGAAAAGATCTTTTTTCAAGATTTGTACTACTGGTGATTCATAAAATAAATCTTGATTTTCAAGGTATGCATGAATTATATTATTTAGCATAAGAAATGCAGTTGATGACCAAAATAAAACGTAAATACCAAAAAATTGTGATTTTTTAAAATATTCAGCATCGAATATAGTAGTCAGAGCTTCGAAAAATTGAATATCCCCAAATTGTGATCTATAAGTTGACTTTGAAGGTTTATCTTGCATTAATTTACCTTCATCTTTGTTAGATTCATTATTGGAATTTTTGTTTGATTTTCTCAATCTCAAAGAATTATAGTTCTTATCAATATCATTGATAATCTTTTCAACCTCATGAACTTTCAAATCATAAGGTAATTTATCATCAGAATTGATAGGTTCAGTGGCCTCTTTGATTTGTTTAACTTTTTCTATCGTCTCTTCATCAGAGGAAGAATCTTTAAAATCATTTGAAAAAATCAAGGAATTTCTTTTACCGCTATTTCTATTGCTAATTACGGATAAATTTTGATTAGTTGAAGACCGCTGCATTGAAATCTTAGAAGTTTTTTAAGAAATTTCTAATTGATTTCTAATTGATTTTTAATTGATTTTTAATTGATTTGAATAGATAACAATTATTGTAAAGTATCGTAAAATGAAAAGTTTCAGGAAAAAGAAACTCGTTTCAATAGAATTGATTCGGAGTTGCTCTTTAATTGTTAAGAAAATTAGGAGCGAAAACTATAATTTAAACCAGGAAAAAATTCACCACAAATACAAAAATAAGTTAAAATATAATTAAAATAGAAGAAATTATTTTAAAGTTTAATAATATCTATTGCTTATATTATTTTAACTATTTACAAGAATAAATGAATTGAAGAAAAATATTTTAATTTTGAGGGATAGTCCTTTATTAAATAAATAAATCATTTAATAGGATTCTTCGGAATCTATCTTTTGTGAGGCTGTGAACTTCTTGTCTTTCTGTATACAAAGTTGCCTGGTTTATTTATAAACCCTTTCAAAAGGCCTTGTATCGCTAAAACAAGAAGTCCAAACGGAATTAACTACTTTTTCTGCTTCATCTTTATCTTTACAATGAGGATTAGCACTAACTGAAAGAACAGCTCTTCTTTTTATACAAGATTGAAATTTCTTACTAAAATCTGCTAAGCCTGTTTTTTTAATTTCATTAAATATTCTACATTCACCACTTAACATGGAAGCTCTAATTTCAGTACAGGCATGATGTTTTAAATTTGTGAGGTCGACTTTAAATTTTAAATGATCATAAGCATGAACTAATTCGTGAGTTAATATATCTTCTAATTGCCATTTATCTCTTATCCAATTAGAACATAATAAAATTCCTAATTCAGGATGAAATCCACCACCTTTTAAATCATCACACATATCACATGTTATATTAGTAGTATTAAGATTCCCTCCTAATTGTTTTACATGATCCATCATAAATATAACAGAAGGTGAATATTTTAATACCCAATCTCTATCTTTCCAACAACTATCACATTGTTGAGGTAAATTTTTGGCTCTATAATCTATTTCAAATTGAGTTTTTTCTTCTTCCGAGAGTCCTAATCCAGTTCTATATTGGAGGCTTCTTCTCCACCATTCAAACCCTTGGAGTCTATCTTGAGACGATACTTTGTCTTTATCCATTTGTTAACTACTATGAAAAATTTAAAATTTACAGTGCGTGCGACTTTTCACTCATCACATCACTAAATTTTTTTGTTTAATATAAGAGAAAATCATGGTTTCTAATATATGGGTTGCCGCCGCTGATAACCAAATCAAAGTAGTAGAGGATTATATTAACTCTGGTAACTTTACACCAAATTCTAAAGATCCTAATGGCTACACCCCCATGCATGCAGCTGCATCTTATGGGCATATTGATTTATTACGAATTCTCATAAACCATGAAGGAAATATAAATATTCAAGATAACGAAGGTGATACTCCTTTACATCATTGTGAGGACATTCAAACAGTTACTACTTTGATAGAAGATTTCAAAGCAGATTGGAAATTAAAAAATAATGAAGGTTTAACTCCTCTACAATACATGATTGAAGAAGATGAATTTCCTGATATTATTCAATATTTGAAAACTTTATCTTATGGTATTGAAGACCAAACTGTTCCAGAAACTGAAACAAATGATATGATCAATACATTACCTTCTCCTGGTAATGTTGACGGTCATGATATCAGATATTCTTTAGAAAATGAACAAATAGATAACGAGGTTAGTGAAGATAGACGTAAGCAAATTGAAGCTATTATCCATGGTGATAATCCAGAAGAAGCTTTAAGAGAACTTGTTACAAAAGCTGTTCATGAAGGTATGGAACAGTATCGTAAAGAAGATGCTTCAGGTAAGAGAAGAAAAGATTAATTATATTTTCCTTTTTTTTTTTTACCTATTTATGTTTTTCACAAAAATTATAGAACAACTTGTATAATATTAAATAAGAAATTGATTAGATTTCTCTCCACATTTTTCTCAAATTTGAAAAATTGGTGCCGCTCATTTTTTGCGAGTAATCGTCGAACTTTCCTTAATTTTCTCGCTGAATAATTTATTCATTTTTTTATCTTAATCAAAAGACTTTGAACAATGTTTAAATTGATTTTATCCATTGCTTTATTCTTAAGTGCTGTTACTGCAGATGCAGTTGATGTTGATGCTCCTACTCCAGTTAAGAAATTCACTCAATATACTTTAGAAGAATTGAATTCAATGAGTATTTTCCAAAGAATGAGAGTTAGTGATTGGACATTAGAATTAGTAACCTTAGCATTTACCGTTGCTTTCATTATTTGTTTCAAGATTGGTGATATCTATAATCATTCATTAATTACAAAATTCTTAGGTGGTATCAAAGAAACTATGGAATCAAATTTTTATCAATTTGGTACTTCAAAAGATTCTTTATATATTAAAGATTCTTCTGAAAATTATTCTTCATATGCAACTGGTAGAGCTAATATTGCTAAAGTTCATTTTGATTTCAAATTAAGACCAAGACATAATATTTTTGTTTGGCTTTTAGAAGGTGTCATGTCATTTTTCACTGAAGCAGTTCAAAAACCAATTGATAAAGTTGATATTGTTATTACTCCATCTGTATCTTATGATAATTTCATTGTTGGTATTGTTTCAAAATTAGGTATGAATTCTTATAGAAAATTCAACTATTTCTTATCTTTAACCAAGACTCAAGATTCAACTAAAATCCCTGAATCTTTTGTTTTCATGAGTGAAGGTAATGAGTTTCAAGAAAAAATCTTAACTAATGAATTATCTGATTCATTAACTTTAGGTTCTGCAAGTTATATTAGATACATTTCATTTACTGATCAACCAACTGAAAGACCTGAACAAATTGAAGGATTTGCTCCATTCCGTAGAGTTATCGTTTCACTTAAATTATCCTCATCAAAAGATGATGTTGAACAAATTTCCAATACTTTAAATGCTATTTTCAATGTAATTGATGATTTAGCTTCTAAAAAGATTTCTTTCAAACCAGAATCTTTAAAGAAAGTTGTTAAAACTAGAGAAATCGAATTAGCTAAAGTTGTCAAAGCTCAAGAATTAGTCAAACAAGAAGAAGAAGCTGAAGAAAAAGCTAAATTAGAAAGAGAAAAAAGAGACAGTTTAAGAAACTTGTCTCAAGAACAACAAATGAAACTCGAAAAGAAAGAATTGGAAAAAAGACAAAGAAAAGCTGCTAAGAAACAAAGAGTAAGAATGTAAAATAAAGATATTTAAATTTATTTATCTCATTTAAGTTAACTTTCTATTGTTTTTTATTTTATTTCTTTCTAAAATCTCTTTTTAAAAAACCATAAGGACTTTATAAATACAAGTTTGCCAATTTTTGTTTTTTTAAAATAAAAAGAACAATATTGGCTTTAAATATATTATACATTAATAAAATTACATTTTTCCTGTAAGCTTCCAACCTCTACCAACAGGAGTATTGAATACTTCAATGATACCAGCGCCTAAACAATCTGCTAAGACCCAAAATAATTCGAACCCATAGAATGGTTTCCTGAAATTAGTCATTTTACTTTGACCAGTTAAATCATTACCTTCCCATTTATTGAATAAATCTTCTTCTAATAACTCTTTAAATTTGGATTTTCCAAGTGCCTTAACGATCCAAGATCTACCAGAATTTATAAGTTTTAAATAAGTACCACAATTTGGGAAAGATAAAGCATAATGATTCTCAATTTCATTCATATAATTAGAAGTTAAGGTTATATACCCAAAAGATACTAAAGAAGATAATTCTATATCTGAAAACCCATTGCTTGATGTTAAAAAAAGACAAGTGGGGTTATTTTGAATAAATTCTTTAAATCTAATTAAAGTATCTACCAGTTTTATTTGAGATTGAGATTTGAATGATTCAATTAGATTATCAATATGACTCAAATAATGCTGGGACTTTACAATAACTTCTACATTCTCATAGCCGTAGGTGATCTTATCTCTCTGAGGCTTATTATGAACTGTTTGAATTATTGGGGATGCATTACTAATAACGAATTTTCTTGTTTGACCATTTCTTATGGAAAGTTCTATAATTTTATCTACAAAAGTATTACCCTCTTGTTGATAAATAGAATAAAGTTGATTTGTTGTAACTAATCCTTTGGGTATTTGATTGGTTCTATATTTCATAATTTCAGCTTTAACATTCATAGATAATCCTTTCAATGAGAATACTAAATCTTCCATAGATCTGCCTTTAATTTCTTCATTCTCGTAATACTTTTTATGAAGTGTGGAAGATTCTGACCATTGATTATCAACAATAGTATCTATTGCAGTTATTATATCATGTTTCTTGGATAACAGATAATCTAGTTCAACATTATAATCATCTACAGATAACCTTTCTTGTGATTTCAATTCCGGTTTCTTTTCTTTCTTTAAGTTTTGTTTATATTTTGCTTGAGACGGTAAGATACTCTTGAGTGAAGGTTTCTTCTTTGGAGAAGTCAGTTTTCCTACTGTAGATGTCTTCGCTGCACTATATCTTAAGTTTGATGGCATTATTTAAATTTATATAATATTCGCGAGTTTTATATTTAATCTATTTACAATAATATTAAGAAAGTAAATTATTCTTGAATTGAAAGAAATGTCTTGATTTCTTTCTTTTCAGGAGTGTTTATGAATAAATTATATTCACCAATTTGTTTGACGGAATCAATATTTGAAGAACCTTCTGCAATTCTTAAACTAGATTCAGGAATCTCTAAACCAGATACATTATATAAAATTTGAGAAAGGTAAGTTTTCGTTAAAGGTAATTTTATTTCTTCATTTAAAGTTATAGTATTATTGACAGGTACTAATTCTCTTACATCAGAAGCTGAAAAAGTGATATTTTCTAAATCGATTTCTAAAGTAGATGATGGTTTTCTTTGTTTAGATGAGTTACTTCTCATTGTATTAAATAATGATGATAATTCATCTAAAGACATAGTACCAGTATTTGATACCACTGGTTGTTTCTTGACTTCTTCTTTAGGTTTTTCAGCTTTTTGTTTAGGTTTATTGATAATATCACGTTTTTCTTTTTCAACAACAGGGATTCTTGGACCATCGTTAAGGTAACAGGCACCATTATTTACATGCAATTTGGATCTCATATATGAAGGTTTCACTCTCACTATTTCCCCAGCTTTCCCCAACGATGGGAAATTTTTCAATAATTGAACTGGGATTTTCTCAGGTAATCTATGTTTTGATTTACTTGCATTTCTTACAAATGTTTTAGCAATAAAGCTAGAGGAATGAAACATTATTTTCGAGTTAAATCGATGAAATTTTTAACCATTCTCAATTTTTTTTCTTTCTCACTTTTCTCAAAATTTTTCAGTCCGGTACACAGAGATAGTTTAGAGATATTAAGATTATCTCATCTCATTAGATAGCTTTATGTCAGATAAACTTTGCTTTGTGTGTTTGTCACAAGATTTTAAGTATACATGTCCAGCATGTGGCATGAAAACATGTTCTTTGGAATGTAGTAAAAGACATAAGAAGCAAACCCAATGTTCTGGACAAGTGGATCAATCAAAATTTATATCTAAGAAAGACTTATCTGGTACCCCAATACATATAAATAGAGATTATAATTTTTTAATGAAAATGGGTAGAGATATTCAAGTTGGTAAAACAGACATAAAGAGTAATGCCAAAAATATATTTAAAAGAGGTAATAATGCCAATTATAATAAAAATAAAAGAATAAAAATGGATCCAAGTAATCAGTCAGATAATAGGATGTCAGTGATTGAAGCTACATTTCCTAATAATCCAACTTGTAATATCAAAAGAATGAATACTATAGTGATATCATTACCAGATGGAATGGGAAGAGCTGTGTCTAATAAAACAGGGTATGATAAGAAACTGCAAACGTTTACTTGGACAATTCAATGGATACTATTAGATGAAGATTCAACTGTTATAAAAGATTTCATCAGTTATAGAATAAATGAAGATGCAAAACTCGTGGATGCATTACCAATGAATATAATTTCAAATCATATAGAAAATTTGGATAAAAATGATTTAAAGTTTTATTTGAAGAATGTAATACCAAATAAAAATCCTTATAAGATAGCATTGGACTCGAAAGCTAAGTTATGCGAAGTTTTAAAAGATACCATAGTTATAGAGTATCCTACAATTTTTGTATCTAAACAGAAACTAGAAGCGTTAGATCTAAATTTAGCCTATAAATTAAACGATGAATCAAGTTCATCATCAGATAGTTCCAATTCTAGCTCTTCTGAAAGTTCCGACTCCAATTCAGATTCAAGTTCCGATTCAGGATCCGAAGATGAAGAAAAAGAAGAAGAAGAAGAAGAAGAAGAAGAAGAAGAAGAAGATTCCTCGGTATCTGATAATGCTCCCGAAGAGAATTCATCCAAATCCGCATTTACATAGACTTTTATAGTTACATATATTAATACTAGCATTTATAATCGCGATGCGATAATATATTTTTAATTAGTGTAGGAATGTCATCAGTATTTAAGAAGGTAAATGATAACGAAAGGAATACTAATGCCACATTATATGTAGGTAATCTAGATCCCCAAGTGACAGAAGTTCTAGTTTATGAATTATTTATACAATTTGGACCAATAAGATCAATCAATTTACCTAAAGATAGAGTGTTGAAAACTCATCAAGGTTATGGGTTTATAGAATTCAAATCGCAAAAGGATGCAGAATATAGCTCAGAAGTTTTGAAAGGAATACGATTGTATGGTAAAAGTTTGAGAATAAGGCCTATAGAGACATCCAAAACATCTTCGAATAAAAACATTGGAAGTACAAATAATCAAACAAGTGTTAGTCATGTAGATGTAGGTGCAAAGATATTCATAAAGAATTTAAATCCATTAATTGATGAAAATTATTTAAAATCAATTTTCTCATCATTTGGAACTATAATATCACAACCTACTATAGTTAGAGATCAAGAAACTGGTGAATCAAAAGGCCATGGGTTTGTAACATTTGATGATTTCTCTAGTAGTGATAAAGCAATTGCAAGTATGAATGATAAATTATTAATGAATTCTAAAGTTTCAATAACCTATGCATATAAAGAAGGAACAAGGTATAAGGAAAGACATGGTGATAAAGTTGAAAGGTTATTGGCAGAAAATGCAAAAATAAATCAAGTTATTCAACCAAATAAGAAAAAGCATAAAAAGTAAGAATGGAGACAGATCACGTGAGATAAATTAATATCTAATCTTTACACTCAGAATTTCCCACTTTTCCAAGTATTGAAGAATTCGAAATGTCTTTACCATCCCAACATAAAGTAGTCTATCTTGAAGGTAACAGTGAAACATATGAAGTCATCAAGTCGGGGGACTTTGCTACTCCTAGAATTGAGTCATCAAATGATATAATTATCAAAAACTTTTATACTGGAGTTAATTTTATTGAAGGTTACTTTAGAAAGGGATATTACCCTTGTGAGTTCCCTTATATTATGGGTAGAGAAGCAATTGGTGAAGTTGTTAGTGTTGGGTCGAATGTCAAGAAATATTCCGCTGGTGATAAAGTTCTCTACCTTAGTACAGGAACTTTTGCCGAATTTACCAGAATTAAAGAGGAACATGTTGCAATCAGAAAAGTTGATAATGGATTAACTGATAAGGATTATCAACATTATATTTCGTTACTCTTGGTTGGCCTTACAGCATATACTCTTGCAGAGGAATCATATGAGGCAAAAAAGGGTGATTATATTCTTGTTTGGGCAGCAGCTGGTGGTGTTGGTAGACTCTTGACCCAAATTTTAAGTCATAAAGGAGCAAATGTCATTGGATTAGCCTCATCCAAGGAAAAATTAGAATACGTTAAACAATTAGGTGCAAAATATACTATCAATTATAAAGAGGAAGATGTTGTTGCCAAGGTTAAAGAAATAACCAATGGTGAAGGTGTTAATTGTTCTTATGATAGTATTGGTAATAGTACTTGGAGTACATCTTTATCATCAATGGCACCTTGTGGTACATTGGTTAGTTATGGTAACACTACTGGTAAAGTTGAACCAATCAGTATTTATTCTTTAACCAATAATATCAAGACTTTAAGACCTACTCTTTTCCCATATATCCGTAAACAGGAGAGATTTGATTATTATTTTGATAAGTTATATGGTGATTTTAAAAATGGTTCTATCATTAATTCTGATCCAATAGTTCGTAATTTAGAAGATTATATTGAAGTCGTTAAAGAATTAGAATCAGGTAAAACAGTTGGTAAATTTATATTGAAATTATAAAAAAAAAAATAATTTTACTTAAAGTCTTGGTCTAGAATTTTCAAATCTAATTAAATCTTCAGGTGTTGCAACACCATATACAAAGGTTCCTTCATCATTAGTTATTATAGCAAAATATATACCACTATTAAAAAAGGATGCTAATTCCTCTAAAGGAGTCCATGGTGTTAAAATATCGAATTTTTTACCTTTCCCTTTAAGTGTAGGTTTCTTTATTGTAGTATTTAATCTTGTTTGTTCATTACTACTATTATCTTGATTTGAAATTTCCTTTTCATAAAGTTCTCTAGCTTTTTGGTTAAACCAAATCATATAGTTTTTAACAACAGGTTTGAGGAAATTATCTTTAAATTTGTTAGGATTATTTCTTAATTCTTCAACATTTAATACCCCTAATAATTTCTTATTAGATTGATGAATAACAGGTAAGTAAGTGAATTCATGTTCAAATGCAATTTCTATAGCTACCGATAAATGAGTTGTCGGATTAATCGATATAGCAGGTTTTATATCCAAGTCCTCTACAGTAGCTCCCCTATAATCCCTTATATGAAATAAGACAGGTTTCAGTGTAGATGAAGTCATATGATAAGAGATAATAAGTAATAGAATGAGAAAATGAATTATTCAAATTGCGCTTGTAATTCAATATGGTATATACACGAAATAAATAGATTAAATTAATAAATTATGAAGATTAAAGTTTTTCATTCTTATTGCTGCAAATTTCTTAAGCAGCTTCCGCCGTTTGTGAAGAAGCTGGTTGATGGAATTGACCACCATCATTAACATCACCTTCTTCGTCTACAATTTTAGTCCATACCTCTTCATCGTTACCCAAATCCAAGTATCCAATTCTCATTGTAGCTAATAAGTTTTGAGCCGCTGTCAGGTGCCCATAAACACCCCCAAAGAATGCTTTTGTTGCATCTTTACCATGTGAAGCTTTTAGTAGAGGTAAACCTCCAGGATGTTGATCCATAAATGGAGTGACATCATGAATAATGTTTTGAATCACAATATAAATTCGATCTTTATGAGCAGTTGTACTTATTAACCTTTTAAATTCAAATGGTGTAATTAAAGGTAATTTGGATATTGGAGTCCCCCAATTAAGTCTTGATTTGAGCCTATTCAATACAATTTGACGTTGTTGTATTCTTAATTGAGTTATTAAATCTTTTGGTGTCAGGCTCAAATCATCAATTAAATACAATTTGGATAAAGTATACAATACCCATTTAGTTGGATCAAATGATAAAATTGAAGAATCATTTCTATAATCATGAGGAAATTCATGATGAAAGTTTTGCTTGGCTTGTCCATATGTTAAAATAGATATGAATGGATTATTACAATTAATGGATGAATTCTTATCATTGAAAGGTTGTGTAGGAATGGTTATTTTAATTTGACCAAAATGACATATTGATTCAGTGCTTAACATACATTGTTGACATAAAAACATCCTAAAAATCCCTGGATAAATAACACCATTAATAATTGTATCATCACAAAAATAAACAGTTATCAAAGTTGGAATAATTATAGTAGTTATTATAAAGTATTTGAAATAATGTTCATCTTGTTCTAAAATCAATCGATTTATAAGATTCTTGTAATCTTTTCTTTTTAAATCAGTTTCATCATATTCAAGATCATTAAAATCATTGATTTCATTATCTATATCGATTTCTTTTGGAAATTCATTTTCCATAAATTGATTCTGGAATGACATTAACTTTGGCTTTTTAATTAACCAACCAAAATGTGACCAATAAAATCCCCTCTTGATCAGATAAGGATCTTTTTCAGTGTCATCAGTAAATTTATGATGCGCTCTATGTAAAGAAGCCCACCATTTAATTGAACCTAAACCAATACTACTCCCAAATACAGCAAAGAAATACCTTAAAGTACTAAAATTAGTTGTGAATGCATTATGTGTAAAGAATTTATGATATCCGCAACTGAATGACAATAAAGTAATATTAAAATAAAAGACTGAAAACCAAAATGTTGAATTATTTTGTGGTAAGATAGATTCAGAATAATAAATTAAATATATGATGCAAATGAAAGGCAATAAAATAACTGTTAAAGTATTCTTATAATTAACTCTTGTAAGAAAATCTCTCTTTCTTTTTTGCATCTCATTAATTTTATAGTTTCTAAGATTTGAATGCGTTAGGTTGGGGTTAGCATCATTGACAACTTTCCTTTTTCTTATCTTATATTTAGCCCTTTCATTTTCTCGAGAGTTATTTAAAACATTACCTTGATCACCTTTCTCCTTAATTCCTTCCATAATTATCTAGGAGTTAAGGATTTTAGTGGTGTAGTTATGGTAACCAAAGCTCAGCTTTTAAGATAATTAACACAGAAACTGAACGACATTCGCGCGACAAGAAAATACGACTTGAAGATGTCAAATTGTATTTTTTTTTCAAAGGCTTCTTTCACGTATTTTTCGCACAACATAATTTTAAAACTTATTGAACAATCAAAATAAGTTTAACATTCATTAAAATATGAATACTATACCTCATCAATCTATGCATCCAGGTGTGGCAGCTGGAAACTATGGTAGACAGGAAGTACCTACTAAGCCAAGGGCCAATCCAACCGCAGCACCAAATATATCTTATAGACCTAGTGACTTAACCATCCCACCCAAATTATATGATAAAGTACCAAATTTAGAATTATATAAACAATTAATAGAAGCAGAACGTAATGTTGATTTGTTTTCTACAAGAAAGGAGTTAGACTTCCATTTCTTGCACGCAAAATCAATGCATCCAAATAATTTTAAGAAAGAAACTGGGATTTTAAGAGTTTTCATATATAATACTTGTGAAAATCAACCTTGGCAAAAACAATTATTACAACAACAACAACAACTTAAACCTGAAGATGTTGAAGCAGAATCAACTTGGACTTTGAGGGTTGAAGGAAGGTTTTTAAATGATGATGGATCCAATAATGATAAAGAATCAGATTATAAATTTAGTTCATTATTATCAGGTTTATCAGTTGATTTAATACCAAATGAAAATTATTCAAATTTAATTGAAAGTAAAACTAATGTAATAGAATGGAGAGATGGATCTATTCCTGAACAACCATATAAATCAAATCAAAGTATATTTGATGGAATGGATATAAAAAGACGTGGTATTTTTAATTTAAATTGTAAAATTGCAATTCTTGTTAAAGATCAATCATCTAAATTAAAAGTTAGTGAAAAAATGAGTAGATTTATTGGTAAAGAAGAATCAAATCAACAAGAATTAATTTATATTATATGGCAATATGTTTTATACAAAGATTTAATTATTAAACAAGAAAAGATTAATAAAGTTGAAGCTATAACAACTACTACACCAGGATTTAATGATCCTAATCATAATATTAATACAGATAATGAAAATGATTTGACTATTGTTAAATGTGATGAAATATTAGAAGATTTATTAGGAGCTAATCAATTCAAATTCAGTGAATTATATAAATTAGTTCAAGTTCATTTCAAACCAAGAGAACCAATTATTATTGATTATGAAATTCATACAACAAGATCTACTACTTTGGGTGATGTTGTATTGGATATTCCAGTTGAATTACCACTTGAACTCTCAAAATTACAAAAAGATGTTAGTGAAGAAAACAAAAAGATCTTCTCTAACTCTACTCAATCTTTAGGAAATATTAGTGAATTAAATTCAAAGATTGGTTTAGGAATAAGTGCTTTATCAAATTTAAATTTAAAACATCAATTTTATAAAGAATTAAATGAAAATCCAGTTGAATTTATTAAAAATTGGGTTCAAACTCAACTGGAAACTCTTAAATCTTTAAAGAGTGATGAAAATTATGATGAGGAAGTTGTTAGAAGAGCAAAATATTTTGAAGATAATGAAGATTTATTGAAAGAAAAAATTGATCTTTTGTTAGGATCAACAAAATTTTAAGAATTAAATTTTTTTTTCTATTTGTAGTTTATAGCTCTGTACCAATAAATGAATATTAAAATTTAGATTTATTCCCGAGGAAATCAATTTAAGATAATTATCTTTATTATTAAACTTGTTGCAGATAAAATCTCGCTATTTGAACATTTTTTTTATAGGTGAGACAATGACAAAAGATATTGTTATAGTGGGAGCCGGTGTTATAGGTCTTACTACTGGATGGGTATTGGCACACAAAGGATATAAAGTGACCATTCTAGCATCACACTTCCCTTCTGATGGGTTAGATTCTAATTATACCTCTGCTTGGGCTGGAGCTCACTTTCGTCCATTTCCTAGTAGATCTGATTCAGATAAAAGAGAAGTAGAAATGAATAGAAAAACATTAAATTTCTTTAAAAAAATTAGTACAGAAGAGCCTAATAGTTCAATAAAGTTCGTTGAAGGGATTGAATACTTCGAAGCTCCAGATGAATTTTATTCGAAAATTGGTGAAGGATATTCCGAAGGTATTGAAAATTTCCAAGTATTATCTCAAGATGAATTACCTGAAGGAGCTATTTTAGGAGTAAAATATACTGCTTGGGTTTTAAATTCACCACACTATTTGGAATTCTTAGAGAATAAATTAAATTTTAAATATGGGGTTAAATTTATAAATAGAAAAGTTGAATCTTTACAACAAGTTTCTACAAAATTTCCAAATTCAATATTAATCAACGCCACAGGTCTAGGTCTTCAATTTAATGGAGGCTACGATGATTTGTCATACAAAATAAGAGGTCAAACATTATTAGTTCGTACTCCGCAAAATTGTCCTTATCTTGAAAAGACAATCACTCATCAATCAAGGGAAGGATTATGGACATTTGTTATCCCTAGACCTTTAGATGGTGGTGTAATATTAGGAGGAACAAAGCAGCTCCATGATGATTTGGTTACACCAAGGGAAGAGGATACCAACTCATTAATTGAAAGGGGAAGAAAATTGTATCCAGAGTTATTTATAAATGGGGAACTTGATGTCAAAAGAGTAAATGTTGGATTTCGTCCAGCCAGAAAAACAGGATCTAGAGTTGAACTAGAGAAAGTAAATGGTATAAATATTATTCATGCATACGGTGCAGGTGGTATGGGATTTGAATTATCTTACGGTATGGCAGAAAAAGTTTCAAAATTAGTGGATTCAGTTATTCAAACAAGTAAGCTTTAATTTTATTATAATCTATTTGAATTTATGAAGTTTCTATTATTAAAAGTTGCATATCATGTTGAAGTTTCTTTCATTCGAGTGTATCTCCGAATCTAATTAAAATCAAAGTACATGCAAAACCACACCATAACACTAAAGCGGATATAGTGCTTGACCATCCAATTCCTATATTATGGACTTGAACTAAAACAGTAGCTGAAGCAATTGCAGCTGCTATAAATCTTGTAACATAATTTGAAGCTACTGCATCGTTTCTTAGATCGACACAATATGAATTCAAACTTGGGAAACAAATGGTTTGTGACACTCCAGATAGAAACATTGCCACTATTGGTAGAGTCATTCCACCTTTCTTATAATACAAAGACCATCCATATATTAAGATTGTGGAAGGAAGTCCTAATCCATAAGCAATAGTTAAAGATCTCAATCGGTCTTCAGGGATTCTCTTCCCTTCCCTCTTCGCTATGTATTTTTTCAATACGTGATCTGCCCAACGACCACCAATAAAAGATCCACATAAATAACCTATACCCGGTGGTAGATAGAATAAACCAGAATATATAGGATCTTCCAATTTAAATCTAGGATTAATTATGTATCTAATAGGAGTAAGTAATGAAAACATGTTGTAGTGAATGGCACTACTCAGAAATCCCACAAGCATGAGCTTTCTTGACTTTAAAGCTATTAAAACTCTGAAAGGGTTAAAAGGAATCCAAATCCATAACTTCCCAGTTTCATTTCTTAACTTCCTATATGGTAAATCTCTTGAAGTCTCTGATAGGAAAAGCAAAGCGAAAATAAAATCTATTGCACCCATTCCTCCCAATACCCAAAATATAACTCTCCATGAGGTAAAATTAACAATAATACCACCCATAAGTGGCCCTAATGCTGGACCTAACTGAGTACCAGTTAAGACCCAACCCATAGCGTTACCTCTTTGAGTTGGAACATAAATATCACCTACAATAGATGCACCAGTTGAGAAAAATGCAGTCCCAAATAAAGCTGAAGACATTCTAAATATAATGAACATAGCTAAATTTTGAGAGAACCCAACTAGCACAGACGATAAGGTATAAAGAAATAAACATGCAACAAATACCCACTTCTTCCCATAAATCTCACCAACGGGGCCTAATAAACAAGGTGAAATAGCCATTACTACACAGTATAAGGCATTAGTTATATTAATAATTGAACCAGTGGTGTTAAATTGTGCAGCTATTTCCACCACAGCTGGCAAAAGTGCCAATGAGCTCATAGGTGACATTAGACAAGATGTAGAGACAATAAATACATAAAGTCTTTTCTTTGCAGGCGAATGAATATTATAGAAAGCTTCATCCTCGACAACTTTCAGCTCTTCGTTATCACTGACACTAGTACTTGAACTCGAGTGTTGATAAGATAAGCTGTTGGACAGTACCTGACCAAGTTGGCTGTTATCTTGACTTTGTCTAATCTCTCGACTTTGTCTAGTCTCTTGAGTTTGTCTAATTTCTTGAATCCGACACATTCGTCATCTTCTAAAACCCAGAAAAAATATTTACGGTGATATAAAACGGTGTGGCTAATCCATTCGATTTGCAATTCAGTTTGCCGCACACGACGTATTTGATAGTATTTATCAAAATTCCGGAAATCTAGCGGAGAGAGTCGAGTAATTCCGAAAAAGAAATTTTAAAAATTTTAAAAAAAAACCTATCTGTATTCCCACACATACCTAAAAAAAGGTATGAGTCTTTTTCCGCTAGTTAATTGCAGTAAGAGAGGTTCATTAATAGTAACAGTGCGGGGCCTAAAGAGTTCTAAACCTGGTCACCTTTTTTATAAAGCCAAATGAATATGAATGTCTTATAGATAAGAAACCAATGCGTAAAAGTTATCGGTACAGGCTCCTCTCTTTCTCGGAGGCACATCATCTGAATCTTTCAGACCGCAGAAGAAAATTGCTCTTATAGGAAACGAAAAACGAAAAAATCTAAAGTAAACGGAAAACGAAAATAAACGAAACTAAGGATAAACATCAAATTGACAGAGAACTATAGATTGGTTAAGATAGTCGTACGCGGGGCAATTGTTTTGGCAAATTAATAGTCTCTTTCTATGGTTAATAGTTAGTTATATTGTGCTGCAGATAGATAATTATTATCTACAGCATCTACATCCAAAGCAGCCTACTGTGTTACATACTTACAAGTATCCATTGTAATCACCCTACGGTATTATATGGAATAATCTGAAACGCCCACATCGTAAGATGCTGGTCTATATAAAGAGGACCGTTTGTGACAACGTCTATAAATTACTACAACAGACAAATAATTTCTATAAAGGATAAAACCAGTATAGATTAATATCTATCTTTTGCAATATATGCCAGTTGGAAGACTATACTTTTTTTTTTGTTTATCACTTATATACTTTTTTTGTGGGTAATCAAGAGAAAAAGAGAAATCCGTTTAAAACAATTTGGATACTTTCTAGAGCCCCACAAGAAGTTAAGAGTATCATTACTCCTGCTCTTCTACTTAACAACTTCTTGTTAGATAACTATTCCTGAAGTAAAAAGAAATCATTTTTCATCTTGTTTTAGTGCACGTCCATAAAAAATAATTCAAGAGATCTGCAGGATCCATCGGGCTCGCAACCCAATTATGCAACCATTTCTTATCAGAGATCAGCGATTTCGATGTATAAACAGGGAAACACAAAATACTTTTTCTGATTATTTGAATATAGCAACAGATTAGAACCCTTAACATCGACCCTTGATGACCGGTCCTACTAAGATGATTTGTGGTAGTAGCCACTACAATCAGATATATCACAAGCAGAGGAAGTGAATATGCGATTTTTTACTTAAGACATCGAGTAAACCAATGCCGAAGCATAAAGTGAATACCAAACAAGAGCTCATTTGATGAGTATGAAGGCTCAACCGAGTTCACTAGAGTATGATTGCTGCAGAAAATATCAAGCCAAAGTACCCAATGATGGCTGTAAGGTTAAGATTCAGTAGCAAACACTCCAACCAAGAGGAATGGAAGTGGATAGGATCATTTAGAAGTTGTTTCAAGAAAAGAACATTCGGTTCATTAAGAAAAAAGGCTCCTGTCTTAAACTGATTAGTTGCTGTTAATAGTTGAAAAATAGGAATTTGTCGCGGTCTCAATTTCGTAACAAGTAAAGTAGTAGATTATTTCATTTACATGGATAACAATGGACTCCACCATTGACCCCATGATTCAGGAGGAGAATCGATTATCCAAGAAGAATCTTATAGACAACGATAATGCAGATCTCACCTCTAAACCCAATAATGATGATCATACAGGTACAGATGACCATATAGATCATGTCTTCACTTTAAATGAGTATATGAAAACTGATGGAGTGGAGGATGAAACACTTGAACCTGAAAACAATGAAACTATAAACGAGCATAATACGTCTGCATCTGATGCCTTAAGTATAATAGATTTCGAAGAGACCGATACGGGTAGCTTAGTTGACATCAATGGCCATGAACTTTCCCCAAATGAAATCAAGCAATTAGTTGCGCAAACGCGTGGAAAAGTTCCTGATAAATCCAAGCATATTCATTTGGTTGAATATAATCCTGATAATAAGTCTAAAAGAATCGGAAGACCACGAGGTCACGCTTTAAGTAAACTAAAAATGTCGGGTTCGGATGATTCTTCCGATAATATGGAAAAATCTAGATTATTACTTTATAGACTTAATAACAATCCAATAATAGGACCTGGTTCTCGAGGCGCCACTGTAAATAATAATTCGAGTAAAAAAAGAGGTCAAGTAACTCCAAGTACGGTTAAAGCTAAGAAACTCAAACAATCTGTATTAGATTTGTCAAGATTTTCAAAACAAGAATCAAATGACACTGATGCTATAAATGACCAACCAGAATCTGATGACATTCAAATCAATTCCAATGAAAGTGATAAAACATCATCGCCTGCTCAAGAACCGGGGAATCAAGAATCCAGTAAAAATTCGTTTTCTCCTTCAAATGAGGATATTGTTCATGATATTAAGCCCAATTCAACAGACAAGACCATCAACAGAAAAAAAAATACACTGATTGACGGTATGATGTCATTTTCAAGAACTACCGTTTTAAATAACCGCAAGAAAGTAACTAGGCAATTCCCTTCACCAGTCATCCCATTGACTTTTGAATTGTACGATGAAAACTTATTTTCTATATCTTCAAACAAAGAGTCATCAGAAGAAAATTTGGCATTAGGATATGAGGTAAAGGAATCAATATTTGCAGAAGATATTCTTTTCATTGTATCTTTCTTATCAAAATTCCGAGAAATTACTGGTTTGGGATATATTGGACCTCAAGATATAGAGCAAGGTATCGGTTTAGACCGTTTACTGCAAGAGAATGAAGGTATTATTCCTGTTTCTAACTCGATGGATGTTTTATTCGCTAGACTTATAACCATGGTTCTTAATCGTAAAACTGAAGTTAATCCGAAATTGCAAGGTAAAGCTATTTCAGAATTGAAAAGTGTTTGTGTAGGTTTAGGATTACCACGTGAATGGAAAGACAATAGTGAAGTTTTTATCAAAGAAAAAGTTTTGATTAATAAAGAGGAAGAGTTTGCAGACAAAAGCAAACCTGGATTCTTAACTGATGAAATATACGTGTATCATAATCCATATGTTTATGAAAACCCTTTTAATGATAAAATAGGATTTGAAAAAAATGGGTTTGTTGGAATTAAGGATCCTATAGACAGACTTGTGATGTTAAGATGCTTAGTTAAATGGTGTCTTTCAAATTCAAATGATATTAAAAATGCCATCACAGACAATTTACAAAATCAAGATATTCCTGGAGACAAAGAAGTAAGTTATGCTTCCAGAGCTCTTCTTAAAGGATTCAAACATACTGAAGATTTAGCTAGAGACACCAATAATAAGATTGCCAAAAAAAATTGCAATTCTGAAAATGAACTGGTGGCAAAATATATCGAACCAACAGCCGATCCAATTACTCATCCTATGGGACTAAGATTGAATGAAATGGTTATTGGTGATTGTGGATTTCATGTTGGGAGGTTTTTCTTTTGCCGAATGGCAGGGGCCGATGATGGAGGTTTATCATCAACCAAAAAAATGACCCAAACTTGGTCTAATATTAACGATATAAAATCGATTCCTTCAAGGTTTAAATTATATGTACAAGATACCCACAGCCTTTTAGCGAACGCATTAGCGGATGAAGGTATTGAATTCGATTCTGATGGTAATGAAGTGAAAGGAAAATCCACTGAGTCTATTGAACCAGTGGAATATTCTAAGCTTTCTTATTATTATGAAGTTGCATCAAATGTTCAAGAATTAGATACTTTTGTACAGTTTCTTCTGTGCAGACTAGGTATCACAATATCCAAAGAATATTCACAACCTATTATTTCACCGACATCAATGCTTTATAAATCCGTACTTCATCTATATGAGTACCTTTCTAATATGCTCCCGTTATTAGAGAAACATGAAATGTTACGGTCAAATGATAGAGTTCGTAGTAAAAGAGTCGATTATAGTGATTCAAATGCTAATAGAAGAATGCGTGCTTTAATGGAAGAAGAGGATATACCGATTGATGATGAATTTACTAGACATAATATAGATGAAAATCAAGGTATGGATGATGATGATTATGAAGATATAGAGGAATTGGATGGTGTAAATGAAGACGATGAAGACGATGATTATTACGATTAGTTGTTAATTCTTTTTATTACTATTATAAAAGGTCGTGTATTTTTGTGTATAAAAGTAATATTTGTATCTTATTAAATCGCGCACTATTGAATTATTATACGCGTTACTCTTTAATACCTTTCTTATAATTAAATTAAGAAGATGTCAGATTTCGGTAATTATGGTCAGTTTGGGGACCAAGGTGGATTCAACCAAGATATGGGGAATGACAATTTTCAAAATGATGGAAGCGGTTCTCAAAAACAAGGATTACGTTCATCTTTAACACCTGTAACCATTAAACAAGTTAATGAATCAAGTCAGCCAATTCCAGATAGTGAATTTCAAATTAATGGTGTCGATTTAAATATGGTTTCATTTATTGGTATAATTAGAAAAGTTGACAATTCACAATCTGCAATCACCATAACTATTGAAGATGGTACCAGCTCAATTGATATCAGGAAATGGATTGATGCTGAAACCGCTTCGGTTGATGATGAGTACGCCAAATATCAATTATTGATGAATAAGTATGTTATAGTAACAGGTGCTTTAAAACAATTTAATAATAAGAAAAACGTTCAGAACTCCACTGTCACTGAAATTGTCGATCATAATCAAATTATTTATCATAATTTATCGGCAATTTCTGTCCACTTAAAAGCTCAAGGTATTTCTGGTAGTGGTATTGGTAATAATGATAATAAGAATCAATTGTTTGTAAATGAGTCAGAATCATCTCAAAAACCCCTGAAATCAGTAATAGATCAAGTTAGTGATATATTAAGAGAAAATACACCAGCCATGCCAGAAGGTGTCCCTATTCAGTTTATAGCTCAGAAGTTAAATTTAACTGATGATGTTGTTCAACAACATTGTCTAGCTTTAGCTGAAGCTGGTAGAGCTTACAGTGGTTACGATGATAATGGTTTTTTGAGTCTTTAATGTTTCACTTGTCAAACTGTCTCTTTATTTTTTGTATATCTTTCATATTAATAATATATATTAAAACGAATATAAGTCTTAGCTATCATTGAATCTCCGATAATTTTTGTAAATTCATGAACCCACCTAATTCTTTAGAATCTGTGGCGCAAAAGAAAGCATCCCATAAATCTGAATTGGAAACTGATTCCCCTTCGCCAGTTCCCTTATTAACTAAAGTATCAATTCCTCCACTTTTCATTAGAGTCATCGATTCTGCTTTCGTTAAATCCTTAGCCTGGGAAATCTTACTTGCCATCTGAGCACTACCTTCTTTCTTTTTATCAACCTTCTCTTGATTTTGATTTTCTATGTATTCTAATCTTTTATTTGTTGATAATAATACAATACTTTCCTCTACTGTGTTCTCAATGGCAAACATCCATACTGTAGTTACTTGATTTTGACCAATTCTATGAATTCTGGAAATTGCTTGTAACTCTAAAGAAGTATTAACCAATGGTTCACATAGAAAAATATGAGTTGCGTTAATCAAGGTTAAACCACTAGCTTGAGCTTTTGCATTTAATAAGAAGCAGGTTATATTATTTTGTGGATCTTTAAACTGTTCAACACTATCATACTTACTTCTCTTACGACCAACACCTACCTCAGTAGTCAATGTACCATAACTCGCTAAATATGATATGTTAGCTGATCTAAAAGCTGTGGCTAGAATGTACAATAAATCTTGCCATTGACTAAATACAACAATCTGAACTTTAGGATCCTTGCTCCTTAAATATAATACTTGTTTAACAATCATATCAACTTTCGAGCTATATGAATTTTTAAGTTCTATCAGTTGAATATCATCAATAACTAAATCATCCATATGTTTATAAATGGAAAATAAATTTCTATTTTTTTCTTTTATTGATTCTGAATTTTTTAAAGAATTTGCCTTTAAATTTGGTTTATAATGAGTAAAATTATAAACTGTGGAATAAGTAATTGAAGTCTTACACATTGGACAATTTCTATGATTACTTAACCATTGTTCCAAACATTCCTTACAATATTTATGACCACACAGTGTTAATGACCCAATAGTTATAGCAGACCGACAAATAATACACATTAATGACTCGTCCTCTTCTTCTATACTAGGATTAGTATTCAAGTTTGTAAGAGTCTGCAAATATCTAAATTTAGATATAGCTTTCTCGAGTTTTGGTTCAGAACTAGCGTTACTTCTTTCCAAATTAGTAATTAGCATTTCCACCCTTAGATTGTCTAAGTATTCTATATCTAGATTGAAAGAAGGCATTTTAACACTATCAGAAATTTGTTGTAATTGCTTAAAATAATCAATTCTAGCATTGAAAACAAAATTACAAGTTACCTGGAGCTCTTTCTGAAACAACAAATGAGCTAATTTTTGATTATCGTAAATATTTCTTATTCTCTCTCCGATTGAATGGAATAATTCCAATTCTATTGTATTTGATTCACTTCCTGAAAACTCTTCCCCGGATAAGTCGGATTCTATATCTTTGAGTTCCCTGATCAAACTATCTAGAGAGGTTTTGGATTTGGGTTTAATATCATTTCTTTTCTCCTCCAAGGAATGTAAAAAGCCTTTATCATTAACTCTTTCTAATTCCATATCAAACTCTTTTTGTTGCTGCTGCTTCTTTACACTAACAACCTTGATAGAGTTTTCAGCCCCATTGATCACTTCTAGTCTATCAAGTAGTAAAGTGCTTAATAAATGTAAATAACAGGAAGCCCTATCTTGGTCTTCAATGGATCTTTCATATTCCTCCCCATTTGGATCTTTATCATGAGACAAAAGTGGTCTACATAGAATATCGATCAAGTTGGACATCCAAGAATTAATTACTTCAGTTTGGGTATTTAATTGATCAGTAAGACTTTTCAATTTACTGAAATATGATCTTGATCTCATTCCAACTACATATTCTCCTATATCATCAATCTTAATGTAAGGCAATTGCTTGAAAAACTTTTTAGTTGATTTCGGAAGTAACATAGACCCATCATCTACAAATGTTTCTTCCCCTGAAACAAAATACTCTCTATCACTTATTCTACTAGCAACAGATTTCTCTACATTTGTAATTGAACCTTGAAGAAGACTCAGTCTAATAGATTCAGCCAATGAATAATATGTCTGCTCTACATGCTTCATTTCTGCTAATGAAAGATTGTCTTTATCTTCTTCAATGGGATGGAAACTACCTTTGACACTTTCAACATCAACTATCTCACATTCGATGTCATTTCCTGTTAATAATCTAGTAATCGAGGAATGATCAAAATGTTTATTTATCATCGTATCGACTTGCTCTGATATTCCTTGAATATCTTGTTTCAATCTTAAAATCTTTTCCTGGTATTCTTCATCATAGAGTTGAAAAAATGATGATCCTAACAAAAAGTAGCATTTATGTAGAGTTACACTCCAAGATCTTAATCTTAATCGATGATTTTTTATCACATCTTCTTGTCTTTCAATATCTCTCTGAATTTCCTGAGACAAACTCAATTTATCTGATTCGTCCCCCTCATCCTGTTCTTTGTTGATTGCTAATGATATATTCTCTTCTTTGAATTTTTTGAGTTCTTCAATTGACTTTTCGAGAATATTGTTTGTTCTAGAAATCATCATTTGTGAAATAACAGATACATACTGGAAACATTTCATTGCTTCTTTTGGGTATAATAAAAACTCTAGTAATTGAGCTAAATCTAAGTAATTTTGTAAGATCTTCTTTTCCAAACTTATTATATCATTTGACGCAGCTGACAACATGTCATCTAAAACATTTTCTAAACTTTTCAATGTTTGAACTGTTTGAACCATTTTCCCATGATATAAATGAGCCCTTGATTTGTATCTTCTGGTACTAATATTTAATCGACCAATCTGAGGATTACAGCATACTTGACGCAACCTTACAAGCCAAGATCTCATATACGCTAAAATAGTAGGTGTAGCTTCCCAATCATCCAATATAGGATTTCCATTGACATCAAGGCATATAGATGCTAAGCAATCATTTAATATTTGATTATAATTCTCTTGTTCAACTGGATTGAATGGAATCGTCATTAATACTCTATTTTGAGGTGGTAATTTAATATCATCATGTACCATAGCTTTTGTGTGTCGAAGACCAACATCCTCCCATAATTTTATAAAATCTTCATTCCCATTAAAATGATTTGTTATTTGTTCCCAGCTAGTTTTAGCGAATTCGCCACAAAATGGTTGATATCTTAAAAATGTTAAAACAGACTGTAGATCGCTTAAATTCTTTTTAATGGGAGTACCAGAAACCCCCCAAGAGTGGAATCTTGGAATCAATGAAGCACTTTGGAAAGACCTGGAAATTTTTGAAGAAACCATTTGGACTTCATCCAATACAACTCTCCAAAATTGTAACAACATTAAAGGCGATTGATACTCATGATGATGATATATATCCGGTAACTTATTATGAGTCAAAGCTAAATTTATTTCGTCCTGTAATGCTCTTTCATAATCAGTACCTTCTTGATCTTCATTTGCTTTTTCATTTGCAATTTTAGGCTTCATTGACAGCATAGACAATTGAAACATTGATCTATAATCTTTCAATAATGCCTCTTGATCATATACATGATTCTCTTCGTTAGATTGAGATGGACTAGTATATGTTGGTGATCTCTTGTGTGAACTTCTTGTCAAATTATTCCTTGAAGAATACAATGCATAATCTAATTCTTTTGAGATCATTGAGTAAGTAGTGAATACAATGTCAAACATTCTTAAATAATCTGCAATTAACCTGGCATTGTTATTCATTTTAGGATATTTCCCCAACCCATTATAAACTGTTACAGCTAATGATGGTGCTAGTCTAGTGACTTCTTCTACCCATTGCTTTAATATTGATTCTGGGGCAATGATCAAAGTTGTCTTTGATTTCAAAACAGGCTTCAAATCACCATAGGCTTTTAATTGTATATGTGCAATTTCGTCGATCTGATTAGTCGGTCTCACATTCATTAAAACCAATGCTGTTATTTCAACTGTTTTTCCTAACCCCATTTCTTCCGCTAATAATCCTTGACCTGGTAAATTTGTGGGGAAGTTGAAAGGCTGACGAACGGAAGCAGACGAATAATTGACAATGAATCTATATATGGCTTTACTATCAACCAAGTTTCCGGTATATTTATTATACCAGAATGATTTTGATCCTCTAAAGATAACTTTCTCCCATCCAAAGCATAATCTATTTAAGATTTTATAAACTGCTTTATCTATCTCTTTAGTATCAGAAGATTCATTATCAAAGAATTGTTCAATATACTGGATCAATTCTGATGAAATAAGTGGGACTGATTGACATCTATTTGTTTCCCAATTATAAGACATTCCTTCTTTCTCTAGTAACCAAGAAACAGTCTTTCTTTGAAACTTTAATAGATTTGTTTCCAATTCGGGTAGATCAAAGTGTTTATCAATTACTTTTCTCGATAATGCATTTGATGACATTGAATTATAGAATAACAGTGGTGAAACAGTCTCCTGAGGGTTGAAATCTATACCATTTGAAATTGAACTTTTCATCAGTTCATCTATGGTAATATTTCTCAAAAGTATTTGCTTGATTTTAGTGGAAATATGTGGTGGTAATGTTTGATTAACATATGTTCCGTATAATATTCTATAGTCTAATGTTGTTATTACGGTATTATCTTCCCAGTTAAATTTAAAATGGGCACGAGGTCCCTCAAAGAATAAAGTATTAGGAGCTTTCGATAGATTTAAATTAAGAATATTCAATTCTGGTTTCATAATTGATAAGATACTTTCGTTAGAATCATCGGATACAAAATTGAATGAACATATCATTTGAGGTTTTATCTTACCCATTTGCTTATTTTTAATTCCAAGTAGTTGATTATCCATTGTGAAATTCAACTTTATCGAATTTGCAGAAACTTGATTATTTGTATCATCAAAGATAGTAGACATTTGTGGTAATTTATAAGGAAATTTATTATAAAATATCAATCTTCTATTAATTACTTCATTAAACAGTTTAAATGAAATCAGATTAGGATTAGACTCCTCACTTGGTATCTTATTATATACAAAATCACTAATAGGAGAATTATCACCATCACCCATTTTAAGCGATTTGCCATCATTTTTTTTTTGCCTTTTATTGTCTCTTTCATTAGAGGATTGATATTTAAAAATCTCAGACAACAATTCAAGGTCAAAGTGAATCAAAGAATGATCCTTAAACTCAATTATATCAGGCCCCATTCTGGAACATAAATAAGATAAGATGCGAAATTATTCAAACCAGATAAACTAGTCGCATTTCCTTAATTCATTTTCTGTCAAATTTGAATCTACTACATATGTATACACATCTATAAATGATATCCTGTTTTGATATAAGAACTATAACTCACATAACGGCATTAGCAAATATATATAAGAAATACACCATTAATTATTTATCATGTTGCTTTCCTTATTTTACCTTTTTTTTTTGGTTCATTTTTTTTTTGTTTTTTTACTATTCTTTATTTTGTGTCTTTTTTTGCATTTTTAATTTCCTTGCTTTATAAAGCTATCTTTTTAATTAAATCTAAGAAGGAATCATGACAGGTTTATTCTTTCTCCTTTCTAAAATAGAGGCTCCACCTAAATTTAACTCAAAAGGATTATTTGGATGGTTAGCTTTAGCAATTGGGTTATTATTTTGATTATTTCTTGGGTTTTCATTCTTTATTATACCTTGAGAATTTGTTATTTCCTCATTTGCTTCTTCATCTTCTTCTATCAAATCATGAATTTGTTTTGCGTTAGTACCCAATTTTGCTTCTTCACCCATTCTATGTACAGCTGTTGAAATATCAAAAGCATCTCTTAATGCAACTGCTGCAGGAGAATATAATTCAGAACCTTTTTGAGGAAATTTATTATTAATATTTTGAATTGGATGAATTGTCTTAGATTTAGTCATTGATGGTTTCTTCATTGGTGGTTTCATAATATTAGATTTATTAATCCAAGGATCCGCTAAAAATTCATCAATTGTATATCTTCTATTAGGGTCAACTGTTAATAAACGTGAAACACAATATTTAGCATCTTGACTTATTTCATCCCACCATGGTGATAAGAAAGTATATTCACCTTTAGCAACTTTTTCTGTTAAAACATCAATTCTTTCATCATAAAATGGTGGGAATCCACATAATAATGTATATAAAACACAACCAATTGCCCACATATCAACTTCTTTAGAATATCTTTCATCTCTTACAATTTCAGGAGCAGTATATCCAACAGTACCACATGGTGTTTTAGTATTATGTTCCCAAATTTGTTTAGAAAGACCAAAATCAGCTAATTTAACATTACCAATAGTACCACCTCCTACACCATGAATAAATTCACCTTCATCTAATTTAGAATTAGGATCATCAGATCTACGTAATTTAGATTGTGGATTAGCAGAAGGTTTAAATTCTGTTGGGTAAAATAATAAATTTTCTGGTTTAATATCTCTATGAACAATACCAACTTCTTCATGTAAATACCTTATGGCATTAGCTACTTGTATAATAATATGACGACTTAAATTTTCAGATAAATATGTATACTTAACAATTGCCAGGAAAATTTCACCTCCAGTTACTAATTCTTGTACAATATAATAATATTTATCAGAATCAATAAATTCAATAAATTTAACTATACCAGGATGATTTAATTGTCTCATAATAGTAACTTCTTTTAAAACTGCTTGCTTTTGGGCTACATCCATTTGAAATTTTCTTAATATTTTTATAGCAACATCTTGATTAGTTTTAAGATTTCTAGCTTTATAAACAATTGAAAAAGCACCTTCACCTAATTGATCTGTCACATGATAATTATCTAAATTAGGATAAGTTACTTGTTGTTGTTTGATTAAATTTTCTTGCTCTACTAAATGACGAGCTGCTTCTTCATTAGTATATTCATTAAATTGATCATTGTCAATCAATGTAATATCTGTATGATTTTTGTCATTTTTAGAAATATTACTACCAGATGCAACACTTACTAATTCATCTGATGACATATTATCGATTTGATCATTTACTAATACATTTTCCATTATTCTTGAAGCTCCTGATTGACCAACTTTATCATGAATCAATTTGGATGCTTCATAATCATTATTAAGTTTATTTTTGTCATAATTTACCCCGTCATTAAAAGGTTGGAGTACAGATTGACTAATGGATTGTTTCTTGATATCATTGGCTTGTTTACCATGTCTAATAAACGCTTTTAAGTTTTCAAACATTTTGGAATATTTAACTTGAACTTAAACTTCAAACTGGTCAAGCCTATTAAAATGATTATAAATCCAACTCTTCACACAAAAAAAAAAAAACTTTTAGGACGAGTAAAATTAATTTGAGAAATGGGATAAATTGACTAAAAAAAGTACCAGATCTTTACAGTGATAAATCTAAATTTAGTGGGAATTAGTTAACAAATAACGAAAATTATAAATCTATAAGTAAACTATTAAATAAATAAAAATTATAGATTGGAATTATTTAAAGAAAATTTTCTAATCTGAAAATACTAATAATAATATAAAAAGCTTATTAGTAGAAAAAAAATAGCGATGATACAAAGTATATATAGGAATAATAATTAAAATGGCATTCCGCTTAATTGCTAAAGTTTCAAAAAGTCTCAGACATATAATCTGGATTTAGTAGAGCAATTTTTTACAAGATTACACTGGTTGCCCACTCATGGGCGCTCACTAATTTAAGGCTAGTTTGCTCTTTACGGTGTTCCGCAGCTTAACGAATACTTCACTAAATAATACCCGCACTCAACGCATAAACAATGACACAAATATTGTCTCAAATTGGAGTAAACATAGGCTAAAGAATTTGATTTAAACGGTTAATAGATGATTAAATGACTTTGTAAAATTAATCAAGATTTTCATTATCAATTGATAGTGAAATTATTTTGATAAATATTTTTCTTTAAAGTTGCTATAAGTATTTGCTTTTTTCTTCATATTCCTCAAATGAAATGAGCCATAACTTTAACTGATAAAAGAAAATAAATGTTAGCCCCACGTCTTTTTTTTTTGGAATAACCAGAGCAAAAAGCGAAAAATAAAAAATTAAGTGGCCACACCTTTTTTTCAGGGCACCTAACACGTCTTAATATTGATTTATATATCAATTTTATTAAAACGATATTATGATTATCAAGTTCTGTTTTACTATACAACGAAAAAGGGGAATATTATTTAAATCTTGTCACACAAGTCACATGAGAATTCAAGTGTCTTAAAAATTATTTCTTTTTAGTACTGAATTTCTTTTTTCTCTTATTATTTGTTTTTCCAAATTTGACTATATTCCTTAAAAGAACCCCATATCGCGGTCTGTTCGCCGAATATACCTCAACTTTAAAAGTATTGCAACAGTGTAACCAATTATATAGGTTTCAAACAAATTGATATTTTATGATCATTTTCACTAAATTATATCAAGAGTAAACAATAAAGAACATTCTATATTCTTGTAATTGATTTTTTGTATATTCCCTTCTATAATATCCAAGTAAAAGCAAGCAAAATCATTACGTAATAAAAAAAACTTGTTAATTTTCTTTTGTTAATATTTAATTAAGTAACATTCCTTGAAAATGAAAAAGTTGAAATCGCACACCTATTCTCTTTCTTCGAGATTAAATTAATACTATATTCTGAATAATAATTTGTTAAAAATGTCAGCACCAAAAGCTATTGTATTTACTGATTGGGATGGAACTGTTACTTTACAAGATTCTAATGATTATATAACTGAAAATTTAGGTTTTGGTTATCCAAAAAGAAGAGCTATTAATGATGAAATCTTAGAAGGTAAAACAACTTTTAGAGATGGATTTAAAAAAATGTTAGATTCAATTGATACTCCATTCCCTGAATGTATTGAATATTTAAAGAAAAATATTAACTTAGATTCTGGATTTAAAGAATTTTACAATTATTGTAATTCAAATGGTATCCCAGTTGTTGTTATCTCATCCGGTATGAAACCAATTATTTATAATTTATTAGTAACTCTCGTTGGTGAAGAAGCTGCTAAAAATATCGAAATTTTTTCAAATGATGTTACTATAAATGAAGAAACAAAAGAATGGGATATCATTTATAGAGATGATTCTGATTTTGGTCATGATAAATCTTTATCGATTAAAGAATATTTAGCCAAAAATAAATTTGATACTTTACCAACCTTATTTTATTGTGGTGATGGTGTTTCTGATTTATCTGCTGCAAAAGAAACTAATTTATTATTTGCTAAACATGGTAAAGATTTAATCACATTTTGTAAACGTGAAAATATTCCATACACTGAATTTAATAATTTCTCTGAAATTTTAAATAAAATGACTTCAGTTATTTCAGGTGAAAAGGAAATTAAAGATTTATTTGAAAATTAAAATGAAAAATTTATTACTTCTTAATAGAATTCATAGAAAAAAATCCTTCAATTCTAAATTTTTATTAACGGTAAATTGTTTTTAAAATTTTTATAGAGTTTCTAGCTTTAATATAGTAATCTATTTAATCTAAAGTGTTTAAACCATTTTTCTTTATTTTTTACAAATTAAGTAATAAAACGTTTAAAAAAAAAAAAAAATTCTTGACATATAATTCTGAAAAATTCTTGGTAAGCTACTTTATGGCTGCAATTTGACGTATTTCGGGAAAGAATACTACAAATAAAACTTAAAAAAAAATAATTTTAATTGGAGATGGTACGATTATAAAGATCAAAACCGGTTCATTTAGGATTGACACTCATTTACGGCATATTTAGAGTTTGCATGTCTCAAATGGAGATCAAAAAAAAAAAAAAAAAGGCTTTTTTTCCGTCAAAAGGAGGCTAAAATAGAAGCTCAAGGGGAACCTTCATAGTTATAGTTTACAATCTAAAAATAACGATTGGTTTTATCGAATTATTAAACAATAATCAAAACATATAAAGGGAGAGATATTAGTCAATTAATAAGGTAAGTTAATAAAATGTTAAGTGAACAACTTTCTAAAGTTCAAAAGGTATTAACTAAATATCTTTCATTTGTAGGTCCAGGGATTATGGTATCTGTTGCATATATGGATCCTGGTAATTATGCAACAGGTACTACTGCTGGTGCCTCAAATAGATATTCCTTGTTATTTATAGTTTTTGTTTCCAATGTAATTGCAATTTTCTTACAATCTGTTTGTATTAAATTAGGATCAGTAACTGGATTTGATTTAGCAAGATGTTGTCGTGAATATTTACCTAAAAAATTGAATTATACTTTATGGGTTTTAGCTGAATTGGCAATAATTGCAACAGATGTAGCTGAAGTTATTGGTTCTGCAATAGCTCTTAATATTTTAATTCGTGTTCCTTTACCAGCTGGTGTTGTTTTAACTGTTGTAGATGTATTTTTTGTTTTATTTGCTTACAAAAAAGATACATCATCAGTAAATTTTTTAAGATATTTTGAATTTTTTGTTGCTTTAATGGTTCTTGGAGTTACAATTTGTTTCTCTATAGAATTATCACAATTACCAATTGATTCAAAAGAAACAAGAGATGTTTTTAGAGGTTTTATACCTTCTTCTGAAATGTTTGAAGGTAGTGGTGTAACTATAGGTGCTTCTATTATTGGGGCAACTGTTATGATTCACTCTTTATTCTTAGGTTCAGGTATTGTTCAACCTCGTTTAAGAGAGTATGATATTAAAAATGGTTTATTAGACCTTAATCGTATTAAAGAAGAAAAAGTATCAGAAGAAGATTTTTTTTATAAATCTTATAAACCTTCAAGTCAATCGATTAATTATTCTTTAAAATATTCAATAATTGAATTAACTTTAACTTTAACTACTTTTGCATTATTTGTAAATCTGTCAATTTTAATTATAGCAGGTTCAACATTATATGGAACTGAAGAAGCAATGGATGCTGATTTATTTACAATTCATGATTTATTATCAAAAAATTTAGCTCCTGTAGTTGGTACTATATTTATGTTGGCATTATTATTTTCAGGTCAAAGTGCAGGTATTGTTTGTACTATTGCAGGTCAAATTGTTAGTGAAGGACATATTAATTGGACTTTAAAGCCTTGGATGAGAAGATTAATTACTAGAGGTATTTCAATTTTACCTTGTTTAATTATTTCTGTCTGTATTGGAAGATCCGGATTAAATGGTGCTTTAAATATCTCACAATTAGTAATATCTTTATTATTACCTCCTTTAACAGCTCCTTTAATTTATTTCACTTGTAAGAAATCAATTATGAAAATTCAATTACCAGATGGTGGTTACCAATATATGCATAATAATTGGTTAACAACAATCCTTCTTATTATAATTTGGTTATTCATTACTGTGATAAATATATTCTCCATTGTAGATTTGGCAAAGAATGGGTTTGTTACAGGTTAATACTTGATAGTTTTTAGACAATTAAAGAGAATAAAATAAATTTCTAAAGTCTTTTAATTATTGTTTCAGCAGCTTCTTTTTTTTTTTGCAATAATATGAGGTCGTGTTGTGCACGTAATTTCATTCCCTATTTTTGCGGTGTTGATAAAATTTCGTTTGATTCTATAGAAATATCCTCTAATTAAATATAGATTATTTAGTTGAAATTTTTCAATAATTCTTGTTTAAAGCTAACGGATTCTATAAAAGTTCTATAATTAATAATTGAAATTAAGTTTACAAAAGTCAATTGTTTAATATAATTGAAATAAATATCACATTATTATATTAAGGGTCTCGTTCTTTAGAATTATTTATAAAGTTAAAGGGGTATTAATATTTAAATCGATTGGATAGTAGTCGTTTCTATTATCTTGAATTCATTCCATGGTAAATGCAAATACATTTTTAAAGAAGCTCCATATTTCAAAATCTAATCATTCAAATCAATCAAGTGAAGAATCACAAAATACTTCAATGGATTATTATCAACAACTGCAACAACAACTGCAACAACAGTTATCACAAGTAAAATCACCGGGTCAACAAGGATCTCCTATCCCTCAACATCAAGGAAATCAAATATCTCATCATCAAATGACATCTCAAGAGAGGGCAAATGAAGCTATTCAACGCTCATTATTACCTGAAAGGTCAACTGTTTCAAAAGGTAAATATTCTTTAACTGATTTCCATATTATGAGAACCTTAGGGACTGGTTCCTTTGGTAGAGTTCATTTGGTTCGTTCTGTTCATAATGGTCGTTATTATGCTATTAAAGTTTTAAAGAAACATCAAGTAGTTAAAATGAAACAAGTTGAACATACTAATGATGAAAGAAGAATGTTAAAATTGGTTGAACATCCTTTTTTAATTAGAATGTGGGGAACTTTCCAAGATTCTAAAAATTTATTTATGGTTATGGATTATATTGAAGGTGGTGAATTGTTTTCTTTATTAAGAAAATCTCATAGATTTCCAAATCCTGTTGCAAAATTTTATGCAGCAGAAGTTGCTTTAGCTATTGAATATTTACACAGTCATGATATTATTTATCGTGATTTAAAACCTGAAAACATTTTATTAGATAGAAATGGTCATATTAAGATTACTGATTTTGGTTTTGCTAAAGAAGTTAATACAGTTACTTGGACTTTATGTGGTACCCCAGATTATATCGCTCCAGAAGTAATTACTACAAAACCATATAATAAATCTGTTGATTGGTGGTCTTTGGGTGTTTTGATCTTTGAAATGTTGGCTGGTTATACACCATTTTATGATTCAACTCCAATGAAAACTTATGAAAAGATTTTATCTGGTAAGATTCATTTCCCTAGTTTTTTTACTCCTGATGTTATCGATTTATTATCTAAATTGATTACTGCTGATTTAACTAGAAGATTAGGTAATTTAATTAATGGTCCAGCAGATATTAGAAATCACCCTTGGTTTCTGGAAGTCATTTGGGAAAAGATTTTAGCTAAAGATATCGAAACTCCATATGAACCACCTATCACAGCTGGTGTTGGGGATTCTTCATTATTCGATCATTATCCAGAAGAGCAATTAGATTATGGATCTGTTGGTGATGATCCTTTCGGTCAATACTTCACTGATTTTTAATAAATTATTAATACTAAATGAAAGATTCAAAATTCAAAATTGGAAAAAAAAAAAAAAAAAAAAATTGAATAATTCCTTCAAAAAACTATTATGTCAAAATAATAAAGTATCTTGGTAAGACAAAAAAAATGAAAGAGAGACTTAAAAAAGAAAAGATTCATCTTTGGTGACGAAACAACTTGGTTAAAAATCTTCACTTGTTCTAAATTAATTAGTTTTTTAATTATCTTTTCTTTATATTAACCTATTCTATTGAAACTATAATACACAGTATTTTTTTTAATCATCTCCATTAACATAATAATTAATTATTAGAATCATGCCCTAAATACATTCTTGCAATTTAGACAAACATAAAACAAAATCATAGAAGTATCTTTTCTTTTTTGTTGGGATTGGAAAAAGACACAATCTCTATTACTACAAGTAGGACATTCTTTATCAGATCTTGGTAATGTTGGATCATTACCAATATCTTGAACAACACCAGCAGTTTCACCAATATTGGTAATCAATTCATGTCTATAAACTTTTGGATTTTCAGCCAATTCTGTGTAATCACAATTACGACAAGAATATAATAATCTGGAATTATCCCTATCCTCTCTAGGATACAACATATTATTACATTCAGCACAAAATCTAAAGGATGCCATAATTGAATTACCTTCAAAAGTTTTACTTCGTTGATAAGTTTTTCAATAATTAAGAAAATGCGAACAATTAGAATGTTTATATTTAGTCGTGCGCGCCTTGAATTTCTCAAATTATCGAAAGAAATTTTCATCAAAAATTTTTCATTGATATATTATTAAAGACAATGTTACGTCAAGCTGTGAGACCATCTTTAAGAACCATTAGATCATCTGCATTAAGATCTCATATACCATTAGTCAGATTTAATTCTACTGCTACTGAAGCTGCTTCAGAAAAAGCTCCTGTTGATCCAAAAATTAGCGCTATAGTCGATCAAATCGCTACTTTAAATTTATTAGAAACATCCAATTTAATTAATGAATTAAAAGATAGATTAAATATTCCAGATATTGCTTTCCCAGCTGCAGGTGCTGCTCCAGCTGCTGCTCCAGCTGCTCCAGTTGAAGAAGAAGTTAAAGAAGAACAAGAAGAAAAAACTATTTTCTCCATAAAATTAGAATCTTTCGATCCAAAGACTAAACCAAAAATTATTAAAGAAGTTAAAGGTTTATTAGGTTTATCATTAGTTGAATCTAAAAAATTTGTTGAATCAGCTCCAAAAGTCTTAAAAGAAAATGTTGCTAAAGAAGATGCTGAAAAAATCAAAGCTACCTTAGAAGGTGTTGGTGCTAAAGTTAGTTTAGAATAGTTTAATTGTCTTCATTATTATCTTTATAAACCTGTATATATAATATATTTTTATGTTAATTTCAAATTTTAATTATTTTCAAATTTTTAATCAAGGAATACATTATCATCTTTTATATTTGAAAATTTAAATGTTTCATTAATACCATATGTTATTTGTTTTCTAGGAAGTTCAGATCTATTTAAACTTATATAACTATTATCTTTCTCTTTGGAAAATGATGAAGATCTAGAAAAATTAGGTGCTGCTTTAGTTGGAGTAATTATTGCAGGTAATGAAGGTCGTTTTTTGTTTATTATTGGTTGACCATAAGAATGAGATTTATTTATGGAATCTTCTGAAATTAAAGATGAATTAAATGTAGAATCCATACTGAAATTATTATCATGATGTTCAACGAGTTGATCAAAATTTTTAATCAAATCTCTTAATCTATTAAAGATATTCTTAGGTATACAGTTTTCATTGTATTGAGGTTCGAGACTTTTAATTAATCCATTAAGAGATCCAAGACATCCAGTTATATGATCTTTTTGAAATTGTGATAAGTTGTGACAATTTAAAACTTTTATACGAACTCTAGAAATTGAGTTTATCAAATCTTTCACACTTCTAACTCCTTGATTCATCTATCTAATTTTAAAATACAGATGCGAAATTTTAGCGGTTAATATAAATATTGACCTTTTATTTCTACTCGTTATATATAAATTCAATTTTGATGATGCAATATGAATAGAGATAAAAAAGATATTTCACTTCACAATTCTGAGATATGTGACAAAGTATTTAGATATAGGGAAGATATAAAGCCTTGGTTAGCTAACACCTTTAAACTGAGAGGTTTTGAAGTGGTAATAGCTAGGTCTGATACCAATAAAATTATTTTTAGATGTAAAATGGGTAAAGAAAGGATAAAGTCACAAGGTAATAATAGAAGAATGATAACTTGTCCCTTTAAATTGAGGGCTAACTTTTCAATTAAAAATCGTATTTGGACCTTAGTAATTGTTAATGAATGCCATAATCATGAACTTGATAAGACTGATGATTCAATTCATCATTATAATGAAGATACCAAAAAAAATATTCACTCAGAACCAAATAATATCACAAGTTCTCCTATTATGTATATGCAAGCAAATCTGAAATCAGATAATTTACATTTTATTGAAATACCAAATATGAATTTTGAAAAAAAATCAACTTCTGAAACTAAAAAGATACAAAAACAGAAAAAATTACAGAAAGCTAAAATTCCAAAGGCTTCAAAGATAAATAAACCTAAAAAGAAACAAAATCCAAAAAATCAACTGGATTCTTATGAAAAAACTTTAAAGACTGTTAGTGATAGTATCAATAATCTAATAAAAAAGAAAATTTATATGAATCAAAAAATTAATGAAGATTCCAAATCAGGTATCGTTAAAAGTTTAATCAATAACATTATGAAAGAATATGAAGATAGTTTTGCAAATGAGAATCATAATATTGTTAAAAATACAATTAATGCTTGGTTTTCAACATCTCCTTCACATCCCGGGTTGAATAATAATCCAAGTGCTAATTTAATACCTTTATCTCCATTGTTAAATGATTCAGAAAATGATTATCAACATGATAGAGATGAATCCAATGATCATAGTCCATCTCCACATTCCAACAATACATCCATTGATTCATTCAATCAATTGCCGGTAATTAACAATAGTTTACTTACAAATACATCAAATAACACAAATATTACAAATTTTGTTATTCCTGGTCAAATTCAATTACTGCAAATTCAAAATCAGAATCAACAATTACCCCCATTTAATTCAATTCAAAATAATTTACCATTATCACCTAATTCAATGACTAATACATCAGCTATATCTATGATGAATACTACATCATCTTCTGTGTTACCAAATAATAATTCCAACTCAAATGTAAGTGCAAATACGAGCTTAAATACTTTGAATCCATCTTATCTTTTAAAGAATCATAATAATAATAATAGTAATTACACCAATTATAAGAATAACGGCGTAAACAATCTTTTAAATCAAGATCTTAAAACATCAGATAGAAGTTTAACTTCTATGAACAATTATTTGGGTAATTTATCGAGTCTTATTAACTCGACAGTTTTAACTTCGCCAAGTAGTCATAGTCAAGTTAAATCACCACCTTCTGTAAGAGATGAAATAAGCTATAAAATAAGAGAAAGCGATCATGAATAATGCTTGGCTGGTTACAAGTTCAATTATGTCTTCTTTTTTTTTTTCATTCCAGTCTTATCACTATTAAACAAATTAGGTTAATTTATAGAATTTAAATATATAAAAGATTATGATTTTTGAAATGATGCGAAAAATAAAAAAAACATTACAGTGGCCAAAATAGTATATGATGGGTTTAGAAGTATTAGAAGGAACGAAGTTAATAATACCTTCTGTTTCAATTGGTAATGTTCCTCAATTAAGTGCTGATTTGTTAATACATAATTATAAATTCAAAAGAATTGGAAATTTGAATGATAAATATTTATATCCATTTGCATCACCAATTGATTATGAAGATCTGGATTCTTTTAAATATGGAGTTTCTACAGCAATTGAAATATATTATAGTGAAGAATTTAAATTATCTATGATTCAACAAAGATCACCTATTATTCCAACTTTTACTGAAACTTTTGTAGAAGAAGTGATTAAACCATTAATTATTGACTATAATATTAAAGATTTATTTATCCTTGATAGTGAAGATTCAGGATTAAATGAAAATGTTATACCCAATTATATCGAAACTTATACTAATACAGATCTTTTAAGTAATTCGATGGAATCATTAAAATTAAATGATAATCTTAAATCTTTAAGTGATTCCAAATATAATCATTCTAAATATGTTAAAAATATAATTGAAAAATTAAATGAACCAAATTTAAAAATAAATATAACGGTAATGGTAATTTATGTTTATGAAGGGGAAAATATATATGAAGCAATTTTATTCTCAGGTAAGATAACAAAAGAATTAAATTTACCTGAGATAAGCATTTTGAAGAGGCCAATTAGTTGGAGAGGAGTTTACGGAGATAAACCAGTTCCAAATGCTTTAGAAGAAGGTATTTATGGTTAAGAAAGGTAAATATTTTAAATTGATATATTAATCATGACTATATAATTTAAATAAACTCAAAAATATATGAAAATTGATTTAATTAATAATTTAATGCAAATTCAATTGCTGCTGTATAACCATAAACTCCTAAACCACATACTACTGCAACAGCTTTATCACTAAGATATGAATGATGTCTAAATGGTTCTCTTTGATGAACATTGGTAATATGAACTTCAATAAAAGGAATTGCAGTAGCTAATAATGCATCCCTAATACCAACACTAGTATGAGTATAAGCACCTGCATTAATAACAATAAAACCAACACCTTCTTGTTTTGCTTGTTGAATTCTATCTATGATGAAACCTTCAGTATTATTTTGATAAGTCAATACTTCAGAATCATTATTTTTATCTGAAGCTTGCTTTGAAGCAGATTGTTCTATATCCTTCAAAGATGTAGTTCCATATTTTTCAGGTTCTCTAGTACCTAATAAATTAAGATTAGGTCCATTGACTAATAATACTTTTTTAACCATAGTTGGTTCGACTTTTCATTTTTTTTCTTTTTTATTTTTCTGTGACAAATGTGAGTCAATTTTTCAAATTTTGAAATCTGGAGTAAGAGATAAGGAAAATACTTAAAGAAGTAGAGAAGGAGAGATATAGTTGAATAGTTTATCAAATTAAATAGGTTTTACAATAATTGAATTTGTATGTGATTACAATTCAAAAGAAATTAATTGATTTTTTAACAAGAGCAATTATTAATTAAAGCAATTACCAATGAACAAAGTAGAATTTTTTTGGGAAGAAAAGAGTTTCTAATAAATAAGGTAATAAAGTTTTATTTCAATACATTTTCTAATCAAAGTTAAATATTTCCACTGTGGAGTTTATTTAGTAATACGGGTTTAAAGGGAAATACTGCGATTACAAATATTGAAAAAGGCTTATCAGTTCGCTTTAAAATAATTTTCAAAGTTTTTTCCTCAAGTAAAAGTATGACAAAAGAGTTTAAATCTATTTATCCTGGGCATTCATGGGAAATTGGATCAGGAGCTACTAATGAAGAGTGGAAAGCTCATGAAAAAGTTTCAATAGATCCATCTGATGATAATAGAACTAAAGCTGATAATTATAGACTTTTAAGTTCTGCAATTGTTCCAAGACCAATTGGATTTGTGTCTACAATTAAAGAAAATGGTGAAACAAATTTAGCACCATTTTCATATTTTAACGTTGTTGCCACTGATCCTCCGTTATTTGTGATTAGTTTTTCTTCGGGTCGTAAAGATACTTTGGATGCTATTTTACATTCAAAAGAATTAACCATTAATATTATAAGTGAATGGTTCATGGAAGCATCTCATTATACTTCAATTGATGCACCTGCTAATATAAATGAATTTAAATTAAGTGGGTTAACTCCAATAAAATCCGAAAAAGTTAGTCCACCTCATGTAGCAGAATCAGCATTTTCTATTGAAGCTGTCTTGGTAGATCATAAACAATATGAATCAAAGAAATATCCTGGTACTATTTCTTCTACCGTATTAACTGTTGAAGGTGTTCTTATGCATGCAAGAAAAGATCTTATCAATGGAGAACTCAATAAGATAGATATTGATAAGTTCAAACCAATAGGAAGATTAGGTGGTAATACTTATGCAAAAATTGGTTTATCATATGACTTCCCAAAACCTTCTTATAGTGAATAGATTTTATAGATTAGAGAATTTACAAATTTCGCAGAAAATACTTCATCTCCTTGTACTAAATCTCGCTATTTCTGAAAACTTGGAAATGTCACCTTATTTTGCAAAAGCACTCGATTAAGTGTTATATAGGATTAATGATACTAATAATGAGACTCCTCTTCTGAAAAAATTCTGGTAAAGCTCATACTCAAATCTCTATGATAATTTGTCTGCAAAAATTCTCGTCGCATAAATGCAGCACTCATCTCAGATTGGAAAAAAAAAAATTTTAAACATCAATGTCAGTAGTTGGATCATTAATTTTCTGTAACGATTGTGGTAATTTATTGGACCAAATAGGTTCAAACAGTACTATAGACTGTAAGATATGCTCAAGATCATACCCAGCTTCAAAATTTTCTAATTTAAAAGTTGTTACTACATCAGCAGAAGATGCATTCCCATCAATCTTAAAAATGAATAGATCATCAGTTAAGACCCAATTAAAAAATGATGACTTAGATGAAGGAGCAACAATCAAAGAAAAATGTCCAAAATGTGATCACGATGAAATGCAATATCATACTTTACAATTAAGATCTGCTGATGAAGGTGCTACAGTTTTTTATACCTGTACTAATTGTGGTCATAGATTTAGAACTAATAATTAAGATATTTTAGGGGAAAAAAAGAAGGAAAGATTACAATTTAAAATTTGCATTACCTTTATCTTTTGTACTATAGTGTATAAATACATACAACGATATAAATTTTTTTTTAAAAATATAATTCACAATAATAAAACATACATGTTCGAAACATTCTAATATTCAGTCATGTCTAAAGCAACAATAGCTGATTCTCTAACAACTCTTTCTTTATCTTGTAAGATTTTTTGTAAAACTGGTAAACATTCATCAGTACCAATTGAACCTAAAGCTTCAGCAGCTTCGTGTCTAACCATACCAGCTTCTCTTTCATCTTGTAAAATTTTAATTAAAGCTGGAACAGTGACAGGATTACACACTTGACCAAAAACATAAGCTATTTCATGTTTAAATAAAGCAGATGGATCATCAAAACCTTCAGCTAATGCAAGACATGCTTCATCAGTTCCTAAATCTCTTAATCTAAACATAGCTCTATATCTTTCAAATAATGGTTTTTCTTGATCAGTTAAAATACTTTTCAATTTAGATACTTTACTTTCTTGATCAGATGGTAAAGGAGGTGCTGGATCTATAGATTCATATAATGAAGTTTCAATATTTTCAGTTTTTGAATTTTCTGATTGTTCCCATTTAATTCTACCAATAGCTAATTCACAAGTTTGTTTGATTTCAATAGATGGGTCATTTTCATAATAGTTTTCTAATAATGGTAAAGATTCAACATCACCTAAAGCACCTAAAGCTTCAGCTGCTTCATGTCTAACCATTATTTGTTGTTCTTTATCTTCTAAAACATTTCTTAAATGTGGAGCTGCATATAAATTATTAATTTGTCCTAAAACATAAGCAACTTCATGTTTTAATAATTCAGAATTATCTTTGAAACAATCCGCTATATAATCAATAGCTTTTTTAGCATCTTCTTTATTAGAAGATTCAGTTCCAACAGATTTTAAATTAAATAAAGCTCTAAATCTATTAGCTAATTTTTCATCTCCTGATTTATTTGATAAAATGTCTCTTAATTGCTCTAAGCTAGCGTTATCTATATCGATTTCTGTTGACATTATTAATTTATTTTAACAAGTTATTCTAAAAAAATTAATTTTGAAAATTAATATCAATAGAATTTTTCAATCTAACTTATTTTTTTTTTCTTTTTTTCTGCAGATGAGCGTAGTTCGGGCTCATATAGTTGCAAAATAGGTTTAAGAGAATTTTACGAATTTTAAAGGAGAAAAATGGTGGCGACTGCTGGGAGTAGTAGTGTCATACAATACAGCAGAATAAAGGCAAAAATACAATAAAGAGTCTAAATTTCTTTTAATTCAGGTAATAAACCTGAACCTTTTCACTTTCAACTAATTGTTTCAAACTCTCACACACACTAAAAACTCAATTAAAAATTTTCCGTTCAACGCGACAATTTTTCAGGAATCGATTAACTTTCTTGACATTATTTAAAGGTAAAAATTAAAAAAGATGGCTCAACAAATGCAAGGAATGCCAGATTTATCTAATGCTATTATGGCACAAGATGAAATGGGGAGACCTTTTATAATCGTTAGAGACCAAGGTAAAAAGCAAAGAAAGCATGGTATTGAAGCAACCAAATCTCATATATTAGCGGCAAGATCAGTAGCATCAATTGTTAAAACATCTTTAGGACCAAGAGGTTTAGATAAAATTTTAGTAAGTCAAGATGGTGAAATAACTATAACAAATGATGGTGCTACTATCTTATCACAAATGGATTTAGATAATGAAATAGCTAAATTATTAGTTGAATTATCAAGATCTCAAGATGATGAAATTGGTGATGGTACTACAGGTGTTGTTGTTTTAGCTAGTGCCTTATTAGATCAAGCAGCTGAATTAATTGATAAAGGTATTCATCCTATTAAAATTGCTAATGGTTTTGATGAAGCTTGTAAAATTGCTGTTAATCAATTAGAAAAAGTTGCAGATGAAATTGATATTAGTAATGAATCAAATGATTCTAATTTATTAAAAGCAGCTAAAACTTCTTTAGGTTCTAAAATTGTTTCCAAAGCTCATGATCATTTCTCTCAAATGGCTGTTGATGCAGTATTATCAGTAGCTGATTTTGAAAGAAAAGATGTAGATTTTGAATTAATTAAAATGGAATCAAAAGTTGGTGGAGCAATTGAAAATTCTTCATTAATTAGAGGTGTTTTATTAGATAAAGATTTTTCACATCCTCAAATGCCTAAGGAAATCAAAGATTGTAAAATAGCTATTTTAACATGTCCATTTGAACCACCAAAACCAAAAACTAAACATAAATTAGATATTTCATCAGTTGAAGAATTTAAAGTATTACAAGAATATGAACAAAAGAAATTTCAAGAAATGATTGATCATGTTAAGAATTCTGGAGCTAATACAGTTGCATGTCAATGGGGGTTTGATGATGAAGCTAATCATTTATTATTAGCCAATGGATTAAATGCCATTAGATGGATTGGTGGTTCTGAATTAGAATTATTAGCTATTGCTACTAATGGTAGAATAGTTCCAAGATTTGAAGATTTAAATGCTGAAAAATTAGGTCATGCTGGTACTATTAAAGAATTAGAATTTGGTACTACAAGAGATAGAATGTTAGTTATAGAGGATTGTTCAAATACTAAAGCAGTTACTTGTTTTATTAGAGGTTCAAATGAAATGATTGTTGCTGAAGGAATAAGGGCTTTACATGATTCTATTTGTGTCGTAAGAAATTTAATCAGAGATAATAGAGTTGTTTATGGTGGAGGTGCAGCTGAATTAACATGTTCAATTGCAGTTAGTGAAGCTGCAAATAAACAAAAAGGTATTGATCAATATGCTTTTAGAGCTTTTGCTTCTGCTTTAGATACAATTCCAACTACATTAGCCGAAAACTCAGGTTTAGATCCAATTGAAGTTTTATCAAACTTAAAATCTAAACAAGTTTTAGAAAAATCATCTAATTTAGGTGTAGATTGTTTAGGTAAAGGTACAAATGATATGAAAGAATTATTCGTTATAGATCCATTAATTGGTAAAAAACAACAATTGTTGTTAGCCACTCAATTATCTAGAATGATTTTGAAGATTAACGATGTTATCATTAGTGGTAAAGATGAATATTAATTGTAATACCTATTTATATAACTTTAATATTTTGGGGTTTTTATATAGTACTGTATATAAGCTATGCTTTTTCTTTGGTTTTTTTTTTTTTCCTTTCCCTGCGTTTTTGAAATTTGTGCGCTTTTGGCATTTTCCTCGCACTCACGCTAAGCTCACCCTTTTTTCCAACTCGCAAAGTTGACAAGGTTCTTAAATCAAGACTTTATTTAATTGATCAATTGAGGATATTAAACACAATGGCTAGTTTAGGAACACCTGCTGTTGTCATGGACAATGGTACCGGATTAACCAAATTAGGTTTTGCAGGGAATGATTCACCTTCATATGTATTCCCAACAGCTATTGCTACATCAACTAGTAGTGGTAAAGGAGGTAAAGGATCTTCATTATCAGCTAAAAGGGGATTAGAAGATTTAGACTTTTTCATTGGAGATGAAGCAATCAATGCATCCAATGGATCGAATTATAGTTTATCTTATCCAATAAGACATGGACAAATTGAAAATTGGGATCATATGGAAAGATTTTGGGAAAATTCAATTTTCAAATATTTAAGATGTGAACCAGAAGATCATTATTTCTTATTAACTGAACCACCATTAAACCCACCTGAAAATAGAGAAAGTACTGCTGAAATTATGTTTGAAAGTTTTAATTGTGCAGGTTTATATATAGCAGTTCAAGCAGTTTTAGCATTAGCTGCATCTTGGACTTCATCTAAAGTTAAAGATAGATCTTTAACAGGTACTGTTATTGATTCAGGTGATGGGGTTACACATGTTATTCCAGTTGCTGAAGGTTATGTTATTGGAGCAGCAATTAAAAATATCCCATTAGCTGGTAGAGATATTACATCATTTATTCAATCTTTATTAAGAGATCGTGGAGAACCTGATACTTCTTTACAAACTGCAGAAAAAATTAAACAACAATTTTGTTATGTTTGTCCAGATATAGTAAAAGAATTTAGTAAATTTGATCAATATCCACAAGAAAAATTTGCTCAATATATTGTTGAATATACTGATAAAAATAAAACAAATACCGTTGATGTTGGTTATGAAAGATTCTTAGCACCAGAAATATTTTTCAATCCAGAAATTTGTTCATCAGATTATTTAACTCCATTACCAACAGTTGTTGATCAAGTTATACAATCATCTCCAATAGATGTTCGTAAAAAATTATATAAAAATATTGTTTTATCTGGTGGTTCAACAATGTTTAAAGATTTTGGAAGAAGACTTCAAAGAGATTTAAAAGGTTTAGCTAATGAAAGAATTGAATTAAGTGAAAGATTAAGTGGTGTTAAAAGTACTGGTGTTGATGTTCAAGTCATTTCACATAAAAGACAAAGAAATGCCGTTTGGTTTGGTGGTTCTTTATTAGCTCAAACTGCTGAATTTAAAAGTTATTGTTATACTAAACAAGATTATGATGAATATGGTCCAAGTATCGTTAGAAACTTTTCTTTATTTGCTGTCCCATGAATTACTTTCTTCTTATTTTTTTTTTCCAACCAAAAAAACTTCTTAAATAGATTATGTAAAAGAAACTAAAGATATTATTAAACGAAAATAAAAAAAGCTAAAGATTATTATATATTTGTAGATTGAGAAAGATGTGTAGTAACCGAATTGAAACACTCGCATTTTTTTGAATTCCCCTAACAAATTGTATTCCTCGTACGAAAAGTTTCAATAAAGATAAGATCATTTAACTTTTTATAACTTCTTCTTTTAAAACTTAAATAAGATACTTTAAAGCTCATACCAATGTCACAGAGTCAGGTAGTGGATGGTGTTGAGCTAAATCAAATATTCAATGGATTGAAATCTAATATTGAAGAAGAAAGAAATCGTTATGCAATTGAATTAAGAAATTATTTAGCTTCGATAGCTAGAGATTTATCAGTAGAGCAATTTAATAGATATAATAATGATATTAATAAGAATATATTTGAGTTTTTACATTCGAAAGAAAGTTCTGAAAAATTAGGTGGGATAGCAGCTTTAAATGCATTAATTGATTTTGATTCAGGTATAGGTGAAGAAAATGCTACAAAAACAGCTAGATTTTCTAATTATCTTGGATCTTTAATTCTTTCTAATGATTTAACTATAATGAAGCAAGCTACTAAAACATTGGGGAAATTAGCAACCCCAGGTGGTACTTTGACAGTTGATTTCGTTGATTTTGAAGCAAAGAGAGCTATTGAATGGTTACAAAGTGAAAATAAACAACATGAAAATAGAAGACATGCAGCTATTTTAATTATTAATGCCCTTGCAGATAATGCACCAAATTTATTATTTAATTTTGTTAATCAAGCATTAGAACATTTATGGATTCCTTTAAAAGATAATAAATTAATTATTAGAACCGATGCTGCAATTACTTTACAAAAATGTATTAAAATTATTTATGATAGAGATGTTAATTCTAGAAGATTTTGGGTTAAAAATTTTATAGATCAAGCTTCAAAATTCTTAAATGATAATTCAACTCATTCATCAGACATTGATAATTCTGGTAATGGATCTTCAAATAATGATTCAACTTTAAATTCTGCTGCTAATGTCACTTATAATTTAATTTCTTCAAATATTTCATCATCCCAAACCAATGAATCAATTCATGGTGCCCTATTAGTTTATAGGGAACTTTTAAAGTATCATAAAGATCATTATGTCATTTCAAGGTTTGATGTCATGTATGAAAATACAATATCATATAAAAATCATAAATTGGCTATTATTAGACAAGAGTTAGCTAATATTTTTCCATTAATTTGTAGGGTTAGCCCTGAAATATTTGTTGAAAAATACTTGCATAGAACACTTTATTACTATTTATCTCAATTGAAAAGATTTAAAAATCAACATAATGATGCTGCTAATTCTGATAAAAGTTCAATTTTTAGAAGTATTGGTTTAATAGCATTAGAAGTTGGTAATCAAATGGCTACATATTTAGATGCAATTCTTGATAATATTCGTGAAGGATTATCATATCCAAGTAATTCTAATATTCAACTGATATTGTCTAATGCAGTTTCAAGTGGTTCTGATAATCCATTTTTAACTGGTTCATCTAATATAAATGGTAACGGTAATGGATCTATGGGATTATCATCTCTACCTCCAAGTGTTTCAATTTCTTCCAAATATAAAGCAAGTAGAAAAGAAACTGAACCTGCTATCTTTGATTGTATTGGGAAATTATCCATATCTGTTGGACCTGCATTAACTAAACATTTACAAAGGGATATTTTGGATATGATGTTTAGTAATTGTTCTCTTTCAAAACATATGCAAGATGTCTTGGAAACTTTGATAGAGAATATACCTATGCTTACAAAAGTTATTAATACAAAATTACTTAATTTATTAAGTTTGGTTTTATCTGGTATGATATTCCAACCACCTGGCTCCCCTTATGCAACTGTTAAAATGAAAGAGCAATTAGCTAAAGATTATCGTCTTATAATGATATCAAGAGATACTGGGATGAGTGTAAATAATATTATCAATAATCATGAATTCTATGAAATTCATGAAAGTAGTATTCTTTATCAAGCATTAGAAATGCTTCAATTTTTTAAATTTGAAGGTTATCAATTGAATGAATTTGTTCGATATTGTACTATTAAATATTTGGAACATCCAAGTCCTAAAGTTCGTCAAAAGGCTGTTGTTGCCTCATGTGAAATTTTCATTCATGATCCAATTGCTGAACAAGTTAGTGTAAATGCATTAAACGCTGTTAATGAAGTTTTAGACAAAATTCTTTCTATTTCAATAACAGACTCAATACCTGAAATAAGGTTGGAAGGTTTGACTTGCATTAACAGTGCCAAATGTTTTGATCCTCAACTTTCTCAAGCTGAAAATCTTCGTTTGTTGTTCATAGCATTAAATGATGAAATATTTAGTGTTCGTAAAGTTGCTATCAAATTATTAGGTAGACTTTCCACTATTAACCCTGCATATATTGTTCCTTCATTAAGAAAGACATTAATTCAATTATTATCAAGATTAGAATATTCATCTGGTAGTAGAAAACAAGAAGAGAGTGCAATTTTATTATCAATATTAATATCTAACTCTAAAGATTTGACGAAACCTTATGTTAAACCCATAGTAGAAGCATTATTACCAAAAGTTAAAGATGTTAGTTCTTCGGTTGCTGCAAATGCCATAAAATGTTTAGGTGAATTATCAGTTGTAGGAGGTGAAGATTTAAAACCCTTTATACCTGATTTAATGCCTCTTATCATGGAAATATATCAAGATCAAAGTTCATCCTATAAAAGAGATTCTGCTTTAAGAACTTTAGGTCAACTTGCTAGCTCATCTGGATATGTCATTCAACCACTTCTTGATTATCCGCAACTTTTGGGTATGTTAGTAGGTATTTTAAAACTGGAATCCTCATCTAATATAAGAAGAGAAACAGTGAGATTATTGGGTATCTTGGGTGCATTGGATCCATATAAACATAGAGAAGTTGAACAAAGTTCAAAGACTATTTCTTCTGAACAAAATGCACCACCAATCGACGTGGGTTTATTAATGCAAGGTATGTCACCTTCCAACGATGAATATTATCCAACTGTTGCTATAAATAATTTAATGAAAATCTTAAAAGATCCATCCTTAAGTGCTCATCATAATAAAGTTATCCAAGCGGTCATGTATATTTTCCAAACATTGGGATTAAGATGTGTTTCATTCCTTCCACAAATTATTCCTGGTATAATTAATGTGATGCATTCTTGTCTGCCATCTATGTTAAAATTTTATTTCCAACAATTAGGTGCCTTAATATTGATTATTAAAGAACATATTCGTCCATTTTTACCTGATATCTTTAGTGTAATCAAGGAATTCTTCAATGCGAATACTCATTTAAACATTCAAGTAATTATAATAAGTTTGATTGAATGTATTTCAAGGGCCTTAGAAGGAGAATTTAAAATGTATCTTCCAGAAGTGTTGACGTTACTTTTAAATGTCTTTGAAGATGATAAATCCCCAAAAAGAGAGCCAACCTTACATGTATTGAAAAGTTTTGTTATTTTTGGAAGTAATATTGAAGAATTTGTTCATATCATTATACCAAGTATTGTAAAAATGTTTGAAATGGGACCAATAGTTTTAAGGAAAGCTGCCATAGAAGCTATTGGAAGAATATCCAAGAATGTTTTACTAAATGATATGGCCTCTCGTATCATCCATCCATTGGTAAGAGTCTTGAAGCAAGGTAGCGATGAATTACGAGTGGGAGCCATGCACACAATGTGTTACTTACTTTTACAATTGGGTACGGAGTTTGCTGTATTTATACCTTCAATAAAGGCAGTGTTGGCCGAACAAAGAATTCAATCCACTACATTCGAACAATTAGTCAACAAATTACTTAATGGTGATCCACTCCCAACTTACTTAAATATTTATAAGGACTATGATAATAATCTGAATCATTTTGATATTCCAGATATCGATGTTCCTTTTAAAAAATTACCTGTCAATCAATCTGCCTTAAAAGCTGCTTGGGATTCTTCTCAACGTCGTACTAAAGATGATTGGCTGGAATGGATTACGAGATTGAGTAAAGAGTTATTAAAACAAAGTCCATCTCATGCAATTAGAGCTTGTGCTGGTCTTGCGTCTGATTATTATCCATTAGCAAAGGATCTTTTCAATGCTAGTTTTGCTAGTTGTTGGAGTGAACTTTATTCCCAAAACCAAGAAGAATTGGTCGAATCTTTTTGTATTGCCTTATCCTCTCCAAATAATCCACCAGAAATTCATCAAATTTTGTTGAATTTGGCCGAGTTTATGGAGCATGATGATAAATCATTACCAATAGCTATCACGACTTTAGGCCAATATGCTCAAAGGTGTCATGCTTATGCAAAGGCTTTACATTATAAAGAATTAGAATTTTATGAAGAACCTACGACTCCAACTATTGAATCATTAATTACAATCAACAATCAACTTCAACAATCCGATGCGGCTGTTGGTATCTTAAAGCATGCTCAATTACACCATGATCTTCAATTGAAAGAGACCTGGTATGAAAAATTACAAAGATGGGATGATGCTTTGAGAGCATATAACGAACGTGAGAAAACAGAGCCAGGTAATATTGAAATAACAATGGGTAAGATGAGATGTCTCCATGCCTTAGGTGAATGGGAGCAATTATCAGAGTTGGCACAAGGTAAATGGGGTACTTCTTCTGGTGAAATTAAGAGAAACATATCACCTTTGGCTGCAGCTGCAGCATGGGGATTAGGTCAATGGGATAGAATGGAATCTTATATTAAGGTAATGAAACTGGAATCTCCAGATAGAGCTTTCTTTAATGCCATTTTAAGTTTACACAGAAATAATTTCGAAGACGCTTCTAACCATATTTTAAAAGCTAGAGATTTGTTGGTTACTGAAATCACAGCTTTGGTAAGTGAAAGTTATAATAGAGCTTATGGTGTAGTTGTTAGGGTTCAAATGTTGGCGGAGCTTGAAGAAATTATCAAATATAAATGCCTTCCACATGGATCTGAAGTTAGAGCAGTTATGAGAAAGACTTGGAATACAAGATTACTAGGATGTCAAAGAAACGTTGATATATGGCAAAGAATGTTGAAAGTTAGAGCTTTGGTTATTAAACCAAAACAAGATATGGATATGTGGATCAAATTTGCTAATCTTTGTAGGAAATCTGGTAGACTTAATTTAGCTGAAAAATCTTTGAATTCTTTATTGGAAGAAGGCTCACCAGAAAATCCTTCTAGGGCTCCACCGCAAGTTGTTTACGCTCAATTGAAATACATGTGGGCTAAAGGACAACAAAGAGAAGCATTACGTCATTTGGTTGATTTCACCACAAGGATGTCACAAGACTTGGGTCTTAATCCAAATGATTTGATAACTCAGCCACTTCCTTCTGAAGGTCCTGGTATTCCTAAACATGTGGAAGATTATACCAAGTTATTAGCTAGATGTTTCTTGAAACAAGGTGAATGGCAAATTGCATTAAATAATAATTGGAAATCAGAAACTTCCGAGATTATATTGGGTGCATACCTCTTGGCCACACATTTCGATGATAAATGGTATAAAGCATGGCACAATTGGGCTCTTGCGAATTTTGAAGTTATTTCATCCTTCACCACTCAAAATAATATAACAGAGATAAAACAAAGTGACCTGATGGAGCAAATAGATAATTCTCAAGAGAAGAATGGTGAAGAAGAATCTAATAATACTAGAGAAGGCTCACCAGAAACCGTACTGCAAACAAAAGGCACTAGCTCAATTCCTAAAGAAGCAATTCAACGTCATGTTGTTCCTTCAATAAAAGGGTTTTTCCATTCTATTGCACTTTCTAGTTCTAATTCTTTACAAGATACACTTAGATTATTGACATTATGGTTTAACTTTGGTGGTATAGCTGAAGCTGCTCAAGCAATGACTGAAGGTTTTAATATGGTTAAGATCGATAATTGGCTTGAGGTTATTCCTCAATTAATTTCTAGAATTCATCAACCAAATCAAGTTGTTAGTAGGTCATTATTTGGTTTACTTAGTGATTTAGGTAAGGCTCATCCTCAAGCATTAGTTTATCCTCTTGCAGTGGCAGTTACGTCTGAATCTTTGAATAGAAAGAAAGCTGCATTATCTATTATTGATAAAATGAGAATCCATTCTGCTTCATTAGTTGAGCAATCTGAATTGGTAAGTAAAGAACTTATTCGTGTGGCAGTTTTATGGCATGAACAATGGTATGAAGGATTAGAAGATGCATCGAGACTATTCTTTGGTGAACATAATACTGACAAGATGTTTGAAGTTTTAGAACCTTTACATTTGATGCTTCAAAAAGGTCCTGAAACAATGAGGGAGTCTTCTTTTACAAATGCATTCGGAAGAGAATTATCAGATGCATACGAATGGGTATTAAATTATCGTAGAACGAAAGATATCACTAATTTAAATCAAGCTTGGGATATATATTACAATGTGTTCCGTCGTATTAGTAGGCAACTTCCTCAATTGTCTAGTCTTGAATTACAATATGTTTCACCTAAATTGGAAGTTTCCAATAATTTGGAATTAGCTGTTCCTGGTACTTACGAAGCTGGTAAAGAAGTTATTAGAATTGTCAGCTTTGACCCTACTATTTCTGTTATTTCATCTAAACAAAGACCAAGGAAATTGGTTATACGTGGAAGTGATGGTAAAGATTATTACTATGCTCTTAAAGGTCATGAAGATATTCGTCAAGATAATTTGGTTATGCAACTTTTTGGATTAGTAAATACATTATTAGTCAACGATCCTGAATGTTTCAAGAGACATCTTGATATTCAAAGATTTGCAGCAATTCCATTGTCACCAAAAGTTGGTTTATTAGGATGGGTCCCAAATAGTGATACATTCCATGTATTGATTAGAGAATACCGTGAATCAAGGAAAATTTTATTAAATATTGAACATAGAATCATGTTACAAATGGCCCCTGATTATGATAGTTTAACTTTGCTTCAAAAAGTGGAAGTTTTTACAGGTGCTTTGGATAATACAAGAGGACAAGATTTATACAAAGTTCTTTGGTTGAAATCAAAATCATCAGAAGCATGGCTTGATCGTCGTACTACATATACCAGATCTCTTGCTGTTATGTCTATGGTTGGGTATATTTTAGGTTTAGGTGATCGTCACCCATCTAATTTAATGTTAGATAGAATAACAGGTAAAGTAGTACATATTGATTTTGGTGATTGTTTCGAAGCTGCTATTCTTAGAGAGAAATATCCTGAAAAAGTTCCTTTTAGATTAACTAGAATGTTGAATTATGCAATGGAAGTTAGTGGTATCGAAGGATCTTTTAGAATTACTTGTGAACATGTTATGAATGTATTGAGAGACAATAAAGAATCATTAATGGCTATTTTAGAAGCATTTGCATATGATCCATTGATTAATTGGGGTTTTGATTTCCCTACTAGAGCAATGACTGAAGCAACAGGTATTCAAGTTAACCAAGTAAATACTTTTGAATTATTAAGAAGTGGTCAAATTGATGAACAAGAAGCCGCAAGATTAAACAAACAAAATGAATTAGAAATAAGAAATGCAAGAGCAGCTCTTGTTTTGAAAAGAATTACTGATAAACTTACAGGGAACGATATCAAACGTCTTCAAGGATTGGATGTACCAACCCAAGTAGATAAACTTATTCAACAAGCTACTAGCGTTGAAAACTTATGTCAACATTTTATTGGTTGGTGTTCATTCTGGTAATGATTCTTAAGAGATATAAAAAGAAAATGATAACAAATAAAAGTAAAAATTGTATTATTTTAAAAAATTTGATACATTAATATATAATTTATTCTATATATATACAGATATAATGACAATTATGCTATTTTTTTAGAAGCGTTGGTGAAACCAACACCTTTAACAGATATATTGAAAGTGTTTGGATCTATATCATCTTCTTTTAAGAAAGCTTCAGTACCAAACACAGATTTGATATCTCTAAGGAGTAATATTAAATCTTCATCTATTTGATCTTTATGCAATTTTAATCTTCCAACGTCTTCTTTACCAATAGTCATGAAACATAATGCTAACAGTATTTGATTTCTACCTATAACAGAGCTTTTAGATAATTCATCTAATAATTGATATGATACTAATTCACCTACATCTTCTGGTAATCCACCTGGAACACCAACACCATCAGAGAAAATCCTCCAACCTTTTTTCAGTTCTGCAACAAGGGTCATACCAAAACCAGGTGATTTACCACTATTTTCACCTCTCCATACATCAGCCGTTATATTAACTTCAACATTTGTTGGGCGAAGTATATTTCTTGCAGTATCGATCATTCTATTAACTACTGATGGTGATACTCTAGCACAATATGCTATACCTCTTATAGTTGAAATTTTTGGTGTTTCTAATGCATGAATCGTTATTGGTTGAGGAATTAATGAATTACAAATGAAATGAACTTCACCACCTCCTAATGGAGGACACCCTCTTTTCAAAATATGAATAGAAACTTCTCTTACACCAAACTTTTCCATTAATGGTAATAACCCCCATTTGATACTATCAATTCCAATATCATTAGAGCTTAAACTGGTTAAACCTTTAAATATAATTGAAAATTTCTTTTTAGAAAATGGTGCTAAATACAACATTGGCTCCAAATAATAACCTATTGGTTTACCATTAGGACAATTATGAGTAGTCTCACCTCCTAATATGATACCTGGTCTATAAACTACAGTGGTACCTGTATAAGAAATTTCTATTTGAGAACCATTTGTAACTGATTCTAATAATCTTAAAAATGATACTTCATGATCTTTTAAACCTGGATTTAAATCTTTTGACCTTATTTTGGTGATTTTAATAGGTGTACCGGATAAAGTAGATAAAATCAACCTAAATCTAAAGTTTTTTGGTCCCTCAAATATGACTGGAGCTGCTTTAGATGACATTATTGATGTTAAAGTTGATGAGATGTGAGAGAGATGCCTTGATTTTTTTTTTTGATGCTGCTCATCTACGTCATGTGACAGGTTTTGATTTAAAATCCACGACATTGCGACAATTTATAGAAATTTAAATATTCTGAGAAAATTCAAGTATTTTATCGTTGGCGTTAGTCTATTGGTAATTTTTTAATTTTCCTACAATTCTTTTAATTGACAATGTCTAAAAGACCATCTGAAGAACTTTCATCTAGTTCTGAAGGATTGTCCAAGCGTGTTAAAGCGGAACCTTCCAATGATTTACTCGATGATGAATTAAATAGTATTTTAAATGAACAATTACCAACTGAAAATAATAATAATAATGATAATAATAAATTATCTAATAATACAAATAATAATAATGATATTAATATAGATTTTAATGATTTACCTGATGATATATTAGATTCTGTCAATGTAAATGTGAGTACCCCTGATTTATCTACACCTGTTCCAACTACCAATGGAAAAAGTTTACCAACATCTCCTAATAAAAATTATAGTAGATCTGGTACACCAAATCCTACCCAAGGTGGAATACAAGGTAATCCTTCTATTTTAGGAGGTGAATCAGTCGGTGTTAGTCAGCCAGATATAAATAGAGTTCAAGTACCGCAACATCAATTAAATAAATCCTATTCAACTGCTAATATAAGATCAAATAATCAATCATTAGGAGGTATACAAGTTCCAAATCAAATTTCATCAAATAATCAGACAGCAAATGTTAATACTTCAGATAATGTACAACTTCATTCAAATGATCCAGCAAAATTAAATGATGCTATAGCAGCTGCAGGTGTTGATCTTCATCAAGAAGAAGAATTATTACAACAACAAAGATCAAATCGTGTATCAGGAATGTCTATGTATCCTCAATCTTATGGTCTGCAAAATATGTTACTACAACAACAACAACAACAGCAACAAAATCAATATAGATCTAGTGGGAATTTTTTAAATTCTTATAATTTAGCATCTTTTATGTACCGAGTTGCAAGAGAAAATGGTGTAACACAAAATTTTTTACATGATAGTGATATGTTAGAATTGATGTCTGTATCATGTGAAAATTGGTTATCAAATATAATAACTAAAACTATAATAATATCACGTCATCGTCGTAAAGCACTTCCAACATCAAATAAATCTAAAGCTACAATTCAAAGATCTGATTTATCAAAAGAATTAAGAAATATAGCTATTAAACAAAAAGAAATGGAAGAGAAAAGGGTTAATAAAAGAATTGCATTAGGATTAGAAAAAGGTGATGAAAATAAAGATGAAAATGCTAAAGCTGGAGCTGAAGAAACTTTACATAAAGCTGCAAATGCAACAGCTGCAATGATGACCATGAATCCAGGTCGTAAAAAATATTCTTGGATGACTTCAGGTAATACAAATACCAATAATGATGTGAATAATAATGAAAATGATAATAGTAAGAAAAGTTATTTACTTTCTGTACGTGGTGATAATGGTCTTAGATTTAGAGAAATAAGGTCTGGTCAAAGTGTAACAATGAAAGATTTATTAACTGCCATAGAAGATGAAAAAGTTGGTGTTGAAAAATCTATCATAAAAGGATACTCAAAGTTAAGAGATTAATTTAATGTCTTTTATGTAATCTTATGTATAGTAGAAAGAAGGTGATAAAATTTAATTATCGCGCATCAATATATATATTTACAAATCAAAATAAATAAAAAGTAAACATCAGTTAAATTTAAAGGATTGATCTAGAAAATAATTTAGGGTAACTTATTTTGTTTAAAGATAAAAGATGTCTGATTTTACGCTAAGTAGTTATTTTAATAGCTTTGATTATGATAAAATTCTGGATGAAATAGATGATATAGGATCAAGATTAGAAAATGTAAATAATGGTTTAGCTGATAATCCAGAGATAATTAATTTCAATAATGATATATTTGAAGATGTATTAGACTTGGTGCATAATTATAAAGGGTTTGATAATAATCAAAAAAAACAATTCTCATACCTTATTGCATCATCTTTCAAAGTAGTTTGTTCAAATATTGCATCATCAATTGATTCAGGTGATTTTGTTGATAATTTACCTCAAATTAAAAGTATATTAGAGAAATATGGTTATATTGTATTTGTACTTTTAAGTATATTAAGTAAAGAAGATTTTACGGGTATGGCTGGTAGAGCCAAAACTACAAGAACTCAAATTCTAATAGATTGGAAAACTAATTCAACTCAAACTCAAGATTTACTTGATGCTGTTGAATCATGTCTTAATATTGATCTTGCAAAAATTTTTGTAACTACTCCTGAAAAATCTGCATTTATTGAATTATTCAATCGTCCAATATTTCATTTAATGGAAACTCCTGAAAGAATGGGGTTACAATTAATTAAACTTACAATCTTTAAAAATATATGTTTAATGGTAAAATACCATAATCATTCCAATATCGTTCAAAATTCCATTATTCAATCATTAACTTATTTTGTTCATCTTACAAAATATATGGGTGAATTACTTCATACTTTAGATAGTGAGTATGATTATATTAATCTAACAGAAGAAGTTTTAAGGGAAGTATCACAAATTCAATTCAATTATAATGATAGTAATGGACCAAAAGCAATTTCAGAATTCCTTGTTAATTTATCTCAATTAAGTCCAAAATCTATTCTTAAACAAATGGCATCAATTGCTCAATTACTTGATAACTCTAATCAAACTTTAAGATGTTCAGTCGTTGAATCTTGTGGTAATATTGTAGTCGATATTATAAAATCAGATGAAACCTACCTTAATAGTAATACTGAAGATGAAAGGGTCAATAATAGTAGTCATCATATTGAAAGTCTAATTGATTTATTACAAGAAAGATTACTGGATCAAAATCCTTATGTAAGAACAAAAGCAGTCCAAGCTTTGAATAAAATTTGTAGTTTAGAAGTTAAATTTTCTAGAAGAAGGCAAACCATTATGTCATTAGCAGTACGTTCTTTGAGTGATAGAAGTACCTTAGTAAGAAGGAATACAATCAAATTAGTTTCCAAGCTTGTATTAAATCATCCTTTCGCTCAAGTTCATGGAACTCAACTTTCATATACCCCATGGAAGCAAAGATATGATGAAAGTCGAGAAGCTTTGAGGCAATATTTACCTGCTGGTGTATTGGATGGTCTCGATAATCCAAGCGATAATGAAGATGAAGAAAATAACTCAAGCGATAACGAAAGTGATGACCCTGATAAAATGGATGAAGATCATGATGATGATAAAAATTCTAATGCAAGAGGAGAAAATGATGAAAATAATGACAACATCGAACAAGATAAAGAAGCAGATAATTCTATCGATAAAGATAGCGATGTTGATGATGATATACTAGACCAGTCACAGAATTTGGGAGATCCGACTTTGATAGTTAAGGCAAGGTTAACAGCTCAATATTACGAAGATGCACTAAATTTTATAAAAAACGTTCAAAAAGTCACAAAAATTGTTTCTGATCTCTTATTCTCGAAGAATAGAAATGAAGTTTTAGAATCGATGGACTTTTTGGTAATGTCTGATGCTTATGGGGTAGAAAATGCAAAAGACGGTATAAGAAAAATGTTACACTTAGTTTGGATGAAAGGTTCATCTGATGAAGGTAAATCAATAACATCGCACTTGATTGATTGTTATAAAGCTCTTTTCCTTGCTGCCCCAGAAGATCTTCAGCCAATCCAAAAAGCTTCTTATGTTGCTAAAAACTTGATTGGAATTACCTTAAGTGCCTCACTAGCTGATTTAGCATCATTTGAAAAACTTCTTGGTGTGATTTATAACGAGCAATTGATATCTAATGATGTCATGACGGTTTTATGGCAAATATATGGTCGTAAACAAGAAAATTTAACTCAAGATCAAATAGAGATAGTCAATGAACAAAGACGTGGTTCTATCATTATTTTAGGTATGCTTGGTCTTGCTGATCATAAAGTTGTTATCAAAGGTTTGGATATACTTCTTAATACAGGTCTTGATCTCGAAAGCTTTCTTGATTTGGAATTGTGCAAGTACACTTGTATTGCCTTACAACGTCTTGTTCCTACTTTAGCCAAAAGTAAAGATACAATGTTCCATAAAGTAGAAAAAGAAGATGAAATTGTATCTAAATTAGGTGATATTTTATCGCATTATAATTCTGACCCTGCATGGTATAGTGTTGCAGAACAAGCAATAGCTGCTATTTTTAAAGTATCACAATCACCTGATACTGTATGTACTAAGATAATAACTGAAAGAACAACTGAAATATTCAAGGAAACTGAGGATAATGATTTAAGAGTCTATTCTTTATCTCAACTTTTCTTTATCGTTGGACATGTTGCTATCAAAACTATTGTATATCTTGAAAAATTAGAAACATTTTTTAAAAAGAAGAAACATGATACAGAACAAAAGAAGGAAAAATCACAGAATGATGGTGAAGAAAATGAACTTGAAATGATAGGTGGTACTACTGAAGATGATTTCACAGATGCAGTAATTTATATCAAAGAAAAGGAAATTCTTTATGGCGACAATTCTTTATTAGCAAGGTTTGGAACAACTGTTAAAGAAATATGTTCAAATAATAGATCTTATGATAATGCTACGCTTCAAAGATCAGCTGTATTATGTATGGTAAAATTAATGTGTATTTCATCGAAATATTGTGAAGAATGTATGCCATTATTAATTACTATAATGGAAAGGTCACCAGATCCAGTTATAAGGTCTAATTGTGTTTTAGGTTTAGGTGATATGGCTGTATGTTTTAATAATCTTGTTGATGAAAATACAGATTTCTTATATCGTCGTTTAACAGATGATAATATTATGGTTCAAAGAACTTGTTTAATGACAGTAACATTTTTAATTTTAGCAGGACAAGTTAAAGTTAAAGGCCAACTTTCTTCAATGGCTAAATGTCTTGAGAATGAAGATCAAGGTATTAGTGATATGTGTAAATTATTCTTTACTGAATTAGCTACAAAAGATAATGCAATCTACAATGGGTTTATTGATATATTTAGTGGGTTATCTAATGATGAATTATTAGAAAAAGATGCTATGAAGAGAATTGTTAAATTTTTGGTTGGTTTTATCGAAAAAGAGAAACATCAAAAACAACTATCTGAAAAACTTTTAGTAAGATTAAATAAAACTCAAAATCAATCACAATGGAATGATATTGCTTTTGTTTTACAATCAATACCTTATAAAAATGAAGCAATAACTAAAGCAATTGAAGAAGGTTACACACTTGTCGAAACTAAATGATCTAATGATTTATTCATATATATGCTTTATGTAATAATGTGTATAATTTCCTTTATCTCGTATTTTTTTGCAACCAAATAATTCGTTCCATCTGTTTAACACACATCTATTTGAACCTAACTCCAATTTTTTTTTTTTTTTTTTTAATTTTCTTTCCGCATCGTGCTTGGATTACATCACCTCTAAAGCAAAGTTGATTTAAATAAAAAAGCTTTGAATTGGTAATCTAATTAGTTTATCCTGATAATGGGTTTACTGGTCGTTCAACAAGGTATCCTGGACCTTCTGGGTGTCACTGGTATAGATAATGCCAATTTAAAAGTATTAGTGTGTACATTGTTATCATTCCCATTTAGTGCTATTTTTAAAAGATTACCTGATCAAAACTATACTTTAAAGCATTTATATGTTTTAACAGTTTCATCATTTTATATATTTGGTATTTTAGAATTGTATTCCGGGTTATTTCCGTTATTGTTTTCATCAATTGGTTCTTATTTTATAACAAGATATCTTAGAACATCTTCAATGCCATGGGTTAATTTCATATTTTTAATGATTCATTTATTTTATCAACACGTTCATCAACAATTTTTCCTGGAATATGACCCTACTGCAATAGATATTACTGGAGCATTGATGGTTATGGTTATGAAATTAAGTGCATTTGGATGGAATGTTCACGACGCTAAATTACCTAAAGAGGAATTAACAAATTATACAAGATCAAGAGTTGTTAAAAGACATCCAAATATCTTACCATTTTTGGGGTATTCATTCTTCTTCGCTTCTTTATTAACAGGTCCAGCTTTTGATTACGCAGATTATGATAAATTTGTTCATTCAACATTATTTGAAGATGTACCAGAATCAAAAAGACCTGGTAAAAGAAAGAGAAGAATTCCAAGAAGTGGTCGTGTTGCTTTAAGAAAGACTTTACAAGGATTTTTTTGGGCTTTCTTATTCGTATTACTCCCAAAATATGTTTATTTAGAATATCTGTTAAGTGAAGATTTTATGAAAAATCATGGTTTCTTTTTCAGAATTCATTATCATTGGATTCTTGGACTTACTCATAGATTGAAATATTATACAATTTGGCTGATTGCTGAAGGTGCTTGTATTCTTTCAGGAATTGGTTATAACGGTTATGATAGTGTAAGAGATAAATTTAAATGGAATAGAGTTCAAAATATTGATCCTCTTTCATTTGAATTAGGACAAAATGTTCATCAATGTTTAGAAGCTTGGAATATGAATACTAATAAATGGTTAAAAAATTATGTTTATTTAAGAGTAGCAAAGAAAGGTAAAAAACCAGGCTTTAAAAGTACTCTTTTAACATTTATAACTAGTGCTTTTTGGCATGGTACAAGACCAGGTTATTATATGACATTCCTTGGTGGAGCTTTTTCTCAAACTTTGGGTAAGATATATCGTAGAAACTTAAGACCAATGTTTATTGATTCTGAAGGGAATACTTCCCAATATAAAATATTTTATGATATTATTTCTTATTTCACAACACAATTATGTTTTGGATTTATTGTTCAACCATTTGTTCTTTTAGATTTTAAAACATCAATTTATTGTTGGTCTACTGTATATTTTTTCATGCCAATTGTTACGGGATTAACATTATTTTTATTTAGAGGTCCATTTAGTAAAGAAGTTGTAAATTGGTGTAAATCAAAACATATGCAAACTTTAACACCAAAAAACTCAGAATCAGAAAATTCTAGTCTTTTAAATAAAGAAGAAACAAGTACTGTTTCTAGTGTGGTATTATCTTATTTATCTAAAGATAAAGATAGACTTGATGCACCAACTCTTGGGGTACCTTCATTTGATGATCTTAATAATTTTGATACTTTTGATAAAGAAGAATTAGATGAAGATTTGAAACAATTAGTTGATACTTGGAGCTCTTTTAGAGAAAGAAGAAGTTCTATAAAAGAAACTGATGCTTTAAAAGATGCTTATCAAAATTTTGTTGATGAAATTAATGATATTTTCCATGCACAGAAAACTGTTGCAAAAGAAAATGCCGATAACTCAGTGAATTTAACGGAAAAATCTAAACAACTGTGATTTTTTTTATATATATATATTTTGTTCTTTCAATATTCTGTTAAATATTTTATTATTTATACGATCTTTAAAATAGTCATAACCTGTGTATAAAATTGTTTAGCAATTTATTTGAATTAGAAATAATTAAATTGAGAAAATTGAGAAAATTTCGTCATCAATCATACATGTTGAACGTATCTCCGCTTAAACCCGAGAATATATAAATTGAAGTTGAATACGTTTTGAAAATTTATTATCTAGATAATCAAGATGATTTTTAAACATTTGAAAGGTTTAACACAATTTAGATGTGTTCGTTACAATTCAACTAATACACCAATATCCAAGAAAACTGGGATTGTTTTCATGAATATGGGAGGTCCATCAACTGTAAAAGAAACTCATGACTTTCTCTTTAGATTATTTTCTGATGGAGATTTGATTCCATTTGGACCATTCCAAAATATTTTAGCTAAATTTATTGCTAGAAGACGTACTCCTCAAATAGAGAAACATTATGAAGAAATTGGTGGTGGATCTCCAATTCGTTATTGGTCTGAATATCAATCTAAAAAAGTTTGTGAAATGTTAGATAAGATTAATCCAGAAACATCTCCACATATACCATATGTTGCTTTTAGATATGCGAAACCATTAACTGAAGAAACATTAACTAAAATGAAAGCTGATGGTATAACTAGAGCTGTTGCTTTTTCCCAATATCCTCAATTTTCTTATTCTACAACTGGTTCATCAATGAATGAATTATACAGGAAAACTTTAGAACTTGACCCTGAACGTAGTATTAATTGGTCATTCATTGATAGATGGCCAAAAAATGAAGGATTTGTTAATGCTTTTGTTGATCATATCAATAGTAAAATTAATGAATTTCATGAAGAAAATAAAAAAAATATAACTATCTTATTTTCAGCTCATTCACTTCCTATGGAAATTGTAAATAGAGGAGATTCTTATCCATCTGAAGTTGCAGCTACCGTTTATGCAATTATGGAAAAATTGAATTTTAAATATCCTTATAGATTAATTTGGCAATCAAAAGTTGGTCCAAAACCTTGGTTAGGTGCTCAAACTGCTAAAATTGTTGAAAAATTAGAAAGAGATGAAACTATTGATGGGATGGTTATTGTTCCAGTTGCATTCACTTCAGATCATATTGAAACATTACATGAATTAGATATTGAATTAATGGAAGAATTAAGATATCCTGAAAAAGTTAAAAGAGCTGAATCAATGAATGGAAATGAAGTTTTCATTTCCGGTTTGGCTGATTTAGTTAAATCTCATTTAAATAACGGTGAATTGTATTCAAAACAATTAGAATTAGATACCGCATTGGGTAAAGAGTTTGCTTCTGATACTTTCGAACATCCAAATGAACTTTTTGGTCCTCAAAAATAGTATTTAAAATTTTTAGAATTCTACATAAACTAATGGATAAAATTACAGGTGAACTTTTTTTCTCTACTTTTTTTTGTCTCTATTGCCCTGTTTAAAGCAGCAGAATTTCGTTTCATTAATCCGAATCTTCATTATCAGGATCGAAAAGATCCAAGTCCAAAGCAGCTGATTCTTCTTCTGCTTTTTCTGTTTTACGTCTGGTCGATCTTGAGCTACGTCTTTCTGTAGACGAACCTTGTGTTGGATTACTATCATCATTTTCATTCTCTTTTTTATCTTCTGAATCAGTTTTTACCGGTTGTGTATTCTCAGGTTTACTTCCACCTAACTCTTTTCGTATTATCGCATCACTATGGATTGAAGTTAAAGCTAATGTTCCTCTTCTTAAAGCATCTTCAGCTGGCCATATATAATTATTAGGATGAGTTGCAAATACGTTACCACTAGCATTAGCTGGGGCTTTAGTGAATTTTGAAAGTTTCATACCATATTTTAACACTTCTTCAACATCTAATTCTGTTTTAATTACACCAGATGATGGTTTTGTTGGTAATGATGGTAATTTTTTCAAATCTGATCTATACATTATTAATGTTCGAAGAATAGACTTTGCTTTATTATCTAATGCTTCCTTTTCTTCTTCAAGTGCTTTTATTTTTTTACCTAATATTCTATGATCATCTAATTTTTCAACTTGTCTAATTATATCTTCATTTCCTTGTATTATTGATTTGACAATATTTTCCAATTCATCTCCTTCAAAAGAGCTGATTTTCTGTGAAAGAATTGTAAACTGCTCTTCTACATTTGAAACTGTCTTCACAACTTCTAAATTATTGAATTTCTCTTCAAATATTTGTTCCTGTGTTGGTGGAGCAGACTTCGCTGTTCCTCTAATAGGATTTAATGATGATACTTGATGTGAATTTGGAGTTGAAGGAAAAGAATTCAAATTACTGGGAGAAACTGAAGAATTCAATTTCAGTGATGATCCAACTCTCGATAACGGAACCGATAAGTTATTCTGATCGTTTCTTCTAGAAGGTATCATGACTTGAAGAGAGATACAAAATAGTGTCGCGATTGTCGAAATATTTAAAGATTGCAAAATTAATTACTAGAAAATTATTATTATCTACAAAAAAAAATTACAAATTTGTTAAATCTGTGACAGTAAAATAGTTTCACGATTCGATTTTTCGTTAATATACATATCATCATAAAATTCTCTATAAGGTTCAGATTCTTCTAAATCAAGTTGAGACCATTTCTTAATCAGGTTTATATCATCGAATTTTATTCCAGCATTATTACCATATAAAGGTGGTAGGTTAATTAGTTTCTTGAAATTATTAGAGTAAATAAATGGATCTTTAAACTCTCCACTTAAAACCTGAACATCTGTCCACCCTACTGATAATTTTATATCATTAATTATGGTTTGGTTCATGAAAAGAATTGCCCTTTCAGCTTGATGTCTTAAATGATACCTTATTTGAGCCAGTTGATTATCATTTGATAAATTACAATTAATAATATCCCCATAAGATTCAAAATAATTGAAAATTTCGGTTTTAGTTAGCTTACCAGAAATTCCTTCTATTTTCACTGTTGTATTATGTGGATCAGTATAACAAGTTATATCTGGTTGTGGTTGAGATATTGGGATTTTTTCTACATCAACTAGAGACTTTGAATTCTCTTGAATTACTCCATTTGAATATGCTGCTAATCCCACTTTTATTGGACAACCATTGATTATTACCCCATTCATTTCCTTTAATGCTGCTTGCTGGACTGTACTTGAATTGAATTTAATAAATCCATAACCTCTTGATTTCCCAGTTGTAGAATCTACCATGATTTTTACTTGCCTAACAGAATTAGGATAATTGGAGTTAAAACTATCGAAAATATTGCTTTCTTTAATCTTTGGATCTAACTCACCAATAAATATAGAAAAATCATCTTGAGCTTTATTTTGACTGGTTACTTTTTGTTGTTCATTAGAATTACTTGTTGTTTGATTATTGGATGTTGATCCTCCAGAAGCATAATTTAATCTGAGTTTTTTCCTAGATCCTGGAATTGGTGAACCATTTTTCATAAATGCTGAGGTTAATGATGCTGGTGATGGAAAAGTTACAAAACAATATAATGGCTTACCATTTTGTCCTTGAGGAACATTTTTATCTCTAATGATTTTAACTGTAGTTGGCGACTCTCCTAAACTATTCCATACTTTAGTGATTGAATTTTCATCCCAATTATAGTCAAGATCTCCCATCCAAAGTTGTAACAGATTATCATATCCAGTTTCATTTTTATTATTATTCCTAAACCCATTTTTCCTTATATTATCGTTTCTTTTATTGTAATCAAAATCTTTCCCTCCCCTCCTGGTGTTTCTAGCATTCCCATATTGGTTTCCCGTGTGGTTGAACTGCCTCTTTCTTGGATTATATGCCATTGTTAATAGAATATTAGAAACAAGATGAGTACGTTCTCAATTATTGTATATTTCGCGGCTAATACTTTCGCAGGATAAAACTTGCAACATTTGTAAAAACTCAGTTTGAAAGGTTACAGATTTTATTATAAACACGCTTCAAATCTTTTTCTTTATCAGCAATCCATGGGTGTGAAAAACAATCTCTAGCTGATAATCGTTTTATTACATCAATTTGAATCGTAGATTCGATGAAATTTCTTCCCTTCATTCCTACTTTTTTCCATTGGTAATGGTTATAATCTAAATCACTAGTAATAGCTTGATTGACAGTTTTCAAATCATCATTTTCGGTATAGAATGGTGATATTCCACTCAAAAGAAGATATACGATAACACCCAATGACCAGATATCACATTTATTTGAATAACCAGCAAAACCTTTAAACAATTTTGCACCAAAAATTTCAGGTGCAGCATACTCGATTGTTCCAACTATAGTTTTAGCTCTTTGATTTTCCATAGTTAAAGTTTTAGCAGTTCCAAAATCACATAAGACTACCCTTGAAGGAGGTTCTGGTGATGAAAGTAAAATATTATCCAATTTCAAGTCTCTATGAATAATTTGTAATTCATCATGTAAGTATACTAATGCTTTGAGAATTTGATAAACAATTATTAATGCTTCATTTTCAGAAACTGGATTCAATATTCCATCTCTACTCAAATAAGAGAAAAGGTCACCTCCACAAATTAAATCCTCGAATATATAAAGTTTTGACTCAGTTGTAAATGAATCATATACTTTAACAATATTTGGATGATTAATTTTTTGTAATATATCAGCTTCTTGTTTGATTCTAGAATTATAAATGCTATTAGATAATTCTGGTTTCTTTTTAATTACTTTAACAGCAAAATTCCTTAAATCATGAGATGCATTACTTGCTAGATAAACAGAACCAAAAGATCCATGACCTACTATTCTTGGACTAATAATCCAATTTTTATGATTCAATTCGTTTAAGCAAGTTTGAGATTCATAAAAATCATTAAAGTATTGGACAAACCTAAAACTTATAATATCGATTATACTAATAATATCTCCATCATTTAATAATTGAATATGATTTTTTATTAATGGTTTATCATTAATATTTGTTCCATTACATGATACATCCTTAATATAATATAATGGTTCAGATTCATCATCAAATAGAACGGACCATATAAAAAAATGAATCAGAGAAACAATCATATTATTTACCACTAATTGACATTTTTTTGATCTACCAATTTTGTATAATTTTTTAGGAGTAAAAGGAATTAGTTTCAGCTTCTTTTCGAATATTTGTGAACTTATTATCAAGGATGATTCATTATCTTTAGTGAACAAATTCAGAACTTCAGAATCCAGCTCTATCAATTGTAAAAAACAATCACTCATTAGAATATGTAAGATGTGTGTAATAATAAATACCCGCTACATATAACTTTAAAAAGTTTAAATTTTAGCAGCCAAAAATGGTAGCGCACTGTATCAAATTGTAACAGTATTTTACTTGATTCGCATTTTGACGTGTGAAAACCGATGAAATTTTCATTGGCCAAACAAAACCTTTTTATTTTCAGAGAATAATCAATATCAGTAATTTATAGATAATCATGTTCAGACTCGGAAGGTTACTGAGATCCCAATTACATACTACTAGTAAAAGATTCCAAGCACATGGAAGTGCTCATGCTGAAGCTCCAGTTAAGTCATTCAATAATAAATATAATTTTAATACCAATCCACCACCAGTTCATGAATATTGGAGTGTTCGTAATACTAGTTTCCTTTTAGCATTTATCCCACTTTATTTCACTGTAAGCTACTTAACTAAATACGGTACTAGTAATGTTGAAGGTTATGAAGGTTTAATTGAATTTGCCAAAAGTGAAAATTCACCAATGAAAGATCTTAAATTTGGTGAACCTCAATTGAAGAAAGATTAAATAAAGAAAATTAATCCATAGAGATGGCTTATCATGTTTGATACTGAATTGTACGTTAGATATATTCAAAAGACCCAAATTAGTTGACTGAAGAGGTTTTCCATTGACCAAATGGCCGACTTCTAATGAGTCTTACATATTTATATATATATAAATTAATGCATAAAATAAGATACTTTTTTTTATATCTGTGTACCAACTTTTTTTTTTTAATTCATTTTCATGGAAACAACAGAACATTATTTACGCCTAACGATTTAAATATTTAGTCATTTTGTAAACGTTTGTTTCAAGAAGTCTTTCAATCTCTATAACCAAAATGATATTTTCGCTTACATAAGCATCTAGTAAAAGTTTTTTCGCATTTTTCTATTGGCTCTCACCCATCAGATATACAATTCACTACTTTAAAAACTAGTAATGTTTAAACAAATAGCCAAGAGCTCCATGTTAGCTAGGCCATCTAGATATTTAATGTCTGGGGCTCGTTCCTTGACCACAAAAACAACCATTACCGAACATACCACCGGTAGAATCATAACTTTGACAGACCCAAGTCGTCCAGAATTAGGTGATTACCCAAATCCTGAACCAGTTTTAGCTCAAAATAAAGATCCTTACGCCAAATATGATGATCAACAAAACAGAAGAAACTTAAATGATCCAGTGAACTTTGATGATGATTATTATGATATGTGGTCTCCAGATTATTTCCAAACTACATCTGACAAAACCGCTTTAAAGCATAATGGTATATTTTTCTCCCTTTTCCTTAGTTTTGGTGCTGCTATATATTACTTCCAATTAGATCCTGAAAAGCCTGCCATGCCAAGATCTTTCCCATTCGATGGTTTAGCCAAAGAATTAGGTTCTGGTAAAGATGACGATAACTCTTTCTACCAAGTTAGACCTGATAAAACCGCAGAACAAGAACTCGGCTTCTTACCTGCTGATGCTTCAATTAAAACCAATACTGAAGTCTATAAAGCTGCAAATGCCGAATTCATCAATCAATAATTATACTCATTATAACATAGCACGATCATAATATATATTTATAAGAGATTTCCCAATTTCTCTTCCTTGGTGAGACTATTATTTCATAATCAGTACTTCAAGAAGTCTTCGAATCTCTTCTTTTCTGTTATTATTCTCTATTTAATTTGTTATTATAATTCAATTAAATATCATTGAATTATTTTCAGGTTCACGTGACCGTGACATAAACATCTCGAGCGCATTTTACAAACTATATAATCGAAAAGTATAAATTTGTATAGCTTTCTTGCCTTCTAGATTGAGCATCATTACATCATTAAATACAGATGTCTAATCAAAAACGTAAGATTACTGATAATACTAAACGCAGAAGCCAAAAGGCTGATTCTTCTAATGGATCCTCATTTGATGAAAGTCTGAAAAGACGAAGAATCAATGAGAGCTCTAATCAAGAAGAAATAGTTGATTTTTTAACGGATTTCAAGTTTACATTAAATGAATTATTCCAATTAAGAGAATATGCTTCAATAGTTGAGTGGGATCCGTTTGATTTCGCTAGCTCGAATCCTGATACACCACCTTTATTTCAATCATTTATGAAACGACCAGAACATACATTAAAATGGATCAATGATGATGATAAAAATTTAAACGATGTACCATTACGTTTACAAAGAAAATTAATAGCTGAAAGAGAAGCTAAAATATTGGCTAAATATCCTTTCAAAAATCAAGTCATTTCAGAAAGTATAGAAAAAGAGGCAAATATAATACGACAGTTATCAGAAATAAAGGAGGAAATTGATGAAGAACAAGAACAAGTAATTCAAGATATTGATGATGATAAAGAAGAGAACAGCGATAATTACGACGCAGAAGAAGAAGAAGAAGAAGAGGATTTTAAATCTGATATAATAAATAATGGCAAATCAAAGTCTCTTAAAAAATCAAAAGGTAAAAAGGTTAAAGTTGAATCAGAAATAGATAATGATGACAATGACAATGAAGATAAAATCAATAAATCGTATTCATCACCACCATCTGAAATAATTTTAAATGGTGATTTAACAGATAATTTCGATTTAAGTGATTTTTCGGAAGTTGATTCAAATTATCGTTTCAAAAATATTAAATTTTCAATAAAAGAACCGAAAATAACCCATCCTTCGCATATACCTTCATGGAGACCACCAAAAGGTGATAATATACAAGATGAAGAAAATCAAAAGGTTATTGATTTCAAACCTTCGCCCATTACTTTAACGTCGCAAAATAATGAATTTATTGTAGCTCCAGAAGTTCAAACAAGGTTACAAGACTTTTTGGAGAATAAATATAAAGCTGCAATTATAGATGAAGGGATTAATTTGGATTACAATAATACTCCAGGAGAATTTGAAGAAGTATTGAAACAACAAAAAAATCTTTTAAAAGAATTATATAAAAGAACTACTTTTGATAAAACTTTGGAATTGAATGGAGAAAAAATTGAAAAAAGGAAGCTTGGATTACCTCAAGGTTCAGCTGCTAGACAAGTTGCAGATCCTTTTAGAGCAACGATGTCAGTTATACCGAAATCATACGGTCTTACTAGTAATACTCATATGGATAATTTACTTACACAAGGTATGGCATTTTCTAGGATTCATAGTCAAGTTAGAAAGCAACGTCAGTTGAGAACTAGAAAAATTGCTACTATGATAGATCAACATTTCAAATGGAAAAGAGGTGAAAAAGAAAGAATTGCTAAGGAAAGAGATCAAAATCTTAGAAAAATCAGTAGACTTGCTATACAAGCAGTGAAAAAAAGGTGGAATCAAGCCAATAGAGTTTACCGTTACCTTCAGGATCAAAAAGAAGAAGAGTTGAAGAAAATAAAGGGTAAAGAACATTTAAGTCATATGTTGGAACATTCCACTCAATTATTGGAAGCACAATTACATGGAAATTCTCAAAGTGAAGGTGCAAGTGATATTAATTCTGGATCTAATAATATTGATTCTGATGACAATATGAGTGATGAAGAAGATAGTTCAAATAGTGACTCTGAAGGTAAAGATGATGATAATTTATCAATTGATAAATTGAAAGAGAAATATGGGAATCTTAGTGAAGTTACATCCACAAATGGTGAATCTGAGAACGATTCCGATACTGAATCTTCGTCTTCAGATAATGGTGGATTGTCTGCTCTTTATGACACCAAAGATATAAAAAATGGTGATGTTGAAGTTAATCCTGAAACATATTTAGAATATTCTGAAGATCAAATGAAATTGATTGAAAAATATGAAAAAGAAGGTTCTCAAGACAGAAGGTTATCGGATTCTGAGTCAGATTCTTCTATACCAGACGAATTATCGAGTGATTCTGATGTTGACTCTGATAGTGGTTCATCGATGGAAGAAGACGATAATGGTAAAGAATCTAATGGATTGGCTTCTTTATTCTCTTCAAAAGCCGAAGTTGAAAGTGAATCAGATGACGCTAGTGTTGAAGGAGATAACCTTGGTGTTACATCAGATGATGATAAAATGTCAACCACTACAGATGAAGAAGACGAGCCTAAAACCCCTAAATCAGAAGTTACTTCTTATGATAATAAAGTTTCAGAGTTACCTGAACAAGAAGTTAATGGTTCAAAAGTTAGAGATGTTCCTATTCCATCATTATTACGTGGGAATCTTCGTCCTTATCAGAAGCAAGGTCTTAATTGGTTGGCAAGTTTATATAGCAATGATACTAATGGTATTCTTGCAGATGAGATGGGTCTTGGTAAAACAATCCAAACAATCTCTTTATTATCACATCTTGCAACAGAATATCATATCTGGGGACCTCATTTGATTATTGTTCCAACTTCTGTTATGTTGAATTGGGAGATGGAATTCAAAAAGTTTGCACCTGGTTTCAAAGTCTTGACTTATTATGGTTCTCCTCAACAAAGAGCCCAGAAAAGAAAAGGTTGGAATAAACCAGATGCATTCCATGTTTGTATTACATCTTATCAATTGGTTGTACATGATCATCAATCATTTAAGAGAAGAAGATGGAGATATATGATTTTAGATGAAGCTCATAGTATTAAAAATTTTAGATCTTCACGTTGGAAAGCACTTTTGAATTTTAATACTGAAAATAGATTACTTTTAACAGGTACCCCACTTCAAAATAATTTGATGGAATTATGGTCACTTTTGTACTTTTTGATGCCTTCTTCAAAAGTTAATCAAGCAATGCCTGATGGATTTGCTAATTTAGAAGATTTCCAGCAATGGTTCGGTAGACCGGTTGATAATATCTTAGAACAAGCAAGTCATGCTTCTGGAGATATTATCAATGAAAATGAAAGTACAGTTAAAGGTATGGATGAGGAAACTAAAAACACTGTTGCTAGATTACATCAAGTTTTACGTCCTTATATTTTACGTCGTTTAAAGAAAGATGTAGAAAAGCAAATGCCTGGGAAGTATGAACATATTGTTTATTGTAGGTTATCTAAAAGACAAAGATTTTTATATGATGATTTTATGTCAAGAGCTAAAACAAAAGAAACTTTAGCATCTGGTAACTTTTTATCAATTATTAATTGTTTGATGCAATTACGTAAAGTTTGTAATCATCCTAATTTATTTGAGGTAAGACCTATTGTTACGTCACTTGCAATTCCTTCTTCAATTCCTGGTGAATTCAAGAATCTAGATTCATTAATTAAGAAATTAAGTAGTTCTTCAGATTCGGAAAAAATTTCTTTTGATGTATTAAATTTAGATGTTACAAGTAAAGATGATTTGAATCTTTTCACTAGTTCATCTACTAAAAAATTACAATCAACTGATCTGATCAGAAAGCAAATAAAAGAATTAGACGATTTGATTAAAATCAAATCTGATGGTAATTCAGAAAATGTTTGTTTATCATATTATACTGAAGCTAAAAGAGATAAACAAATTGGTCTAAAGGAACGTTTGGAACAAGCAGTATATTTAAATGAACTTAGATGCGAAAGAAGTCCATTATATGGAGATTCATTACTTAAGTTGTTAAAATCAGCAACTCTGGAATTTAAACGTAATGGAACTGTTCTTGATGATATGATTTTATCAATAGACCAAAGGGTTGAAATTATGGATGATATTATAGAAAAATATTCTGTTTTAACACCACCTGTAGTTACAATGGATATGAAAGAAGCACTCTTCCCAATTGAAACTAGAAGTAAAGTATCTAATGAACTTGTGACTAATAAGATTGAAAACCCATTTCATAAATCACAAGTGAAATTATCTATTGCATTCCCTGATAAATCATTACTTCAATATGATTGTGGTAAATTACAAAAACTTGATAAATTATTGCAAGATTTAACAGCTGGTGGACATAGAGCACTTATTTTTACACAAATGACAAAAGTTTTAGATATTCTTGAACAATTTTTAAATATTCATGGTTATAGATATATGAGACTTGATGGTGCTACTAAAATTGAAGATAGACAATTATTAACAGAGAAATTCAATAGAGATGCAAGAATTCCTGTATTTATATTATCTTCAAGATCTGGTGGTCTTGGTATTAATTTAACCGGTGCCGATACTGTTATATTTTATGATTCTGATTGGAATCCTGCTATGGATAAACAATGTCAAGATCGTTGTCATAGAATTGGACAAATGAGAGATGTTCATATTTATAGATTTGTTTCTGAGCATACTATTGAATCAAATATCTTAAGAAAAGCAAATCAAAAGAGACAATTAGATAATGTTGTTATTCAAGAAGGTGATTTTACAACTGATTATTTTGGTAAATATTCTGTAAGAGATTTGGTTAATGATACTGATATAGCATCTGATATTCCAGATAAACCTATTGCAGAAGGTAATATTGAAAATGTATTATTACAAGCAGAAGATGATGAAGATAGACAAGCTGCAAATGCAGCTATGAAAGAAACAGTAGTAGATGATGAAGATTTTAATGAAGAAAACAATTCAGCATCTCAAACTCCAAAACCTGAATCTACAAAGCAAAAAGGTGGTGATGATATGGATTATGAAGAAGGTATCGGTCATATTGATGAATATATGTTAAGATTTATAGCTAATGGTTTTTATAGAGAGTAATAACTCTCGCTCATGTATATATCAAAAATGAAATAAATATATATTTTTTTTTTCCTACTACAAAAGTGTGCGATAACCATTCGCATTCGGTAGTTTCCCTGATATCGAGTACTCTTGGAAAAATAGGTATTCAACGAATAAGGAACTGTCATACAATATGTCATCAGGTATTCAAGCATTATTAAAAACAGAAAAAGACGCTGCAGAAATTGTCAATGAGGCAAGAAAATACAGAACCACTAGATTAAAGTCAGCTAAAGTTGATGCTCAAAGTGAAATTGATGAATACAAGAAGCAAAAAGAAGCTGAATTACAAACTTTTGAAAAGGATCATGCTGGATTAAATGATTCAATTAATGCTGAAGCTGATGCTCAAGTTGAAAAAGAATTGAAAGCTATTAGATCTAAATACGATGAAAAGAAATCTTCAGTTCTTAAGTTATTAATTGATGCTACTACTGCTCCTAAACCTGAATTACACGTTAATGCTAAGAATTAAGAGTCTTGACCCATTTTATTTAATTCTTTTTATCTCCATTGATTTATTGCTTTATACATACTATGTAAACAAAAATAAAATATAATTTACACCTTTAGAAAAATTACAAATAAAATAAAAAAAAACCATCTCTATTTAATATCTTAAGCACCACCTTTAGCCAATTTCTTCATTGATTTAACGACATTCCAGATTTTGTTATCATAACCGGCAGAATTTAAAGCCCCAATGAATCTCCAAGCTTTTTTATCGTCTGGGATTGGATAATCTAATGGTGGGGGTATACTTGTTGCAACACCCAACATTCTAAGGAATGGTTTGTCCATAACTACTGATTTATTTACACATAAACCAGTTAATCCTTCTTCACCACCAAATTTACCATAACCAGATTTTTTAACACCTCCAAATGGTAATTGAGCAACATAAAATGTAGCAAAATCATTAATAGCTACATTACCACTTTCTAATCTATCTGCTATTTCATTACATTCTTTGAAAGATTTACCGAAAACGGAATTACCTAAACCATATTCAGTGGCATTAGCTAATTCTACTGCTTCATCTATATTATTAGCTTTAATCATTGTTAAAACAGGACCGAAAACTTCTTCATGGAAAATATTCATACTAGAATCAACATCAACTAATAATGTTGGTTCAAAATAATGTCCTTGTGGATAATTTGGGTGTTGATATGGTTTACCACCATGTAAAAGCTTGGCCCCTTTAGAAACAGCATCATCTATAAGATCTTGTAATTGTTTGAATCTATTACCAGATACCATAGCACCCATATCAATTTCATCCAACTGATCAATATCAGAACCTATTCTTAATTTACCAACTCTTTCATTTAATATATTGACTAATTCATCATAAACTTTTGGTAAACAGATAACCCTTTCGATACCAATACAATTTTGACCAGCACTTTGAAAAGTACCTCTCATAATTACAGATGAAAGAGCTTTTAAATCAGATACATTATCAAGTGCAATAACGGAATCTTTTCCTCCAAGTTCAATTACACATGGAGTTAATTGTTTAGCGGCACTTTCAGCTACTTTATGTGCAACAATTTTCGATCCAATAAATGTAATATGAGAAATTCCTGGATGTGAAGTAAAATGATCAGCATCTTCTGGGAAGCAACAACATAATTGAACTAAATCTTCAGGTATATCTAACAGTTTCAATACATTTCTAACAAGTTGAACAAACCATCTTGATGACCATAATACTTGTTCAGAACATTTGACTACAATAGAATTTCCTGTAAATAAAGCAGCTATAACTGGACCCATTAAATTATGAAATGGGTAATTCCATGATATAAGAGCTGCAACTACACCTAAAGGTTCATATCTAACTTCACCATTTTTCATCATACCAATTAATAAATTAGAAGGTCCAGGACGCTGAGATGGTCTTAAAACCCTTTCACCATTTGCAATAATCCAATTGATTTTTTCAAGTGTAACCATTAATTCCCCCATCAGAGCATCTAATTTAGTTTTACCACTATCACGACATGCAACTCTTGCAATTTCTTCTTGATGATCAAGAATATAACGATTTAAAGTATGTAATAATTTTCTTCTTAAACTAAAAGAAGATTTAGACCATTCAACTTGAGCAATTTTAGCATTTTTAATTTGTTGATCCATTTCTTGTGTTGAAGTAGCTGGGAAAGTACCTAAAGATTGACCAGTTGCTGGACAATAACTTTGAATCATACCTGGTTCATTTGGTACTCTAACAGATAAGTTAGGTGGATAAAGTCTTTTACCTTTCCAATGTGCTTTAGCTTCATCTGGTATAGCAACATTCAATTTAACTGGTGCTTCAATCTTATTATAACTATTTGGCGATTTAGATAAATATTTCTTATACAAATAGAAAAGAACAGGTAAAATAACACCAATGAAAAATGTAGTAGATATATGGTATTGCCATTGGCTCTCATCGAACATAAGATCAATGGCTATCATAATTATTTAAAAAAGAATGCAAATGTTATTAAAATGTTTGGAACCTTTCTAAAAAAAACGTTGAAATTTCTATTTTAAAAAATATATACATTTCCCGCATCTCGCGATTTAGGAACAACTACTCGCTTAAAAAACTTATTCTTGTAAATGTCTAACGATTTCATCAAATTCATCAGTTTCAGTTCTATTTTGAATTATAGATGCAAGAACATTTTGATCCACATAATCTAAAAGTCCATCGACCAAATTTTTTTTGTTATCAAGTCCTGATGTTTCACTATAACTAAAACTAGTATTTTTAGGAGCTAAAACATCGTATTCATAAAGATCATCTCTATTCCAAATACTTTGTGGAATTTTACCCATTAAACTATTTTCACCTGATAATATAGCAAATCTTAATAAATTGAAAGGAATTTCATTTGATTTTTTAGTATTATTATCCTCTTTTTGTCCATTAAGGGATGAAAAAAATCCAAATAATGAAGATGCAATACCTCCATTATTTGCCTTGAGTGTTTGTAAATTTTTAGTCTCAAAGAAATGTTTTAGGAGTTCATCATTTAAAAACTTTCTCTTTGATGCATCATTCCAAAGTATCTTGGCCCTAACCATGTAAGTCTCTGTAGATAATAATATTTCATCATTTACATACAAATCAGACTCTTTAATAGGCATATCACTTGGTAATCCAATACTTTCAAGCATCTTAAAAGCAGTATAAGGATGAGCATCAAAAGCTTTTTTAAGAGCTAATTTAGCTTTATTTTCATCACCTAATTCCAAATGTGCAATGACATTAGAAAATGCAAGACCTGGTGTAAACCATTTTTTATAAGAAGTAACTAAAGGTGAATTGACAAGTTTTACTATATATGAATATTCTTGACTCATTAAAGCGTAAAAATCAATAAAATATCTTACACCTAAAGGATCTTCAGCCGGATTAAATGATAATAATAATTTACAATATGAAAATGCAGTAAAGAAATTAGATCTTTCCGCTAAACTTGTAATAAATCTGAACAAACATAAATGGAATTGTCTATTCATGAATGATTCAAATGGTAAACGTAAAAGACTATTCTTTGATTCCATCAAAAGTTCATGAAATACTTTATGGAAACTTCTATCAAAAACAAATAAACATTTTTCTAATAAAGCATTACTAGTGGATTTATCATTACCTTGCCTAAGAATTACCATAGACATTTGGAGTAAAGTCTCTGCATGATATGGATAATTCCTCAATAATGTGACCAAAGAATCATGATCTGGTGACATAACCACTGCTGAATAGAATTGTGTGTTTGCAATTCTTTCTTGAACACTAGAATTCTTATTAAATCTAAAATACTTGACTCCTAAAGCTTTCTCTTTCTTAATTTTCATTTCCAAATCTGTTACTTCTGCAGTATCTTCCTTATAATCCAATAATTGTACCGTTTCATCAAATCCTAACTCATCCATTTGAAGCGGTTTTTGAGATGTAGGTAACCAATCATCTTTAATACGAGTGAGTAATAATTTTCTTGCAGTTCCAGGAATACTACGTCTATCTTTACCAGCCCAACCTTTAGTCAAACGAGCAATTCTTTTAAATTGTTTTAATACATCCGGGGTAACAGCAAGTGATGTAGTTGTGTTAGCATCTTCAATAGTTTCCAAAGAAAGATTCCCAAACAATCCTTTTAATTCTTCGTCTGGGTCAAGATTTTTAACCGAATCAATTGATAATAATTTCAAACTTTCAGATAACTTTTCGGTAGTAAAATTTTTGAAATTAGAATCAAAGTATGCCGACGGTTCCTCTATTTCATTGTATTCACTTTCAAAATCATACTCATCTTCCTGGATAATTTCATCTTTAATCTCTGGTGATGCTGATGACAATTCTTGATCTTTTCTCTTAGCCTCTGCTAAAATCTCATCTAACTCTTCATCACTGTCTTGGAAAGAGTTCTTTCCTGAATTTTTAGCCTTCTTACTCTTTTTACTTTTCTTTGTTTTCTTTTTGGTTGGATTCATGATCTCTGGTTTTTGTTCAACTTGTTGCTCGATTTCTTCGTCATTGCTATCTGCTTCGTCCTCCCCATTCAAGAAAGAGAATGCGTTAAAAGACTTGGTATTTCCAACTCCATTACCGGATCCTTCATCAGATGAGTCTTTCTCTTCGACAATATCCTGCTCACGTTGTCTTTCTAATCTCCTTAAAGCTCTAGAGCTCATTATTAGTTATACTTTTTAAAATAGTGCGAAGGATGGCTAATTTGTGGTTGCAAATAATTGAGTTTCAAGATAACCGCAAAAAAACTAAGCAACTACTTAAAACTATACAAAGTATATGAACTTTGAGGCTGATAGAGTAGGGCCTAATGGTTTAAAAAAATCATTCTCTGATAGTTTCCAGATACGGAACTTCTTCCGTATAGAATTTAATAAATCCAAACAAGAAAGACATACGACTCCAAACTTTACCATTGAATCTAATGAAGATAAATTGTTTCCTAAGAGCTATTCACCTCCAATTCACAATATACTGTCCCCAATATGGGTTCCTGATGTTAACAATCAAATCAGTCCTTCTGAATTCTTCAATTTAGATCTAAGTGCGTTATCCAGTAATAATTTAAGATCACCTCTTGATTCATCATCACCAACGCCTAACATTTATTACTCAACATTGAAAGATGATAAATATACTATAGTACAGATGAGTTTACTAGATGAATTGTTTGAAAGTGAAGAAACTTACTTGAATTCGTTGAAGATATTGTTACACTATTATATATCTCCAAGAATACAAAATAATCGTGGAAGTTGTGGAGTCCCATTTCTTTGGGTTGACTCTTTGGTTCAAGAAATGATAAGGGTTCATTCAAATTTCCTAGAGGACCTGATAAAATTAATAAATGAAATAAATACGAAAACAACAAATTTTGTAATTTTTTCAGTTTGTCATACAATTCAGAAAGTGGTGCAGAATTCGTATTTATACAAAGAATATTGCAATGTACTTGAAGATGTAATCTCCATGTCAACAATATCTGATAATTCTACTTCAAGAACAAATATCTGGATAGGTGGGTGGAATAGATATTTGGAAGCTACTCAACCTCTCACTTATAGGTTGGACCTTTCATTTAATTCATTGATACAGAGACCTACCGCTAGATATGGAAAATATCGATTATTCCTAGAAGCACTCTTAAAGAATACACTCCTACAGTCAGCTTTTAAAGAAGAACATTCTATAATTAAGGAAACTTTAAACATCGTTAAAGAGAGATTAGAATTAATAAATAAAAAATTGAATACTCCAGACAAATCACTTATTTTAGATAGATTGATTAATTTTAAAGCCCTTGGATTGAAGCCAAACTTTTTTGGGAATCATTTGTTATTAGGATCATTGTTCTGTACTTGGTTAGAGAATGAGTCCTTAGTGAGTCAATCAATGATTTTCATTCTTTTCAAAAGTCATATCATTTTGGCTGAAGTAAGGAGAAACAAAGCCAGCTCAATTAAATTTGTTATCCCAGCTGAAAATTGTAGATTATTTTTAAACTATCTTGAAACGGAAGGTGGATTATATACTAATTATCCCTATTCTTTCAAAATAGTCTTTGAATTGAAGTTGAGTCAATACGAAATAGTGTTTGCTGCTATATCTCGTAAAGAATATGAACTTTGGAAAACTGACTTGAAAGTAGTGATCGAAGATTTGAATGGAAGTTATAAGATGGATTATTCAAAATCTGATGAAATTCCAGTAGCTAAGAAACCAATCAATATGAATGCCTACGATATATCAGTCAATTGTAACGATAAGCAAAAAAGAAAATCCTGTTACTATAAGAATCCAATCACCATCACTATTAAGAACGATATTTATACAAGAAATACCCCAGATTATTTAGTTGAGTATTTGAATTCTAGAGAAGATTTGAAACCAAGTTATACTTTCCATTTAGATAGGAATAGCAGATTAAGAGTAGAAAAAAGAATGAGTTTAATTTGGGATGACATTCTACCTAGAATCATGTTCGATGAAGTAGGAAAGTTATACAGGCATAACAGTTTAATGAATTTTAATTTTTGGAGAGACCAAAATGATAATTTTAATTCAATATCAGAAGATATGAACAGTTCTCCAATTAATGAATGTTCCAAATCAAAAGACACGGAACAAACCTCGAGTCAAGATCTGGGGATATTGGAATTTCTCGATCTGCAACTGAGTACACAAGTAGAAGCTCCTTCTGAGAATCTTACAAGACAAGATTTAACAAGAACTTCAAGCTTTAAGAATGCTTTGATTCAATTGTTTAGAGTAAAATCGACTTGATTCAATTTTGTATTTATATTAATCTTTTTTTTAATATATATATATGAATTTATCTAATATTTAATTTATGCTAGATTTTATGAAAACTAATTAGCCATGTAACCAGGTTCATTTGCATCATTAGTACCGTTATGACCTTTACGGATATGAGGATTAGATTTATCTTCACCTTCGTCAATTATTTTCTTCATGATTTCCATGTCGTTTAATTTACCGAATTCGTTTTTTAATTCAACTTTTGAAGCTTCATCTAAGATACCTTCAGAACCACCTTGTCTATTAACAAATATTTTATTAATTGATACAATATCAATTAATGGAATGGTAGTATCATTATTTCTGTATTTTTCTAATAAGTCAAAGTTTTCAATGAAAATGATAAAGTCAGTGACATCACCTTTGTAGAAAATTTTATGAGGATTAGCCATTTTGATTCAATTGAGTATTTATTATAATTGTTTTAATAATTAAATATATACAAGAGGAATTGTCTACTATTTATACTTTTACGACAGCAATAGAAATCTTAGTTTCTTAGTTAAATTGCTGCAATTTTTTGTCTCACACTACAGGTTTTGATCATTTCCAGGGGTCCGACATGCAGCAAGCAATGTTTTAATTAGTGGCCTGACAAATTATTCGCCTTTTTTGCTACATTGGTCACATAAAAATAGACCATTTAATGTTCCAGAGTTTTCTAAAATGGCAATTGGTCTACAGTTTGTTTGCACAATTCAATTATGATGAATTATCTAATTAACAAATTTTTATCTATGAGGTAATCTGTATTGCGATGAAAAAATATCGACATTTTATGACGTCAAATTTTACTTCTTTTCACTCTATACTAATTGATCTTAAGTTAAGATTATTTATCTTGAAGGAAATTAGAAACACCCCTATCTAAAAACTTTGAAACATTGTTTCATTTATTGCAGAAGATTGAACAATAAATGAATAGAGAATTTGGTCGTGTCCTTTTCATTTTATAAACTACAAATGTTTAGTTGGAAAACATTATCTTATTTGTATGGAGGGATGGCCCTATTCACCAACTAGATGTCGTAGAGAAGAGCTGATGTCGTTCAATTTCATCGCATTTAACACATTTATGTATTCAACAAACATACACACATACACACACATTTATATCTCATTAGCTATATAGATGAATAATATCTATTCAGGAGCATTAGCGGATTGATTTTTCAATAACTGAAAGCCATGGGTATCATTATATTCAAGCAATGAAGCATCTAAAGTTTGGCTAGCTCTTCCACACAATTTGTTGAATGAAACCAAAGTTGCCTTAATTGAAGTTCTGTATTCGTCAAGAATATTGGCTATTGCGTCTCTTGCTAATTGGTAGAGCAAGTTGCCCTTTGTGTTTCTTCTTGATTCAATATAATTAATGACGTTGACCCTTTTTTTGTGAAAACTTTTTAATGAAGGATTTTTCCACTCAACTTTTGTTTGTTTTGATAATTCTTCTCTATCGTGCACACTTGGCCTTTCAGGTGTACTAACGTACCAATCAACCAACAAGTCGGTAATCGTGGTAGTAGTGGACCTGAAAGGATTTGCCCCTTCTATTTGGGTTAAGACATTTTTTCCTGAAGCAACAACGTGTTGATTGGTCACCAAACTGTTAGCAGCGGAAGCAGCTTTACTGGAGGCAATTCTGGCAGCTTTTTTTGCCTCCTGGGCCTCAATTATTGCAAGCTGTTGTTCGTCAACTGGGTCAGGACTTAGAAATAGATTGGAACTTTGGCCCATTTCAGGTTGATTGAACATGGACAACATCAAATGAAGAATTTTCGATACAGATAGTTTAATATCTCCGATTTCACTCTTTACAATATCGAACTCTTTTGAAATTTGTTTAGATAGCATTCTGTTAGCTAACATGCTTTCTTGGTGGAGGGTTGCGGTGGTATTCATACAAAGCTCGAACTTCTTTAATACTAGCGGGATCACAGAATCAATCACATCCTGATGATTTCTCCAGCTTCCATAAGAGGTCTTTTTTTCTGGTTTACACGCACTTCTGAGATGTAAAGAGTACCTATTGGAGGGATGGCCGAGTGGTCTAAGGTGACTAATGGATCTTGGTCCTCCTTTTTATCTTCCATATTTTCAGGGCTCAAGTTGATTAGGTCAAAACACTTTGATTTCTTTCTTTTAAATTTATCTAAACTATCCGATTGGCTTCCCAATTACCCTCCAAACAAGTTTCAATCACTTGTATACTAACAATTACAGCAATAGTTTCATAAAACTATTAATCTAATTGGAATCTTGATTTTTAAAGTACCAGTTTCCCAGTTCACTCCTTTGGACAAAACCAAAAAAGGCAGAATACTTCACTCCTTCATTCATTCATTCATTCATTCATTTTTATATGTTGTTGTACAATTAGTTAAACCAACCAACCCCAACCCCCTCCCCACTTCTTTTAAATTTTTAAAGTGTTAATTTTTCGCAACTTTTATTTTTCTCAATCAAGTTGCGGAAAAGAAAAAAGTGGTTAAAAAAATTTTTTTGTTCAAAAATTTTCAGAGGTTCTCAATTTTGAAATTTGAGGTCCTAAAAGTACCTCTGGGAGGGATGGCCGAGTGGTCTAAGGCGGCAGACTTAAGATCTGTTGGACGTACGTCCGCGCGAGTTCGAACCTCGCTTCCTTCATTATTTTTTTTTATCAAGCTTTAGCTTGATTCTACCTATACATTTATAAAGAATTGTAGTATGGCACTATTTTTTTCTTTTTTTTTATTAATTAACTACTTATACAGAAGCATTGCTGCTGGAAAAAAAAATTCTTGTTTCAGCGTTCTTGCCCACTTTTTTATTTAATGTAAATCTACACTACCAAGAACCATCCAATCATTTACGTCACCATCTGTTAATACCAATTTCAATACGCCACCATCCCAACCAAGGCCATTATCAATCAAATCTTGTGAATCACAGTCATCTATACTAAGGTAATCTTGAACTCTTGTTATGATTGTTCTCCAAAGAGCATTATCTATAGGATAAAGATTACTATATACTAGACTTAAGTGAGGATCATAATCATTAGTTAACCATTCAGATGCTTCTAAAGCAGATTCCCTTTGTAATCTTTCCATATCTATCTCATTTACTCGTTCTGGTTCTATAGGTTTCAGTGACTTACCTTTCTTCAGTGGTTTTCTCTTTACCATTTGACCGTGATTATCTTTAGTATATAAATGTGGATTAATTCTAATGTTTTCTTGCTCAATTCTTGCAGGTAAAATAACAAACAACTCTCTAATAATTCTTGTAAATGAAAGAAGATTGGGATCTTTCTGGGCTTGGAAATAAAGTTTCTTGAAGTATTTCCTTTGACTATCAATTTTACCTAAAGTTATTAATTTTGAATGGTTCCTTGGTAAAGAATTCAAAGCAGCTGCTCCAGCTGATAAAATCTTGTCAACGTCATCATGAGGATTATCTAAATCGATTGATATGTTACTTGTTATAGTTATATGAGGTTCAAATTTTGGCGGCAGCCCCGGAAATAAAGTATTTAATGAGCTCATTAGTGTGGTAACTTTATCATGAAGAGGGGTATTAGATTTTGGGCAAAGCCACAAACTGACACCCAATGCTTTAATTGGTTAGTAACTTAATTTTATTGGTGTTATTTTTTTTGACAATTACTTACACATTCTATATATAATTATAAGAAATTATTCAGCCATTTACCCCAGCGCGCACAGCAAATTGTTAGAGATGTAAAGTAGTGTTGCAAAAGGAACTAATATTTAAAAAATAATAAAATTTCTAATATTTAGAAGCTATAACATCGACCCCATTAATAGCATCATTATTAACAAACCAAGAGACTTCGTTTTGTATTTCATTAACCAATTTGGAAGGTAATTTAGAATCTGGATTATTAAATATTTCTTTCAAGATTGGTGCTTTTCCTGCACCTTCAGCAACAAATGCGATTGAAGTAGCTTTTTCTAAGACTGGGAAGGTGAAGGTGATTCTTCTTGGTGGTGGTTTAGGGGAATCTTGAATATAAGAAATAGATTCGGATCTTTCATTTAATAATTTATGACCTGGGAATAATGAACAAGTATGACCATCAGGACCACAACCTAATAAGATCAAATCAATTTTATCATTTGCAGGTAATTTTGATTGATAATCTTTTGAGATTTGAATATCTTTTTCTGAATCTGCCCCTTCTAATTTACCGTCTTTACCAGTTAATAATGATTCATCAATTGATACAATTCTTGGTTTTGGTGAACCTTGAGGTAAAGCTTCGACAACCAGTTTAATGAATAATCCACAATTAGAATCTTCATGTTCAATTGGAACTAATCTTTCATCACTGAAAAACACTTCCCATTTATCCCATTGAACATGAGGTGCAACTACTTTATTATCAATCAATGCCTTTTTCAATGCTTTACCTAAAGATCCTCCCGAAACGGCTATCTTAAAATTTCCAGATTCTTTAATAGCTTGATCTTGGACTTTAATAACATGCTTACCAAGAGCAGCTGCTACTTCAGCTGATTCAGCATACGCAAAAACTTTACCTGCCATTTCTAATTTTCAATTGATCAAATTTTTTTTTTTTTTAACAAATATCAATTTAAATCTTAATCACTCTTTTTTCATATTGCGAACTAAATTGTCAAAATTGCCATTGAAGTTTAATTCGCAATAGACACTGAGAAAATATTAATACAATCATTTAATGAAATATTTACTATATGGTAGAATTAAATTAGTATATTGAAATAATATTAATCAAGGAAATGAGAATATTCTGGACTCTCTTTAATTTTATTATTAAGGAATTTTTCTAATTTAGTAGCATTTTTATAATAAGTAGTTGATTCAGCATTATAAGCTCTACAATTATTAAAAATTAATCTTGAATCATAAAGAAATTGATCAAATGATTCATATTTATCATTCTCTAATTTTTGTTCCATTGTACCTAAATCCATAGGTTCTTTAATTACGTCATAATAATCACCAACTTCTTCTTTATTAACAGCAACTGCAAATGGCCAAGCAGATGGATGATTAGTTAATTCAGATAATAATGTTACCATAAAATTATAATGTGGTCCCCTTTTAGGCTTTTGAGCTAATTTATCCATTTCTTCCAGCCAACCTGCTTCTAATAATCCAGGAATTTCATCAGTATTTACATTTGTCTTACTATTATTCTTAAAAATTTGTAAACCTGGACGAACTACATGTGATTTAGATCTAACTTTAATTTTCCTCTCTATAGCAGCTCTTTGTAATAATAAAATTTTACCCAGATCCAAATATCTAAGTACTGAAGGTAACATCTCACATTGCATCAAAGTACCTCCTTCATAATCTTTAATATAACCCATCCATACTGATTTATCTAATGATATTTCTTTTGTAAATCCTTGTTTCTTAAAATATCCAATAGCGTAATTATCTGCATAAGTCAAGAAATATTTTACAGGTGAAGTAGCTCTAACATAGTCTTTTAAATGGTTCATTAAATGAGCTCCATAACCTCTAACTTGTTCTGTTGACAGAATAGCACAAAATACAATTTCAGCAAATTTTCTATTATCAAATGGTCTATATGTAATACCACCAACAACAGTTAAAGGTTTCCTTACCACTGCCATAGATAAATGAGATCTATCGTATACCAACCTTGATATATATTCTCTAGGCATCTTTGGTAATTGTTTTTGGAAAATATTTTTTAAACCTGTTAACACTATGAGATTTTCTTTGGTATCATCATTATTCACTACTCTGAATTCAATCTTACCTTCTTTTTCTTCTATAACAGAAGGTCTTTCTTTGAATGAATATTCTACACCATCGAAATTAAATGTCGTTATTCTCTTACGTTCTTCAGCTGCTTCATCTTCTTCATCATCATCATCTTCATTATCATTGTCATTATCATTTGCATTTTCATTTTCGTTTCCATTGTCATTATCAGCTGTATTTGGGGTATCCCCTTCCGCTACCGTTTTTTTTACAGAATCTATGGCATTATTATTCTCTTCTTTAACTCCAACTTTTTCTCCTTCAGTTTCATTATCTTCGTTCTCTTGCTTTTCTTTCAATAAATTTCGAGAATCTTCTTCTTCTTCAGTATTTTTTTCTATCTTTGTTTCTGACTCCTCTTCAATTTCTTCTTTATAGTTGTTCGTATTTACGACTTCCTCATTAGTTTCTACTTCTTCTTCGTCTTCATCTTCTTCTCGTTTCAATTCTGACGTACTGGCTTTGGAATTGTTAGGCTTTGCTTGCTTGTTTCTTCCGCCTTGATCTGCATTGGGCCGGGTCGATGTCCCTCTTTTCCTATCCACCATTTTCACAATCACTAAAAAGGGTAACTTATCTCTCGAATTTCGCTAAATTCTTTATTCGCTGAGATTTTGTTTTTCGCGCATTTTGTTTCAAATATTCTGCTTAGATAATCAGAGATGAGTTCTACAAAAAAAAAAATCATATAGAAATATTATTACTAAGGTAAATCTTTTTAATTAAATTTATTAAAAATGTCGAATTATACCCAACTTGATAATAACGTACAACAAGGTGCAGCAACAGTGTTATGTTGTAATTGTGGGGTACCTATGGATGGATCTACAGGTATGGTTATGTGTTACGATTGTATTAAATTAACAGTTGATATTACTGCAGGTATTCCAAGAGAAGCAAATGTATCATTTTGTAGAAATTGTGAAAGATTTTTACAACCACCAACACAATGGATTAGAGCTGAATTAGAATCAAGAGAATTATTAGCTTTATGTTTAAGAAGATTAAAAGGTTTAAATAAAGTAAGATTAGTTGATGCTTCATTTATATGGACAGAACCTCATTCTCGTCGTATTAGAATTAAATTAACAGTTCAAGGTGAAGCTATGAATAATACTATTGTTCAACAAACTTTTGAAGTTGAATTTGTTGTTATTGCTATGCAATGTGCTGATTGTGCTAAATCTTATACTGCTAATACTTGGAGAGCAACTGTTCAAATTAGACAAAAAGTTCCTCATAAAAGAACATTTTTATATTTAGAACAATTAATTTTAAGACATAATGCTCATCAAGATACTGTTTCTATTCAAGAAACTTCTGATGGTTTAGATTTTTTTTATTCACAAAGAAATCATGCTACAAAAATGTTAGATTTCTTAAATGCTGTAGTACCAATGAAATCTAAAAGATCTGAAGAATTAGTTAGTCATGATACTCATACAGGTTCTTCTACTTATAAATTTTCATTTTCTGTTGAAATTGCACCAATTTGTCGTGATGATTTAGTTATTTTACCAAAAAAACTTGCAAATTCTTTAGGAAATATCTCAAGAATAGTATTATGTTCAAAAGTTAGTAATTTAATTCATTTCATGGATCCATTTACTTTACAATCTGCTGATTTACAATCTCCTACTTTTTTTAGAAGTCCATTCCCAGCATTAGCTAATGTAACTCAATTAATTGAATTTGTTGTTTTAGATGTTGAACCAACTGGTGAAATTAAAGGTAAACATGTTTTAGCTGATATAACTGTTTCAAGGGAAAGCGATTTAGGAGTTAATGATCAATCTTATTATATAAGATCTCATCTCGGTGGTATTTTACATCCAGGTGATTCATGTCTTGGATATTATTTAACTAATGCTAATTTTAATTCTGAACTTTGGGATCAACTTGATTCTGATAATTGTCCTGAAGTTATTTTAGTTAAGAAACATTATCCAAGAAAATCACGTAAATCAAGAAATAGAAACTGGAAATTAAAGAGAATGGCAAGAGAACATAATGATATTATTGCAAATGAAGATTCTAGACAAGCAAGACAAGAACAAGAAAGAGCTGAAAGAGATTATGAAGTTTTCTTACAAGAATTAGAAGAAGATGCTGAAATGAGACAAGCTATTAACTTGTATAAAAATTCTGATCCATCATCTGCTCAACGTAATGATGATGAAGAAAGTGAAATGGCTGATGATGATGATGCCCCAGAAATTGCCATTGATGAATTATTGGATGAATTGGATGATATGAACTTAGATGATAATTCTTAATCAACCTGGGGATCATTTCGAGTCTCCCTCCTTTTTTTCTATTTTCGCCAATGATTTTAATGACTCTTGTTCGTGTGTATAGATATATTTATAACTGCATTTATAGTAATCAATTACCCATCTCCATTCGAATCGCACACTTTTTTCATTGTTGTAGGCAACCTTTTTTCTAATTTTAAGGATAGACTATTACATTATGCCAGATAACGAAGATCCAGATATTCAACCTCCTTCATACAAAGTAGTGATATTGGGGGACTCATCTGTAGGGAAAACATCTTTTGTTCATAGATTTACAACCAATTCTTTTGATCAACATATCCCTAATACTATAGGAGCAGCATTTATAACTAAGGATTATTCATCTAAAAACAAAGTAAGGAGTTTGAAGTTTGAAATATGGGATACTGCAGGTCAGGAAAGGTATAGATCCTTAACTCCGATGTATTATAGAAATTCTAAAGTAGCTTTGATTTGTTATGACTTGAATAATATAGATGATAGTTTTTCCAAAGCAAAATATTGGATAGACCAGTTAAAACTTAATAATGATACAGCTAGTACTGATTCTATTAGAATCAAAATAATAGGCACTAAATCAGATTTATCTACTAAAATTACTAGTGATGTAACAGAATTTTTACAAGAAAATCCACTTGTTAAGAATTATTTAACTAGTGCTAAAAATGGTGATGGTATTGAAACTGTCTTTAATGATATGATTGATGAAATAGATGATTCATTTTTCGATGAATATTATAAAAAGCAAAGAGAAGAGGCAGAGAATAGTAAAAGTCAAAACATTAATTTCTTGAACAATAAATTCAATGGTCAAGGAAATGACTCTTGTTGCTAATTTTATGTACATTAAATTTTTCTTTATAGAATTGGTCTTTATTGATAATATATAATACAGTGAATCATAATTCTAATCCTTTCTGTCTCCAATAGTCACGCTTTAATTCTTTATCTATTGGATTTTTTGACTTAACAGGTTTCACATCTAATTCATCATCTTTTGCATCTGAGGAATCTCTTGATTCATAAATACTTAACAATTCAGAGACTGAACTTTTATTTGAATTATTTTGCTTGTTTTCACCCTTTGAAGTACTTAAATCTTCATCACTATCCAAAGTCACATCAGAATAAAAATTCCCATCCTTTTCATGAATTTCTTTACCTTTTGGTTGTTGATTATTGTTTTGTTCATCTACTTCAAATTCAATAATATCTTCGTCTTCCTCCTGTGAGTCATTATCTGTTAATTCATGTCTAATAAGAGCTGCATTTGTAACAAGATCTCTTTCATCTTTAAAATCTCTTTCTTTACCTTTATATTTAATGATATCACCTAATATCAGTTGCCCTATTCTATCCTTATAAGAAGAGGAATTGAGTCTATAACATTTATCAACCAATATTTGATATGCACCTCCAAAAGCTTTCTTTATATCTCTTAAATTATAAGATGATCTTGTTATATTATTGAATGGATCAGAAGGATCTTGAACTACTATAGCAAATGGGTTTCTTGAAGCTGATAATTCCCTATGTGAAGATTTTTTTAAATATTTAGGTAAATCGGTTTCTGGGTCAATGGCTATAATCAAATTATCATAAGAGAAATTTCTTCCGTATAATTCAAAAAATTCTATTAATAATGATCCAAGATTATCCATAACAGACATATTATGGGACAGAATTCTAGGATGTAATTTTAAAAAATGATAACATAAAATAATTGTTGAATATCCACCTAATCCACCAACGTGGACATTATTAAGTCTTCTACTTCTTAAAAATTGTTTGACAACTAATACTAATTCTCTTAAACCAGGAGTTGTTGATAGCCATTTCCTTATTTTTTTAGCGGCATCTATACCATTAGTTCTTTCAAATGATACATCTATATGAATGTTAGATTTAATATCAACAAACTTTATGATTGGAACTTTAGCACCCGCTATCACTTCCATATCTTTTGCAAGTTTATTATTTCTTAAAAATGATGATAATTGGTATAATTTAGATCTATGTTCATATTCACCTGTATCAGATACAACAACCATATCTATATCCGAACCAGGTAAATAAAGGTCTGTTGCATTAGATCCAAATACATGAGTTTCACTATTTTTCCAAAATCCAGAAATTTTCTCTTTGAGCCTTTTGATAACACTATTTCTTGTAACTATTTCATCTTTTGAAGGTGAAATATAATTTACAAAATCTTTGATTTCCATCGTTAGCCAATCTGCGATTTCTTTTTGCTTTGAATGATCATGAGCTCTTATCCAGGGATACAAAGTTGTTGGAGAAGCATTTAAATTGACATGACCTTCATCATTACTCATAATTCCATCATCAGAATAGTTATCATCATCACCTTCATCTTTTTCATCTTCTGAAGATTCAAACCCAAATCCAATAAAGTCTGTATTCCTAGATAACTCATTTGATTCTAATTTAGGCTTTTTTGTCTGAGGCTGTTCATCTTCATTATCACTCGAATTTACTTCAATGATGTCATCTTGACTCTTGATATTAGTATCATCGTCTGACTCGATCACTATATCTTCACTCCCGCTATCTTCACTATCATCTGTATCATCATCAAGAACAACAACGTCTTTATCCTTCTTATTAAAATCAAAAACTACACTTGAATCCGACTCATTCTCTGAAGATAAAGCATCGAATTTGTTATCAGCAGCGACTATCTTTCCTGTTTTTCTCTTTTTTTTATTCTCGAATTTCTTATTTGACCTGGTTTGAACATCCTTTTGTGTACTTCTTTTCCGCTTGGGCGCCATTGTATTAGCTAGTTCCCAATATATTTTTTTTTTGTTGCCAAAGTTACTTCTATACGCTTCACAAAAGTCAATTGAGAAATTTTGAAAAAAAAAAATTAATTTACTGCGAAATGAGATGTGCAAATTAATGCTAAATGCTATTTAATTATGTACAAATTTTTGAATTTCATGAACGTACATTCTTTATACGAAGCATGAATCCCAATAATCGTGTTTCCAAGGTTTGAGATTCATTATGGGACATGTTTTTTAATTCGTCGTCACTGATTGAGGTAAACGATTGTATTAGGGCATCCATGTTTGCAGTTCGCGATGATGCTTCTATATCTACTAATGAACTTTGAACTTCAACGAATGGTGTATTCAACTCTTCGAATTGTACTTCTTTGTTCCGCTCGTTTATATCATCAGTCTTCAATCTTTTGATTGGTAAGGTGTTATCCCCAATCTCTTCCTCGGATGGTCTTTTTCTATCATTAATCTCACTTTCAATTTCATCATCATTTGTTAAAAAGCTATCACCATTCTCTTCGACTTCATCACCTGTTTCCAGTGAAAAAGTATTATCGGGTGATTCTGAATCTTCATCTGACAGTGAATTGCAAGAACTCTTTGGAACTTCATCTCTCAGATCCTTATTCAGTTTCCGAATATTTTGTTCTTCTTTCTTTTCTGGTGTATTTGATAATTCGTGTATCGATAAGTATAATTCATCATGCTCTTTTAACCATGCATCTTTTAAAAGTGGTAATTTATCCCACTCATCACAAATAATTGATTTTATATCAAAACCAGATTCAAAGCAAGTTATTAAAAATTGATCTAATAATACAAAATTATTTGAATCTCTTAACAGTGAAAGATAATCTTTCCAAATATTTCTAAACTCAAATTCTAGAAATCCTTCTATGGATTTACATCTTTTCATCATTGGCTTTCTTATATTAAATAATTCAAGATTTAGTTTATTTTCAATCAAGAATTTGATCATATCAATGAAAATATCATCTTTATCCCATTTAAGTAATATCAAATTGAATGTCATTTGTTTCAAATGATTATATGGAGCATCATGTACCAAAAGTACAAAAAATTTAAATATTGGTAAAGTCCACTTTTGAATTGAAACTAAATTTAATGCCTTTTCAAAATCTTTCTCTTTTAAGAGCACTAATTCTTGAATAACATTCTTTGCAATAGTATTGAAATCCTCTGTAATTAATTCAAACACATTTCCAATTAATCTTAATTCATTTTCCAGAGAAATGTTAATTTTGCATAACTTTAATTGTTCAGCTACTAAATTATTAATATCTTCTTCTTTTGAGACCAAATTTGTACCAATAACTTTCCAGAGTAATGGTAATGATTTATAAGGATCCAAAGATTCAAGTACTTTTCTACATAATGCATAAAATTCAGTTGTACTAAGTCTTTTCCTTGCAATATTCAAAACATTTCCAATCAAATCCAAAGGTTCTTTACTTTCATCTGATTTAATCCCACAAACACTCATCAATGGGAAAGTATCTATAATTATACCGAAAATTTTTACAATATTCTCTGTTACCAACATCTCTTCCATCAAAATTTTTTCAGATAAATTATAAAACCCTTCCACCCATTTTGTGGAATAAATAGATGGACCATTCTCTTTGTTCATTGCATTTGGTCTAATTGAATTGGCAAATGTTGTTAAAAGAGAAATTTTCACTCCAACTTTTATTTGATCTAGATCTGTTGCAAGATCCAAAACTTTGAATATTCTATCATTATTCATGAACATCCATTTTGGATTCAAAGAGTTTATTTCCATAGTAGAAACAGGCTCAGTAGAAAGACATCTCATTGGATTGAATGATCTTTCATCAACGGAATTAAACCTTTTCAATAACCTTATTAGAAGCTTGATTCCTAAAAATGTAACTTGTTTTATATTAGACTTTTTGAAATAAAAATCTTGGAATATCGGTATAATCAAATGGTCCCAATACACTTGAAGGTATTTGGAATTTTTGAAAATCAGTGGATTGATTAGTGAGTAGACGATTGAAAGGATACAATTATCGATTGCATCATGGATATCATTATTGGTGGTATAAGTTGTGAACTCTGATAAGATGTGAGTTAATAACTGAAATTTCGATTTCAAAGATTCTGATATCACAATCGAATCTTTTATTACAATATCACTTGATTTGGAATATTTAAATAAATCATCAAGATCATTGATGCATAAATTGTAAATGATAGCTTTCCAACTTAAAATTGCATTAAATTGAGCTAAAGGTTTCTTCAGTATTAAGCATGACCTGAAAACATTCATCCATTTATCTATATGACACCATTTTTCATATCCTTCTTTCTTATCACAAGTTAACAAAGAGATAGCAACCCATATATCCATTGCATTCTTATATCTCTCTTGGTCAATTAAATTAACAACAGATGAAACTAAATAATCAAAATTAGAATCTCTTGTATCTATTGAATCTTCGAATGATAATCTCAAATGATCGTTTGATGTGAATGACTTGATATCCATTGATATTGGTCTATCAAGAAGTTGTCTTACCATAAATATGGCATTTTTATTTGAAATGAAAGACTTTGCCACTTCTAATAAAGTATTTATACCTGTTGTAATAACCTTATTATACAAAGGAGACGAAACATCACATAAATTCATTAAGAATATTTCAAACCAATGTTTGAAATTATTTATCATCATAGTTGGGAAATTTATAATAAGATTTTTAAGGGTCACAAACTTTTCTATTACTAATGAAGAACTAATAAATCCTTTCATATTTAGGAGTGCAAACAAAATTTCTTCTGGTAAGCTATTATTCCCTGGTCCACCGAATATTATTTTCTTTCTCTTAATACTAAAATTACATTCTTTAATTATACTAATATATGGTATCATCAATGTTTTAGAAATTTTTGGGTTAACAATCATGGAGCAAGCATGCTTATAAAACCACCTCACATCAGATGCATTAATAAAGCCATTCAAATCTGAATCTAACATTATGAAAGATACAAGTTTTAAACTTTGGCTGATAATCCGTACTGCAAAAGGGTTAAATTTCCCCTGTGATATAACTTGATTTTCCTTCATTTCATCATCTTGAAAGATCTGATCTTCAATAAACAGAATATCATTCATAACTAAATTACATAAAATAGATATAAGATTTTCTGATGAAGTGTCATTTGGTTTTATTGGAGAAGACAATTCGAGGAATTTAGATGGTGATAATCTTGAAGGTGATAATCCCGGTGACAGTTTGGAGTTTGCTTGTGACTTAATTGACAGTTGTTGAATTCTACCAGTTCTTGATATGATAGATATTAATGTTTGTGATTTATTAATTCTGAAATTGTAATTTAATGATGCATATACCTCAAATCTTTTATTGAAATTTTTGTCTTTTAACACTTCAATACTTCCTTCAATAAATTTTTTAAGGCTACTTGATTCTGGTGGTAGTTGAATTATTGTACCTTCTAACCAAAATTGTGGATCATTTGGCATAAATCCTTCTTGTGGCATATTCCCATTTTCAAGTTCTTTTCCTTTCGTCATACGAAGCTTTAAGATAGATCTTTTTGGAGTGGCAGATAACTCCACTGGTTTAGGTTCAAGTACAAATGTATCAGGCAAGTCACTTACCAAGTCATCAGAGAATGCAACAGATTTCCTGGGTGTAATTGGTGATGATGGAATATTTATAGAACATTTGGATTTCTTTATTGGTGATGATTGTAACTCATCAGTTGAAAACCCCACATCATCTTTCGTGAATTGATCAGTTACTTGGGCATTCCTCTCATCTCCTGTGTCGATTGCAGTCTTCTGAGTAGGAGTATTGTTTGTATTTTCTGTCTCCTTGTTATTAGCTAAAGGTGTACTTTTATCTACGCTTTTTGGTACTTTAGCTCTGGAGCGTGTTCTTGTTCCAATACCATTTTTCGAAGTTTGTTGTGTCTTCATATTCAATTCAAAGGAATCAAAACAAAGGAGAAAATCAATTTTTCAACCGTTAAAGTATACTATTACAATTTCTAGTAAATCTCTGTCCTAGCTTTTATAACAGAAGAGAAGGTATGATACGCGTTTTATAAAAAGCGATGCGACGGTTGCAATGAAGGAGAGAGAAGAGAATAGGCTGCGAAAAAAAAAAAATTAACATTAAAAAATGAGTATTGTCATTATATTAACTACTGAGTTTTAAGCTTTTTGGACTGAGGTTCAACATCTTCAAGATTATTAGAATCAACATCCATTGTTGTTTCAGTATTATTTTTCACTTCTATATTATTCGTGAGTTGGTCAAATTTCATCCATGAATGATTTCTTTGTTGACGAAGTTTCCTCCAATTAAGAATATGCTTACTTTCTTCGTCATTAGTTTCTTCAATATTTATAGGGTCCCAATTAGATAATTTTATTTTATCTAATCCAGTTTCTGTTTTCATTTTCCTTGATAATTGTGGTGTTACGTAAATATTAAAATATTTTTTCTCTTTAAAAGGATACAAAGAATCAAATTTATTTGAATTCTCTTCTAGGTCAGTTTGAGAAAGATTCTTATTTGATAATAAAGGTTTACCAGTATTTGAATCTTTACCATTTATTAACCACGACCACCAAAACATTTCTGATGCAAGTATATGTTGTATTAAAAATGAAAATTGACCATTAAAATTTCTAAAGCTCTTGGGAATTTCACGTTTCAATTTATAAAAACTTTTAGCTGTTACTTCATTTGTTGAATCATCAACTATATGTTTGATATTTGCAGGAATTTTATTAACTTTTATAAATTCACGTTTAGCTGTTGGAGATAATTCTGTAAACAAACTACTAATAATACAAATTTGTACTAAAAATATTTGACGTACAGTAGAATCATCAAATAATCTTGACAGGAAATCTTGATCGGTTGATTTTTCCTTTTCTAAATTGGTTGGATTATTATTAAATGGACTTAACCAATAATGTTCAGGAAAGTATAATTTTTTTGAATATTTTTCCTTTATATATTGCTCCTCTTCTTCGGTACGTTTTTCTTTTATCAAAAAATTATCTGGATCTGTGGTGGTTTTAAGATATTTAATTTCTTCTTTAATAAGATAATCTGAAATTTTAGTGAAAATCCTTGATATCTCTCTTAAACCTCTAGTATTACTTGATTTAATATAATGATAAGGGTCTCTAAATGCTTTATTACATTCTAATATGTCTTCCATAAATTGATCTTTATTTGTTTTTGGTAAAGATTCCTTATTTAATCTTGATGCAGTTGAGAAATATTTGTTTAATCCAGTATTGTCTTCAACATTGAATAATTTATTTAAAAAAATTCTAATTTTAGCATCTAATCTATCATTAAAAGAATCTTTTTTATAAGAATCACTTTTATCACCTTGTTTTTCGAAAAATTTATCAGTAATTGGATTACAAATTTCTAACATTGCAATTCTATCACTTATTAAATCTCTTCTAAATACACTTTCATCAATAATACTAAGTCTTGTATCAAAATAATTCCAAAATAGTAACAATTCGTAAGTTGAAATTTCAAATAAAGTACTCACTATTTCAGATAATACATTATAAAAACATTTTTTTAAATCTGGATTAGTTTCTTTTATAATATAAATTTGATAGTCCAAAAATGTACAAATTAGGTTGAACAACTTTAACTTGGTATCTGAAATATCATCAATATTACTAGAACTTAAGTTATTTTCACTGTCTTTATTCTCTGTATGATAATCTACTAATTTCTTCAAGAATCTCTGAATTATTTCATCAAAAGCACGGAAATAAATGAAATCTGATGTTCGTTTCTTGATAGATTCATTGAATTTATTTGATTCTTCGGTTAAACGGTTCTTCTCTTCGTCAGTGATATCTTCCGGAATTGGATTTTCAATTGGATAATCAAACTTTGCATTATCTACAATATTTTGAATCTTCTCGTATTCAGATTCGAATAAACCAAATTGGGTCACAAATTTCAACTTATTATCAGAATCTTTTATGGAAGATTGAATTGTTTCATCTATAATTTCAGCACATTGGCTAATAACTTGAGACAATTCCATAGTCAAGAAGGTGTTGATAAAAAAAAGAATGGTATTGAAAAATGCGAATCAATTTTATACAATATTTAATTAAAATTAAAATAACTATTTACATATTAAATATTAAATATCAAACTTCTTTGATCTTGACTTCTTCTTGTCACTTTGTCGTTTTTTATTGAACAATCTTTTATCATTACTTTCTTGTTTCAATTCTTCCCATTTTTTCTTATCTTCTTCAGTTATTTCACTTGCAAAGAAAACATTTGATTTTATCTCTTGAAGAAGTTTCTTGAAACATTCTTCTATGTTTACATCTCTGTTTCTGGAGGAGTCGCTTTGAATTAATATACCACCATTTTTTGTTTCAAATCTTATTTTGTTCTCTATGAGTTGTAACCTGATAGCTTTGGGGATCCAATAACAAAACTGAGGATTCAACCACCTATCTTTATCTAATGAAACAGTTGCTTTGGAAGATGTTTTATTGACTTTCTGACCTCCTGCCCCTGATGCCCTACTAAAACTAATATCAAACTCTTTTGTTGGAATCTTATTATAAGTCCAAGTTTGTAACCAATCTTTTGCTTTATTTAAATCATCTTCTGAAATATTATTTACTTTTGTAGAAAATTTGAAAAATTGTGGTACTGTGCTCCTAAAACTAACAAAATGTTTAGGTATTGAAGATATTGATCGTATTATCATTATATAAATATATGATACTATCAATTCTATTAAATATGTAAAAGTTTTAATTGATTTCACTCCGCGATCAGTTCTAAAGAGATTGAATTGTGTATTTACCTTATGGAAATGAATTGAATCCTAAAATAAATATAAACTTAAGCTTGGGCTAAAACTTTACTAGCATCAGAAACATCAATACTAGTGTTATCAGGTTCAACAAAAGATTGTTTGACAGCTCCATTTTCGACTAATAAAGCAAATCTTTTAGATCTTTCATTACCGAAAAATTTACTGGCATCGAATTTTAAATCTAATTCAGAAACAAATTCACCTTTAGCATCAGCTAAAAATTTAACTTGGTTAGCAGAATTAGTGTTTTCTGATAATTCTTTACCCCAAGCACCCATTACGAATGCATCGTTTACAGCAACTACATAAATATTATTGTAACCTTTTTCATTAAAAGCTTTCAAATTGTTCAAGTAGCCTGGAACATGACTTTGAGAACATCCTGGTGAATAAGCACCTGGAATACCAACAATAACAGCTTTTTCATTACCAATTTCTTCACAAAGATTAACTTCATTACCTGGAGAATTGTGGAATAATGTAGTTTGAGGGATTTTATCACCAACTTTAACGGCCAATGGAGCTGATGTTTTGAACCCACGGGTCAATTGAGTTCTTAAAAGTTGTTTTGGGATATTTTGTAACATTTTATTAATAAAAATAATGGTTTATATTTTTTTGTTAAACTAATTTGCTCTCACTAAAAGGACAATTACAGCACATAATGTGCGAAAATTAAATTAAGTGCGAGAGAAAAAAAAGGTTCCATAGTAATTATTTTGAGTGAACGAATTTAATAACGATTATAAAATGGGTAAATCTAATGTGCAAAAGAAAGATAATGACCAAGAGAAGCTATCAAGGAAAAAAGCTTTAGAGCTTTATAGATCCACTTTAAATTTCAATGTGATAAGTAGATATGATTCATTTGTAAAGAAATTACTATATAGTACATCATACTGTGTTGTATATAAATTTGATGAAACTGATGAACAATGGAATAAAACTGAATATCAAGGAGCAATGACTCTATATTTGAGAGAATTTAAAGTCCCAGCCCCAAATAACATTTATCCTTTAGGTTTACAAGATTTACAAAATTTATTTTGTTATGGATTAATACTTTTAAATAGAAATAACCCAGATTGTTTCTCAATAGGGTTAGTACCAAATAATGTAACAAAATATTATTTCCCAAATGGTTTAAATAATAATGGAATTGGGAAAATGGATGTTGAATTAAATGATAATTTAATAATAGTGAAAAATTTACTTGGTGAGATTTATGGGTTATGGGTATTTAACGAAATTGACAGATTAAAGTTGCATAAATTATTAGAATTTTGTTTAACAAATGAAAATCCAAATCTTTAATGACCTTTTATAATGCATAATCTTGTATAGAATAATAAAGAAATGTAATTTAAATTTAAAACTCTTATAATTACTTTAGATTAACTATTCTTTCCTCTTGATCACGTGAAAAACTTGGTCCTATTTTTTTTTTTTTATGTTGATAGAAAAAACTTGAGTAACTTTTTACTTAACAATTAATAATTTAATAAACTATCGGTGTACAATAATCATTCATAATTACTCGAGTGATAATCCACATCTTTTACAATACTTTAAATAAACCCCATTGATTTTAGCGGTTTCCTTTTTGATTTCATCTGATCTTTTCGTTTGTATTGAAACCAACTTTTTCCTGGAGAAAGAAGTTGATACTCGTAGAGGTGTTTTCTAGAAATATCTTTTATCCATAGGTCAAATGAGTAATTCTAACGTAGCTAATGGATCGACAATCCATCAAAATGGTAGTGTTGGTGTAATAAATAAAAATAATAATTCAACTAATAGTAATGGTAGCGGTGGGCTGTCTCTGCAGCAATTACTGCAACAACAAATTCAATTATTAAGACAACAACAACAGTTAAAACAAGCGAAATCTAATAAAAATTATGATTTTGCTGTAACAACAGAAGCAATACTAAATAAATATTCAAAATATCCACCTTCTTTAACCTTCCATATTTATGAAACCCATTACAAATTTAATAATCAAGATTCAAATATCATACCTAAATCTTCACCAATGATAAAAGATTTTTTACAACATATGTTAAAAGAAGAGATCCCTATAGAAATGAGTGAATTGATTAAAGATTTCTCGATTAGGTCATATGATGGTTGTTTAATAGTTCAAGTTTACGATCATAGGAATATGGTTTCGAGTACTCCTCAACTATCATCTGCGGCCCCATCATCAAATGATCCAAACAATAAGAATAATCTTAAGAATAATAATAGTACCAATAATAATAATAATAATAATAACAGCAACAGCAACAATAATAATAATGATAATAATAATGTACTGAATTCAACTAATGCTCCTACAAATACTACTCCCAACGCTGAGGGTAAGGTGAACCCGCCTAATTCAGAAATCACAAATAATTCAAGTGGTACTAGTGGGTCCACTTCAACTTCAAAGCCTGTCATAAAACCTAAAACTTATAGAACACTTTTACGTCCCACTCAATTATCTTTGTATTATGATTTGCTTTATCATACAGATTCAGCTTTAACTAAATTTACTGATCCTTTATCATTACAGATGGAATCAGAAATTTTAACCTTAACTAATAGAAAAGTTGATTTGTCAGTTCCTCTTAATCCTTACTTACAAAATGATTACCTTAAACCGGATCAAGATTATCCTAAAAAAGTTTGGGATGAAGAAAAGCAAGATTATAAATTAATTCACTCACATCGTGATGAAATTGAAAAACCTCTGAGAAGTTTACATCAAGATGATGTTTTACATAAATCTTCTGAATATGAAGAAATTATGTTCTTGTTGTCTAATAAATATAAAAGAACTGATGATATGGATAAGAAATTGGCTGTTGTGGGTAATTCTTCAGGTTTAGCTGGTACAAATGCTCAAGCTTCAAGTACCTCGGCTATTTCTAATGGTATTGGAACCCCTGGAACTCCTTCAAAATCTAAAGAAGGATCTGTTATACCTGAAATAAAAAGAAAACCTGAAAATCCTATGTCATCTACTCTTGGAGGAGGTTCCACTTCGAATATATCGACTACTGGTCAATTCATGAGGCTAAGATATATTGAAGATATAAGGAAAAGAAAAGAGGCTCAAAAGGCTCAAAAGGATGCAGCTGTTGCAATGCAAGCTCAAGGAAGTGTTATCAATACAATCAATCAAAATAGCAGTATAAATGGTCAAAATCCTGAAAAATTGGCAAATGGATCGCAATTACAGCAAGGAGTTAGTAGTCAAATGAACCAAACAGTTCCACCTTCTAATAACATGAGTCCGACACCACAGCAAAGAGAAGTGTTGCAGAAAGCGCAAGCTATTAGAGCTCAACAATTGCAAAACCAACAGCAACAGATGAGACTTCAACAACAAGCACAAACAAACCTGCAGCAACAATCTCATCCACAACTGCAGCAACACTTGCAACAACAACAACAAATTAAGAGACAAAGAATGTCTCCTCAAGTTCAGCCAATGCAACAGGTACCAAATACCCAGCAGTACCAGTCACCTCAAAGAATTAATTCACAGCCTAATTCTAATATGGGCACCCCTGTAATGGGAAGGAAAGTTCCTAATCAAAGAATTCAGCAATTACAACAACAAATGCCGGTTAATCAATCTCAACAATCCCCTAATATGGCTCAACATCAACTTCAACAACAAAATTCACAGCAACAGCCACGTCCAGCTTCTTCTCAAAGTCAGCCTTCAACAAATGCACAAACTGCAAGACAAACAATGCAACAACAAACTCAACAAATATTTTTCAATACTTTAAACCCACAAGAACAACAGGTCTTCAAGCAAATGCAAAGTAGAATGAACGCATTTGCTGTTATGGGTAATACAGGAGTGGCACCTAATAGAACGCAATTGACTCCGCAACAGCAACAACAAGCTATGCAACAGGCAAAATTGATTCAACAGCAATTGCTTCAAAAATTCCCCGTCTACTTCCAAAGATTAAGGCAACTCCAACTATTGCAACAGCAAAGACAAAGACTGCAGCAACAACAACAACAACAACAACAACAACAACAACAACAACAACAACAACGTAATCAGGGTAATTTCAGCCCTGATATGGGTTCAATTAATATGTAGGACCATCTAATACTCTAAAATTAATGTAATAAATTATTCAAAAAATATATATTAATAGAAACAATCTAAAACCCATACACATTAAAACTATAAACCAAATTAGATACCACACATTGACACTCATATAGAAAACTATTTGCGTTCTTGTGAACTTCCAAAGATACCCAAAATTATAATAGTGGAAACAACGTAGAAGATACCTTTGAATGCTTCCTTTCCGATAGTCTTGAGTTTACTCGTATTCTTAGAGTGAATTTGATAATAATTATAATAAATATCACATGAGTCATTATCTAAACCATCATCGTCAATATCTGAAAAATCACTCTCATGATCACATTCATCACATTCTTCTTGTTCCATTTCATCATTGCTACTTTCTTGAGCATAAATACAAATATTGTCTTCACCATCCAAAAGCTCTTCCGTGAAATTTAATTCTTCGTCAGTGAATCCATTTTCTTCATCTTCTAAGCGATAATCATCATCGTCTTCACTCGAACTATCCGTATCAAATGTGTATATTGCCCTAGAAAATCTTGGGTTTTGTTTAATGATCTCATCTATATCAGAATTGGTGGTATCTTGGTCATTATACTCAAGGTAATCGCTTGAAAATGAGTCGTTTTCGGCACTATCGTCATGATTAATATCGATTGGGGCCTTGTATGGCAAGACCATTATTGCCCCTGAATCTTCTAAAGTTCCCTCATGGATTAAGTTATCTTCTTCCTCCTCCTCTTCCTCTTCTTCATCTTCATCTTCATCATCCTCTTCCTCATCTTCATCATCTATTTCATCTTCTTCCTCTTCTTCCTCTTCTTCATCCTCTTCTTCGTCCTCTTCTTCATCCTCTTCTTCGTCCTCTTCTTCATCCATGTCTTGGGAATCCTTGTTGTAAACTTCTGTGACTTCCATAATACTATCGTCGTTATCGGAATCAGATTCCATAATTATTCCATCAGCAGTTAAACCATCAACAGGATTACAATCCTCAAATTGACCAACACTAAGACGGTTCATATAAACAACAGCATTACCATTAACAATCTCATGTTCAATCTCAAAATTTAACATCACTTGTGGGTTACCAAAAGAAGCTAATGGGATCAAATCGTCAGAAGATGAATCACAAATTGATTTTATTGATTTGACAGATTTGATCATAATAAACCCCACTTTTTCCTTCTCTCCTAAACTAAAACAAACACCAGGTTCAAGAAAGCTTTCGTTAACTATTGTACCAAAACTGGATCCAGAATCTTGTATAGATAATTGGCCATTAGAGAATTCTAATATAGCATGATTTTTAGAAAGTTGAGGGTGATCAAAATATAAATTGCAACAATCTGCCGTTCTTGAAGGATCTTTGGAAGAAGCTCTTCCGATTTTCATTGATTCTTTATCGCTGAGAACAAATGATCTCTTATTAAATACTGTATCCGACATTGTTCAGATAAAAAGTAAATTACTGGGAAAAAAAATATATATTATCTGATAACAATAAGGTTATTTATCTTTTGCCTCTTAGCGAACCCCTTAGGATAGCTGATAGGAAACATCGTGTGCGCATCAAAGCTTATTTATCAGTGAATAGATAGACCAAAATTAATCAGTATTCTACCTGTTGATAAGCTTTGTATGGTCTCAGATAGATGCTATGAACTTGGCTAAGGACTTTTATCTGCTTTTTTTATCTTTTTACTCTTTATAATTTTAATAAATTTGTGTTGCTAATTTTCTATGTAAATGCTGCAAACTTCACACTTTTATCAGAAAAAATGAAAGGGACCTGAAAGGAAATGAAAAATGGTAGAAAAAAGTCAAAAAAAAAAACAAAAAAACAACAAAAAAAACAACATCAAGTTCATAGAGTACAACGTCAAATAATTTCTCTCAAACTAAGTGATTTGTAACTTATAGCTCAGGGGATCAGATTCAACTATTTGAAGTGATGCGTTTTTTTGCAGCAGCAGAAAGCGCATCATTGTTTCTACTTTTAAAAGGAACGAATTCTGCGCAGAAAAACAAATACAAAAATTTTATACTGTTAGATAATTATAATAATAATTAATAAATGGCAGCTACGGGTAGTCTTTGTTCAGGATGTGGACAAAAGACTTTAATATCAGATATTCATTCAAATTCTGGTAATACAACATGTACCAATTGTGGGTTAGTTTTATATGAAAATCCAATAGTGAGTGATATTCAATTTGGTGAAAATAGTACTGGGGCAGCTACTGTTCAAGGTTCTATGGTTGCCATGGATCAAACAAGAGCAACTGGAGGTGGTAGACAGAATGGTTTAGATTCCAGGGAACAAACTTTATTAACTGCAAAAAGAAATATTAAAGATATTTCATTGGCTTTAAATGTTCCTGATTATATTTCTGAAGCTGCGTTTGGTTGGTTTCATTTAGCTTTAAGTCAAAATTTTGTTCAAGGTAGAAGATCTCAAAATGTAACTGCTGCTTGCTTATATGTTGCATGTAAAAAGGAAAAAACACATCATATGTTAATTGATTTTAGTTCAAAATTACAAATATCTGTTTTTTCTTTAGGGGCCACTTATTTAAAAATGGTCAAAGCTTTACATATTGTTAAATTACCAGTTGCTGATCCTTCATTATATATCCTGCATTTTGCAGAAAGATTAGATCTTGATAGGGAAAGAGCTGGAGGGAAAATTAAAGTTATTAAGGATGCAGTTAAATTAGCTCAAAGTATGTCAGATGATTGGATTCATGAAGGTAGAAGACCTGCTGGTATTGCTGGAGCATGTGTCTTATTAGCATGTAGAATGAATAATCAAAGACGTGATCATGCTGAAATTGTTGCTGTATCACATGTCGCTGCTGATACTATACAGAAAAGACTTAATGAATTTAAAAATACTCAAGCTGGTAAATTATCAATTAATGCATTTAGGGAGGCTGATAAGATAGAAACATCCAATCCACCTTCTTTTCAAAAAAATAGGGTAAGAGAATTAAAAATTAAGCAAAAAATGAAAGAAAAAATTAAATTAATTAAGCATTATAAAAATTTGATTCAAAATTATAATGCTAATGAATCAAATCAAGCTTCGATAGAAGTTGACCAAGAAAATGAAGATATAGCTAATGATGACAATGATACTGCTAATGATGAAAACACAGCCAATAATTCTGAACCATCAACGAGCCTACCTAATACAAATGGAGAATCTGAGAATGGGACTAATAATCTTTCATTAACGCCAGAAAAGCCCAGGACAGGAAGAAGATTAAGAAGTATAAGACAGCCAATCGACTATAATGAAAATAATGAAAGATCAAATGATATTGAAGAACAAGAGGAAGAACAATCTCAAAGTGAGCCTCAAAATAAACCATCCAATGGAACAAGAAAAATAACTGGGACTAATATTGAAGAATTAAAGGCAAGTTATAATAAGCATAGAAGTGAAATTGAATTACTCAAACAAAAATTACGTCAAGATAAATTCGGAGAACATCTGACTTCTAAAAATTTACAAAGTGGTGGAACATTTAGTAGTATGATCATAGATAGTGAACTTACAGTTCAAGAGCTCAATTCAAATATTGCAAGGATTGAAAAAAGACAAGAGGATCTAAAAAAATCTTTAACTCAAGACACATTAGTTACAAATGACCAAGAAGAAGAAGATGATGATGAAGAAGTTGACTGGATTGAAAAAAATAGACCACGTAATTTATCAAAGTTACCAAAATCTGAAGATCTATTAAATCAAATTTCATCTAATGAAATATTGGACGATGGTGATATCAGTGATTCAGAATTGGAAGCAAATTATTTAACCACACAAGAAGAAAGAGAAGGTAAAGAAAGAGTTTGGATAGCGAGAAATAAAGATTATCTTATCAAACAAGAAGAAAAGAGATTGAAACAAGAAACAGATGAATTAGTTGGAAATACATCTGGTAGGAAAAAGAGAAGACGTCAAAATAAACAAGATGATGAAGAATTAAATGATCCATACGTTGGTGATGCAATTAGAGCTGTTGGTGAAGATTCTGCTGTTAGTAGTGTTACAAGTCATTTTGCTTCTAAGAAAAATTTCTCCAAGAAGATTAATTATAGTACTTTAAATACATTTTTATAAATTAAATTTTAATAATATATGAACAATAATAATTTGCAGCCATAAAAAATTAATTTGAAAAATTGACAGCCGTGCGAAAACCAAAAAAAAAAACACATTTTGAGATGATGAGATGAGATAGAAAATGTTATAAAAAGTTTCCTTAACTATCAGTTAAATCGATAAAAAATGGCAAAAAAAAGAAGAGCTGCTATTTTACCAACAAACATTATATTGTTACAGAATGTTGTTAGAAGAGATCCTGAGTCATATCATGAAGAGTTTGTCCAACAATATGCCCATTATGAATCATTAAGAGATATATTTTTAGCTAATCCATCATCTTCAAATAGTCAAGAATTTAGTGATTTAATCGGATTTGTATCAGCTGTATGTAATTGCTATCCTAAAGAAACAGCCAATTTCCCTGAAGAATTGAAAAATTTATTATTAAAAAATCATAAAGACTTAGCTCCTGATTTAAGAGAAAAAATTATTCAATGTATGACAATGTTAAGAAATAAAAGTGTTATAAGTGCAGAAATGTTAATTCAAACAATTTTCCCATTATTAACAACTTATAATAGTTCTTTATCTATGGGTCAACAAGCTAAGAATTTAAGACATCAAATTTATAGTACTTTAATTTCTTTATTAAAATCATTAAATACAGGTACAAAGAATCAAAAAATTAATAGATCAACTCAAGCATTATTATTTAATTTATTAGAGCAAAAAGATTCACAAGGTTTATGGGCTACCAAATTAACAAGAGAATTATGGAGAAGAGGTATTTGGGATGATTCAAGAACTATTGAATTAATGACTCAAGCTGCTTTACATCCTGAAGTTAAAGTTTCTGTTGCAGGTGCAAAATTTTTCTTAGGTGCTGATAAAGAAAGAGAAGAAAATTTTGAAGAAAAATCAAGTGATGATGAAGATGAAGTTGATATGGCAGCTTTAAGACATAGAATGAAAATTAATAAGAAAACAAGTAAAAGAGGTAAAAAATTAGAACAAGCTGTTAAATCAAATAAAAAGAAAAATGCAAAAAATCAATTAGCATTTTTAAATTTTTCTGCAATTCATTTATTAAGAGATCCACAAGGTTTCGCTGAATCTTTATTTAATGGTCAATTAAGTGGTAAAAATTCTAATAAATATGATTTGGATCAAAAAATTCTATTTATTAATTTAATTTCAAGATTAATTGGTACACATAAATTAACAATTTTAGGGTTTTATTCATTTTTCTTAAAATATTTAACTCCAAAACAAAAAAATGTTACACAATTCATGGCTGCAGCTGCACAAGCATCTCATGATTTAGTACCCCCTGAATCTATTTCTACAGTTGTACGTAAAATAGCTGATGAATTTGTTAGTGATGGTGTTTCACAAGAAGTTGCATCTGCTGGTTTGAATACTATAAGAGAAATTTTATCAAGAGCACCATTAGCTATTGATTCTACTTTATTACAAGATTTAACTGAATATAAAGGTTCAAAATCTAAAGCTGTTATGATGGCTGCAAGATCATTAATTGGATTATATAGAGAAGTTGCACCAGAAATGTTACGTAAAAAGGATAGAGGAAAGACTGCAAGTATGGAACTTCAAGCTAGTGGTGAAAAATTACCAGAATATGGTGCTGAAAAGACAAATACAAATATTCCTGGTATTGAATTATTAGCCAAATGGAAACAAGAACAAGGTTTAGAAGATAATGATGAAAATCCAGAAGATTGGGAAATTGATGAAAATTCAGAAAGTGAAGAAAGTGATGATGGTGAAGATTGGATTAATATTGAATCTGATAAAGAATATAATGTTACTGATTCTGAGGATGAAAAAGATGAAAAAGACAAAGAAGCTAATGATGATAGTGACTCAGACTTAAACTTATCTGACGAAGATGATGACGATAAACAAAATGATGACGAAATTGCTGAAGGACATACATCCAAGAAAAGAAAACTTGAACCAACTGAAAGTGCAGTAGAAGCTGAAGATACAATGAATACATTATTATCTAGTAAAATTTTAACACCCGCTGATTTTGCTAAATTAGATGAATTAAAATTACAAGCTGGTGTTGAAAAACAAATGGGTGTTAAACATGAAGACCAAGTTGATTCAGAAACATTAGTAGGTAAGGTCAAATATAAAGAAGATCGTGAAGAAAGAATTGCTAGAGCCAAAGAAGGTAGAGAAGGTAGAGACAAATTCGGATCTAGAAGAGGTAAGAGAGAAGGTGCACATTCTACTACTAATAGGGAAAAGGCAAGAAAGAAGAATTTCGTTATGATGATTCATAAGAGATCTGTCCAAGGGAAACAAAGATTATCATTAAGAGACAGACAAAAAGTTTTAAGAGCTCATATTACCAAACAAAAGAAGAAGGGATTTTAGGAATATATAAAGTTTATAGGGACACCTTTTATAAATGTATATATATATATATATATATATATATATAATTCTTTATTTTTTTTAAAAAAATCAATAACAATACACTATTGAATAATACACAATGTTGATATAAACAAAATAAGCAAGGAAAATTTAATACAAACAAATTGAATTGAAAAAGAAAAAGAGAAAGACAAATAAAAATAAAACAAAAAGAAAAAAATATTCAACTTTCTCCATCCTCCATATCACTTAACTTTAAGAGAATTACTTTTTAGATTTCTTCTTTTTTTCATGTTTATGAGAATCCTTTTTACGTTTCTTATCGTGTTTTTGCTTTTTCTCTTTTTCTTCTTCAGAAGATGAATCGGAATCGGAGCTTGAATCAGATTGAATTTCAGCAAGTTTTGGTTGACTGATTTCAGGTTTAGCTTCAAGTTTGGTTTGATAAGCTTCCTTTTGAACATTATATTCTTTTAATTCATCTTGATATTTCTTTTGCCATTTAGATTTTTCTTCATCACCTAATTGACTCCAACGTTCTTTAACATGACTATTCATTTCAATAGCAGATAAAGGTGGTAAACCTTTAGCTTTTCTATCTTCACGAATTTGATCACGGATATGGAATGAATAAGCAAAGTACATAGTTAAAGGTTTCTTTGGAGCATTTGGATCTTTTTCAGGTTTCTTCTTTTTTTCAACTTTTTTATTACCTGCTTTTTTTGGTTCAATTTTTGCAGTAACATCAGGGATTAACGCGTTGATAGTTTGAGCTAAGTTGTTTAAACTTTCAATTGGAACTTTACCATCGTTATTGTTGGATTTATAAAAATTAACAGTTGCAGTCGCAGCATCCAGGGCCGCTTTTGATAATTCAAATAATGATGCAACGAGAGCATCTTTAGCAGCTTTAACTTCAGACATTATTCAAAAGATTCTTTATTTATAAAAGTAAAATGAATAAACTTTACTATATGCTTTTGTTAGTATATTTATATATAATAGCTTTATTATAAGTATTTGTTGTGCAATGTTATAACGTACTAATTATTTTGCAACAGCTTGTTTACTTTTTCAGTTATAAAGAAAACTAGTGTAAAGATTAAAAAAAAAACAAAAAAATTGTCGAGGGAGGATTAGGGAGGGAGTCGATGAAATTTGGACGATCATGAAATTTTGTGTTGAGAAAAATAAGGCGATTCTCCCCTACTACACGTAAAACTACCGTACTGATTCTCGCCATTTAACGAATTGGTAAGTGCCACATTTTTATTTTACACGGTGGTACTACCAAATTACGCGACTCTAGCACGGGGGTTGGGAGAGATCGGAAAGTTTTTTTTTTATTTCTTCATGTATTTCTGAAAATTTTATACCTCTACCGCACTAACTCCGCCTACCATTTCCGAAATCGAAATTAGATTTGGTCTGTTTATTTCTCAAAATGAGTTTAAAATTTGCAGTTAGTTGCCCAGGACAAGGAATAATTAAACAAGGAATATTAGGGCAATTCAGGCAACATGAAAAGTTTTTTAAACATGATTTGCAATTATTAGATGAATCATTGGGTGAAAAATTCTCTGATAAATTATATAATAATTCACCAGATTGGTTATTAAGAACTTCTAATGCACAACCTGCAATAGTATTCACCACACATGTTATCAACAAAATTATAACGGAGCATTATGGAATAGATTTAATTGGTGGAAGTAAAGCTGTAATAGGACATTCCTTAGGTGAATATACAGCTCTATTATTAACTAAAAGATTGGAATTATCAAGTGTTGTTAAATTGGTTAGATTAAGAGGTAAACTAATGGAGCAATTAAATACCAAAGATTATTCCATGAAAGCATTGATGTTTAAGCCAGATAATTTTCAAAGAGTATTGGAGTTATGCACCAAAAACAAAGTATTAGCTAATGTAAATACTAAGCAACAAATAGTGGTATCTGGAGAGAACTCACAGTTATCTAATACAATAAATGAAATAAATAATGGGAAACGTGTGATTCTAAGATCCACCGATTTACCTGTTACCATTCCATTCCATAACTCGTTGATTCAGCAAATAGAACCAAAATTGAATGACTTTTTAAATAATGAAAGAAAAACTACTAGTGGGATATCGATGGTAACAAATTTAACAGGTAAATTTACAAATGAAGAAGAAATTATTAATAATATCATATCAGTCAACTCCAAGCCTGTACAATGGGTCAAATCCATGGAGACTTTGGAAAATCAAGGTATCAACACTTTAGTTAATTTAGGCCCTGGAAATATTTTACACAATATTAACTCCAAATTCCCTTTTAAGAATTATTGCGTTGATAATTTAGCAGCCGAAATTGATGATCTCAGAGGTTACTTAGAACCGGAATAATTCTATTCTTTTTTTTTTTTTCTTTTTTTCCTAATGTTTGTGTCATCGTAGAATTGTTATAGAATATATTTGAAGGCTTATCTTCTTATATCTTCTATTCAAAAAAACACCCTTGTAAATAGTACTAATATAAATGAACAGCTTGACGATGTTTCCCAGTCCCCAGAAGTTCACCGCACAACAACTATTTTAGGTAATTTTTTACTTTTGGCTCCTTTATCGGCTCTTTGCGACTGCGCGAGACAAAAAAAGACGAAAATTCATCTGATTTGACCCAATTTGACTCTTAATCTGACTCGTGTTTTATAAGGTTGTCTATTATATAAATTTTTTTTCTTTTCTTTTTAATTCTTTATTCTTAGAACAACTAATTCTATATAATGGCTGGACAAATCATTGATGGTAAAACCATCGCTGCCAATATTCGTAGCCATATCCATGAAGAAATCAATCAAATACAAGCTAAACATGCTGATTTCAAACCAACTTTATCTATTATTCAAGTTGGTGAAAGAGAAGATTCTTCAACTTATGTTAGAATGAAACTTAAAGCTGCTAAAGAAGCTAATATTGATTGTCTGATTATCAATTTACCAGAAACCATTACTGAATTTGAATTATTAAGTAAAATTCAAAAATTAAATGGTTCTTTAGATGTTGACGGTATTTTAGTTCAATTACCTTTACCCGCTCATATTGATGAAACTAAAGTTACAAGTGCTGTTTTAGCTAATAAAGATGTTGATGGATTTGGTCCATTCAATGTCGGTGAATTGAATAAAAAAGGTGGTAAACCAACTTTCTTACCTTGTACTCCAAAAGGTATAATTAAATTATTAGAAGAATCTAAAGTTAATATTTCTGGTTCTAATGCCGTTGTTTTAGGTAGATCTGATATTGTTGGTAAACCAGTTGCTAATTTATTAACTCAAGCCAATGCTACTGTTACTGTTTTACATTCTAAAACTCCAACTGAACAAGTTAAATCCTTTTTATCAATTGCTGATATCGTTGTTGCTGCTATTGGTCAACCAAATTTCGTTAAAGGTGAATGGTTAAAATCAGGAGCTGTAGTTATTGATGTTGGTACTAATTTCATCCCAGATTCTTCTAAAAAATCTGGTTCAAGAATGGTTGGTGATTGTAATTTTGAAACTTGTTCCCCAGTTGCTCAATTAATTACTCCAGTTCCAGGTGGTGTTGGTCCAATGACTGTTGCTTCATTATTAGATAATGTTGTTATTGCTGCTAAAAACCATTACAATAAAAATAATCAAACTCCAAAATTCACTAATCCATTAAAATTAGATTTAGTTAAACCAGTTCCTTCTGATTACGAAATTTCAAGAGCTCAAGAACCAAAAAATATTGATCAAGTTGCTTACGAAGCTGGTATTTTAGAAAGTGAATTAGAACCTTTTGGTTCTTATAAAGCTAAAGTTTCTTTAAATCTTTTAGATCGTTTAAAAAATAAAGTCGATGGTAAATATGTTTTAGTTACTGGTATTACTCCAACTCCATTAGGTGAAGGTAAATCTACAACTACTGTTGGTTTAGCTCAAGCTTTAGGTGCTCATTTACAAAAAAATGTTTTTGCTAATGTTCGTCAACCAAGTATGGGTCCTACTTTTGGTATTAAAGGTGGTGCCGCTGGTGGTGGTTACTCTCAAGTTATTCCAATGGATGAATTTAATATGCATGTTACTGGTGACATTCATGCCATTACTATGGCCAATAACTTATTAGCTGCTGCTATTGACACTAGAATGTTCCATGAAAGTACTCAAAAAGATGGTCCATTATATAGAAGATTAGTACCAGCTAAAAAGGGTGTTAGATCATTCCCTCGTTGTATGTTAAGAAGATTAGAAAAATTAGGTATCGAAAAAACTAATCCTGATGATTTAACTCAAGAAGAAATTTCTAAATTTGCAAGATTAGATATTGATCCAGATACCATCACTTGGAAGAGAGTCGTTGATTGTAATGATAGATTTTTAAGAGGTGTTACTGTTGGTGAAGCACCAACTGAAAAAGGTTTCACCAGAAAAACTGGATTTGATATTACTGTTGCTTCTGAATGTATGGCTATTTTAGCTTTAGCTAATTCTTTAGAAGATTTACGAGAAAGATTAGGAAACATGGTTATTGCTGCCTCAAAATCAGGTGAACCAATCACTTGTGAAGATATTGGATGTGCAGGTGCTTTAACTGCATTATTAAAAGATGCTATAAAACCAAATATCATGCAAACTTTAGAAGGTACTCCAGTTTTCGTTCACGCTGGTCCATTTGCTAATATTTCCATTGGTGCTTCATCAATTTTAGCTGATAAAATGGCTTTAAAATTAGCTGGTACTTCTTCTGCTCTAAATGATGATGAAAGAAAAGAGCAAGAAGGTTATGTTGTCACTGAAGCAGGTTTCGATTTTACTATGGGTGGGGAAAGATTTATGAACATTAAATGTCGTTCATCAGGTTTAGAACCAGATTGTATTGTTATTGTTGCCACTGTTAGAGCATTAAAAGTTCATGGAGGTGGACCAGAAGTTAAAGCAGGTGCTCCATTAGCTGCTGAATATACTCAAGAAAACACTGAATTATTAAAAGCAGGTTGTTCTAATTTAGCTAAACATATTTCTAATGCTAGAACCTACGGTTTACCAGTTGTTGTTGCTATTAATAAAATGTCTTCAGATTCAGATAAAGAACATGAAATCATTAAAGAAGAAGCTCTTAAAGCTGGCGCTATGGATGCTATTGTTTCTAACCATTGGGAAGAAGGTGGTTTAGGAGCAGTTGATTTAGCTAATGGAGTTATTAATGCTTGTAACTCAATTGATAAAGAATTCAAATTCTTATACGATACTGAACCAAGTGTTGAAGAAAAAATCACCACTATTGCTCAAAAAATGTATGGTGCTAGTGAAGTTGAATTTTTACCTGAAGCTCAAAAGAAAATTGATCTTTATACTAAGCAAGGTTTTGGTAATTTACCAATTTGTATTGCTAAAACTCAATATTCTTTATCACATGATGCTGCTTTGAAAGGTGTACCAACTGGTTTCAAATTCCCAATTAGAGATGTTAAAGCATCTATTGGTGCTGGTTATTTATACGCTTTAGCAGCAGAAATCCAAACTATTCCAGGTTTACCAACTCATTGTGGTTTCATGAATGTTGAAGTCAATGAAGAAGGTGATATCGATGGATTATTTTAGGGGATTCCTCACTTCGTTTTTTTAAGAACAAAGCTCAACCTTTATGATTTAACGAATTTCTTCAAATTACTTAATTAAATGATTTAAGCGGAAAACAAGAGAACAAAAAAAAAATAAAGAAAAAAAATTAAATTAAAAACAATATTATACAAATAGTATTTATAAAATTGAATAATGTTATAGATGTTTTTTATAGTTTTCAACAAGCTTTCAATGTATAAATAATAGTAAACAATTTTGCAATCATTCTCAGTAATGTTAAGAAAAAACCTCAAATAATTCTGTAGTGGCGCACGAAAGGAATGAGATCGGATTTGACTCAACAGGAGAGGGACAAAAAGAGAGGAAAAAAAATCTTCAATTATTATATAGCAAGAGTTATAATTTTAATTAAAATAAAAGGCTCTATTTAATAGATATAGACAATTTAATAAGAAATGATTGGAGTGAAATCTATGAGAATACCATTGTCTGCAATTGGTAGACAGTTAAGATTAAATAGAAATTTATTCAACATATCAAACAAATATAGACCAATTCAATATAATCAAATATGTAATAACTTGAATAATGTATCATTTAAAAGAACTTATAGTGTTATATCAGAAGAATGCAAAGCAAAATTATATGATTACAGTAAAATCAAAACTTTAGTATCAAATCCATCATCTGATGTTTTATTAGTTGACGTTAGAGAACCAATTGAGTTTCAAGAAGGTCACATCCCAGGTGCTATAAATATTCCTTTTAAATCAAACCCTGGTGCATTAAGTTTATCAGAAGAAGAGTTTGAAGATAATTTTGGTTTTGAAAAACCAAGTTCTGAAAAAGAATTAGTTTTTTATTGTTTGGGAGGTGTTAGGTCTACAGCTGCTGAAGATTTAGCAAAAACTTTTGGTTACAAAAAGAGAGGTAATTATATTGGTTCGTATGAAGATTGGTTATCCCAAGAAAATGCAAAAGCTTCCCAATAATCCTAAGATATTTGCTTTTCTTTAAAATAAAACAAAGAAACGAAAAAAGATTAGATATATTAATTCATCATCCATGTTTTCCTTTTTTTATAATAGTTTGAAATCATCTTTTTATTAGAAGTTTTTTTTTTTTATTTTCCTTTTTTCCATTTTCCCATTTTTTCCAATGATTGTATTGCCATTTTGTTTGATTTTAATTGTTAAATCATAAAATGTTTTCACCTGTATAAACTTCATTTTTTTCATATAGTTAGTAATGATATGAGATCGTTTATTAATTTTAATAATGTGGACACAAAGTGATTTACT